>QEPC01010807.1:223645-233821 GCA_003113815.1 Sphenodon punctatus
GGGTGGGGGGGGGGGGGGGAAACAGCCTGGGGGGGTGATGCAGGATGGGGGTGGGTGCGGGGTGGGATTAGCCTAGGGGTGGGATGCGGGGTGGGTGCTGGGTGGAGGGGGGAACAGCCTAGGGGTGGGTGTGGGTGGAAGAGCCTAGGGGTGGGTGCAGGGGTGGGGGGGAAGAGCCTAGGGGTGGGGGTGGGGAACAGCCTAGAGTGTGGGTGGGGGGAACAGCCATGGGGTGGGGAGGGAACAGTGTTCCCCCCACACCCACCCCTAGGCTGTTCCCCCCACCCGCACCGTAGGCCATTCCCCACCCCCAACAGGCTCAGCCTAGGGGGGTGGATTGGGGGGGAAAGGAATCAGTCTGTGCTTAGCTGCTGCAGGCTGTTGCTCGTCTGACTGCACCTTCGGGAGGCAGCGGGAGCGGGAAGCGTGCAGACTGGGACTGAGGCAGGGAGGAAGTGCGCAAATGTGCTTCCTCCCTGCCTCAGTCCCCCTAGTCAAGCTATCTCACCAGGGCTGTCAGCGCGACCACCCTGGCGAGATCTTCCATTGTGCCCATTGAGTGCAATGGAAAGGCTAGCCCCTCCCTCCGCAGCACGTCCCATGCATGCTGTGGACGAAGGAGTTCAGCCGCCCAAATCGCAAAAACGTTTTTTTTACGTTGGTTTTTTTTTTTACCATGAGCGGCGACGCGGCGCCTGGCGGGGCACTTGGGAGGTCAGTGCCCCAAACGCCCTAGAAGGCTAGCTGTGCCTGGTGCGTGCTTTAAATCTTAGGCAGTGACAGCGTGGTAGGCAGGGATCTGAAGTCCAGGGGCTGGCTGACTGCGGCTTCCAGCATGACCTTCCTTGCTCGGCATCCTCCTGGAAAGTTTGAGGTGCCCTTACAACAACAGGGGGTGGGGCCAGCATCATGTGACTAGACTGGCCAATGCCCTGCCTGACCAGAGTGGTCATGTGGCCACAGGCTGGCCAAAGGTGACTGGCCACAGCTTCCTGTTGGAGATGTGTGGGTGAGACTGGGGCTGGGCCTGGGGGAAGAAGGCATGGGAAAGCACATGGGGAAGGGTGGCAAAACCCAGTGCAACTGAAAGCCAGAGGGTGCAGAGTCAGCTGTCTGGATAGGGCAAAGCCCCCTCCCCCCCTGAAATATCCAGGGGGGGGCGAGTTCTTAAGTCCCCATGTAGATGCTGCTCTGAGCGGACATTGACCGGGAGGGAGTTCTACAGTCTCGGGGTGGCCACCAAGAACACCCTCCCCATCGTCACCACCCGGTGCACTTGGAAAACTTCAAGGAGGGCATCCCCGGTCAACTGCAGGGGGCGATCCAGAACCCAGGAAGTGAGGTGGTCCCACAGGTAGGTGGGGCCCAGACCATGAAGTGTTTTATAGGTGTGAACCAACACCTTGAATCGGGCCCAGAAGACTATAGGTAGCCAGTGCAGCGAGCACAAAACCAGTGTTATAGGCTCACAGTGACCCATCCCAGTCAGGAGGCAGGCCACCACATTCTACACCAGCTCCAGTCTCTGAGTCATCATCATGGCATGGGTAGTCCCACGTAGAGTGCGTTGCAATCGTCCAGCCTCGAGGTGAGGAAGGCATGGATGACAGTGGCCAGGTCCGAATATGAGATATACGGCTGTAACCGATGGACCAGATGTAATTGGCAAAACGCACTCCTCATAACAGCCACCACCTGGGCATCCAGGCGGAGCTGTGAATGGAGGAGCACCCCCGACTACGAACCTGAGGGACCAGAGAGGGGCAAACCCCGTCAGTGACAGGAGTCCCACCCCCACTCCCAAGCCCCCAGCCCCACCCACTAGCATCACTTCTGTCGTGTCAGGATTCAGTTTCAGATGGCTCACCCTCATTCAGTCCCCCACAGCCACTAGACACCGTGTAAGCACTGCCAAGCCTGAATCAGCTGAAAATGAGAGGTGCAGCTGGGTGTCACCAGCATATTGATGACACCGGACAACAAATCCCCTCACAACCTCACCTAAAGACTTCGTGTACACATTGAACAAGAATGGGGACAGAATAGATCCTTGCAGGACCCCAGAGGTGAGACCCCGGAGAGACAAAGGAAAGTCCCCAGGAGCGCACACTGAGTTCTTCCAGCCAGAAATGAGCAGAAGCATCTGAGAACAGTACCGCCCACCCCAGCTCGGTCCTGTAAATGAGTCACCAGCAAACGAGTCACATTAGGTGGTTGGGGGGGGGGGAGCTCTTTTTAGGGTTATGTCTTTGTGATTTGTAAGCTGCCCTGAGCTTCTGGGATAAGTAGCATAGAAATTTAAATAAATTAATTAATTAAATAAATTCAATGTTCCAAAAGGCTCCTGGAATACAAGAAGGTGATCCTATTCCAGGACTCTCTGGCCACACCTCTAAGGTCACTTGGAGGTAAGAAATGACAAATCAGTGGTTGAATTTTGTTCCAGGAAAATCTATTCACACAACACCACTGCTGCCTGAGAGAGTCAGATCCTTGCAAGCAAACCCTTTGCCTCAGGTAGCAGAGAATGAGGGCTCATCAAGGACCACAGGTAGAGCTGCCTGCCACTTCCCGCTGTGAGGAAACCCAGTGGGGTCACGGACATGTCAGTAGGGCTGGGGCATAAGGACTATCAGGCCCCTTTCTGACATGACCCTGCCTCTTACGAAGCATTGTGACATTACAACATTCCACAAGGGTGGGCCATGTCAGAAAGGGGGCAGGGCAAAGGGTCTTTTGTGCCCTCACACCTCATAACTCCACCCTTGTGGAGCTTTGTGACATTGGGTGTCTTTAGATGAACGCAGGGGTGCCCAACCCTGGAGCAACTCTGGGGGCACACCCCTGCGTCTGCCCACTTGCAACCGCATCTCAGTCTGTTTTAAATGGACCTGGCGGCTGTCACGGCCCACTGTATGCCTGCAAGACACCCTCCTCCCCCACACCAGAAAGCTGCAGGCAGATCGGCAGCTACTAGGCTGTCACCCAGAGGTCTGTAGCATTACCCAGGGCAACCCCAGCTGGGATGGAGCTGCAGCGGCCGTCAGCCAAGTAGACAGACCGCAGCTCTGCCTCCGATCGGTGCCGCACATTTGGGTGCCCCACTCTGCTGGCAGTGCTCCAGGATATTCCTGCTCCACTTCTGCTTCACTTCCACATCTGACAGGCCACCTTTACACGGACAGGTCACCCATGTATAAGGCGAGCAGAGCCATGGGTACTGTCTGTGTAAAAGCACCCATCATTGTGTGGATGAACCTGCAATGAATGTGCTAAAGTCAGATCCTCAACTTGCCAGCTGGATAATCTGCCCTCTCCTGCCCCCACACTGAGCAATTTGGAAACCCATATCCACAGCTTTATCAGAAGTGACATTTCCCCAAAGAATGATCCCAGCTGGCTATTCCCCATTGAGCCCCAGCTCATCAGCACCAACCCCACACAGCATGAAGGCAACAACAGCTCTCTCTCCATTCTCTCCAAATCTGCTTTCAGACCCTGGGCCTCAAGGGCAAAGTTCAGCATCTCCAAGATGGTCCCGTTTCCGGGCAGAACGGGTGACGTCACCAAAGAATATAAAAGCCTGCATGACTTATAGTCAAGAGGCAGCTAATTGCAGCAGCTAAGCATGGGAAATCAGACTGGATTATAATTCTTCAATTTCTTTGCCTATTAAAGCCCAGTCTGGTTTCTCAGGTATCTTGGCCTCGCCTGCTTCATTTGCAACTGGGTTAAACCAGCCCTAATAAAGGATCCCCAGTAGCCCTTGAATAAGCTGAGAAGTTCTGTAGTCCATGCAACCAGAGGGCAAAAGAGAGTCATCAATCACAGCTGTCTGTAGCCAGATCTACTCACAGGAGGCAGAGCTTGATGACTGGGGAGTAGGGAGGGGAAGGAACTTAGTTGTCAGCTCCCCCAGTCCAGCTGTTCTGCTTTCTAAAACAAACTATACTTCCCAGCCCAAAGCAAAACAAAGCAATGAGCATCAGGGTGAAAGCGCAGGTGTCGGGGGAATGATTTACTCAGCTAGATTTACCAGACTTTTGTGGGGATAAAGCAGCCCCTGACCAGGCTGCTGAGAAGAGTCAGAGAGAGGGCTGCTTGCTGGCCTGCTAAGGAAACATTTGGACTGTTCACCTTCCCATGAGCCAGTTCCATCCCAGAAACCTGTATGAGTTGTGCACCCTCGCAGCACATGGGAGCTGCTTTTTAGAGGAAAACATTTACTGGATGGTTTTGGCCTCTATGCTTTTCTTGGCAGGCTCTTCTCATGCTTCTAGCACTGTCAAACGTTAAGAGCGTAGATTCTGGGAACACAAACAGCCGTTTCAACCCAGCCCTCCCTTGCCAATGCCATTAGCCATCCAGATTTCACGCTACTAGAGCACAACACTTATCATTTACATAGTGCTTAAGGGTGCAAAGCAATTCACAAGCATTATTTTGCAGATTCTCACAATGGCCCTGTGTGAGGTAGAGAGGTCAGATGGATTATTATTTTTTATTATTATAAATGATTGTTTATAGCGTGCTAGCAGTGTGCCTGGCACTGAACAGTCATGACTAGAGACAGATCTCTGATCTGAGGCAGAGATTATAATTTAGGATGGATGAGGTGGGGCACATAGGGAGAGACAGTGAACCATTCATGAAATTGCAGATTTGCAGGAGTATGTGCTTAGTTTAGTTGAAAAGGAAGGAGGGTGATCCTGGAGAATAAGGCAGAATAAGAGAAGCATCAGTGACCAACGTTGAGGGTGAGAAGCTAGGGAAAGTCTGATTAAGAGGTAGGTAGGTTTTAGGAGGGGTTTGAAGGGGCGAGCAGCATAAAGGAAGGGGCAAAGATGATTTAGGGGAAGAAGAATATGGGGTGGGAGGGCATGATGGCAGAGAACGAGTGAAATTCCAAGTAGAAACATGATGGGAAATGAGGGGGGAAAGACAGGGAGGAGAAAAACCATGAAGAAGAACCCTGGAGATGAGAATAAGGAGTTTGTACTGGATGCAAAGAGGAAGAGGGAGCATACGAAGGGAGAAGAGGAGGGATTGAACATGATCAAAGTGGTGGAGGAGGTGAATCATCTTGGCAGCGGAGTATTGAACAGAAGTGGTGAGAATCAGGACGAGAATGGGGGAAGAAGGCTAGTAAGAAGGTGGCAGTAGTCAAAGCGAGGGATGATTAGACTAGCATGGACTAGAATTCTGGCAATGGGAGCCACAAGGAAGGACAATAATGTGTGAGAAAATGTTCTCATACATTTTCCACACCCTTACTACAGTTGTGGAGAGCACCATGTGCACGTATGATGCTGGGCCATGTGACAGTCCCCACTGTTCTGAGTGCTCCCAGCAGTGGTCATCCTGGCTGGGAAGGAACGGATGCTCCTGTTGGTTGGGACCAGGAGAGAATGCTGCCTACCTAGGATCTGCCCTTGGTAATGGGAGAAAGAAGGTTGCTGTGTTGGTCCCAATAAAGACAGAAAAGTAGTCTTTTACCGGACCAACAGAAGTTGATCGGACCAAAGACCTTCCTAAGTCCCACTAGTGGGTCCCAGACTCCCAACCCTCTGATTGAGAATCACTCTACAAGTGTAATAGCCCTGTTGCATAATGATATGGCACGCAATCGGGCTCAATATTTATTTAGGCTGCTCTTCCCTAAAGACGCAGGGCAAATAACAACGAATATAAAATATACATATATAAAATACATTAAAAATATAAAGTTCCATTAAAAGCAACTCCTCTTACCTTATCCCTGCCTGCTACATGCCCGGTCAAAGAAACAGGTCTTACATTGCCTCCATAAAATGCTCAGGCTCTGGCCTTAGGAAACCTGAGGGGATATGATTGAAGTTTACAAAAGCATGAACGATGTGGAACAAGGGCCAATTTCACACAGGCCACAATGGGTGGGGGGATGGGTGGAGGCGGCGGCAGGTGTGCGGTGCACAGGCAGACGTTCTCATGGGCACCCACCCATCTCCACCCATGACCGTTCTGGCCAATTGCTCCGTGGGTGCATGGTGGGTGGAGATGGGGGAAGCACGCATGCACCCCCACCCACTGCAGCATTCGCACAGTCACACCACTGCACACTCGCATGCCACGAAGTTCACACAGTTGTCCACCCCCACCCACACATGTGTGCGAGGGGTGGGCGTCTGTGTGAAAACAGCCAAGCAGGGCTTAATGAGTGGGGAGCTGCTCAGGGTTCAGCTCAAGCAATTAAATTTAAGGTGTGGGGGGCTGAGCCCCGGAAAATGTTCTCAGTAAGAGTGTGCACCATGGGCTGTGAAAGACCAGGAAAAAGCAGATATGGGCCATTTGGGGGTTGGAAACAAAAGCCGGAAAAACCCCAGCTGGTTTATTTGCTTTTCATTAATGACTTTTCTGCCCACCCCCTGCGCTGCTCATTGTATAGATTAAATCCCAAGAACTCCTTTTTTATATTTAGTTGCAGAGAGGCACATTAATCCAATGATTGGGTTGCTAGCTGGAGACTAGATTCATTTCCCTGCTCTAACAGGTTCTGGACCAGAACATGTGGCTTCTTGGGCAGGGAGTGTGGCTTTTGCAGCAGGCTTGGGCCCCAGCAATTTATTTTCTTACAAAGTACGCACTGGGAACAATAGGGAGCTATTATTTACCCTCCCTAATAAACTAGAGGTAGGAGACAGAGACACTGTATGATACTAACTGGCAGCAGACAAACAAAAGGACTTCTTTTTTTCACTCAACGTACAATTAGCTTGTGGAACTTGTGATAGAATGTTGTTAAGGCCAATAATGTAGCTGGATTTAAACAAGGATTGGATAAGTTCCTAGAGAACAGGTCCATAAATGGCTATTAGTCAAGTTGGCCAGGGGATGTAACCTCACTAAAGTAACTAAACTACCAAAGCAACCAATTCACAATAGTCAAAAACAATTCTTTTTATTCCTCCACAAATAAAGACACTAATAGTGTTCCATATTCATTCCACTGGGATAGATACTAATATAGGCCGTTTTTACACGGACACCGCCATGGGCCCAATGGGTGGAGGTGGGTGGAGATGGGTGGGTGAGCACGAGGGATGGGCGAACAGAACCGAGTTCAGAAATTCGGTTCGATTCAGTTCGGAAGTTCGGTTCGGTCCACCGAACTATTTGAGTTCGGTCCGAACTCCGAACTTCCAAACAAAGTTCAGAAATTCAAACCCCATTGAACTAAATGGAATGTTATCTTTTAGGGATGTGCGAACAGAGCCGAGTTCAGAAATTCGGTTCGGTTCGGTTCAGTTCAAAAATCGAGTTTGGTTCAGAAGTTCAGTTCGGTCAACCGAACTAGTTGAGTTCGGTCCAAACTCTGAACTTCCTAACCGCGTTCGCCCATCCCTAGTGAGCACACCCAGCGAACACTCATGGGCACCAAGCAGGGAGACGTTTACACGGACACCGCCGCGGGGGGTTGTGGGACAGAAGGGGAGGGGCTGGCACACACCCATCGGGCATACACACACCCAGGGCCACACCGAGCAAACACCCATGATGTTTACACAGACCGCCTATACACCGAACAGAGATGAAACCACGCCCAGCACAGTGACAGCACAACATGGCTGAGAGAGGGCAAATGAAGCCACGGCACACGGCACCACCCCTACACTGCCAAACTCCAAGCGGACAGGAGAGGAGGGAGCAGGAATGTCAAGAGATACAAAGAAGCAGCCCCAGTCAAGCTCCAAGACACAGACCAGACAGCCGGGCACCACGGACCCCACACCACACCCACACACCACAGTGAACACAAGCACACAGGGACACCCAGAATGATGCTGGAGAAAGGGGACCCCAACCAGGGGAAGAGGGCTGGGAGCGAGCACAGTCACCAGGAAGAACAGGTGAGCCCCAAAACGGGTGGGGACCACACCAACCCCCCCCCCAGCATGGACCACCACCCACAGAACCCCCCAAACCCAGGAACAACAGACCAGGAACAAGACAGCAGGGTTGGGGGGGGGGAACAACACAGGAACCCACGCAAACAGCGGAGGGGGTATGACCCAGATCACAGGGTACCAAAGGGCCAAGCCACGAAGCACAACCACGGGGAGGGGGGAACACAGAGCAAAGGACCCATGCCTTACCAGAGAGCCACTCCACACCAACCAGACATGGCCCACACAGAGGGGGACAACAGAGGGAAGGAGAACACAGACACTAGGGGGAACCAAGCAAACCAAACTTTATTGATAAACCAACTAGAGCAACAGGCTCACGTCAAACATCAAACACCAACACTGAGTGCCTACAAGGTGGGGTGGTGGGGCAGATCCAAGTCCTCAGAAAGGCCAATGACCCCGGAACCGGCACCAGCAATCCACCTGGGCACAGTCCAAGAGGTGTACATGCTGCAGCACATGCAGGAGCAGCTGCACCACCTCCTCCTGCTCCCTGGTCCACTTGTTAATCATTGCCTGCACTAATGGAGAGAAGGAGAGGGAGCGCACCAGTAGGGCAACCCACAGGCCGCAACATCCAGGGAGCCCACACATATGGGGGGAGGGGGGAAGCACACATATGGTGGGGGCAGACACACACACATGGTTAACTCACAGATCTCCTGGTAGACCCTGGCCCCAGCACGAAGCTCAGCAACCACCCGCTGGAGCTGACCAGCCAGCTCCCCCAGCTGCAGCACAGTCAGGAACACAATCACAACAGCTAGAAGGGAAGAGGAAGGGGGCAGCAGACACAGCGCACCACAGGTTCGTAACCAGAGGAAGGCCAGACAAATAGGAATGGATAGTAGCGCACAGAGAGAAGGAGGGACCCTGCCCTGTGCAGCAAGCAAAATCACCCGAGAGGGAGTGGGTCGGAGGCAGCCAGGAACAGACCACAGAGACAGGTGGCATGGAGGGCGATGACAACGGGCACCCAGAGCCATGCACAACCACACAGCCCCAATGCATGGTCAGTCGTGCCCAAGTCTGCTGTGGGAGACACCAAAGTCCTAAAACATGCCATGAGACTCACAGAGCCAGGGGAACACAGCTAGGGAGACCAACAACAGGGCGGGAAGTGACAGATCATGGAGGGAGCACACACTAGAGAGCCAGAAGCGAGCCCATACCACATAACATCCCACCCGGAAGAGCTAGGAACCACCCCCCATATGTATGCGCAGGGGTGCACAGAGAACCCCAACAGAACAGCACAGTGCCCATCCAAAACCCCCATGGCCCCACCATCTGTGGACTCCAAACCCCCAGGCCAGATGAAAGGGGAGAAAGGCAGGACCCTGAAGCACAGTAACACCCAGCTAATATGAACCACAAGCTGCAAGAGCCCACAAGCTGCACGGCCACCGCACAGTGCCCCCTCCCCCAGTACGGATACCCATAACAGCAGCACACCAAGCATGCTCATAGCAAGGTGCCCCCATTGGAGCAACCATCCCACCCTAACAACACTCCGTTCCCGCTGAGGTCCGACCCCACAAACCACACCCATGACACCAGCACCAGCACCTACAGTAGCTGGGGGATGGACCCACAGACACAGCAAGAGAATAGTGGAAGCTATACAACATCAATGTTTATTGGCACAGGGACCTGTATGATGCTACACCGGCCAGGGAGACCAGATGCCAGGGATGGGGGGGGGGAGCACCCCAGGGTGCATGGAAGGAGCAGTTCGACCGGTTCACGGCATCTGAGGGTTTGGCAGTCAGGACAGGAAAGTGACAGTAGGTAGACCCACAGAATGCACCACAGTAGATAGATGGGGAGGTGGAAGGGTCACACAGGTGAAAGGGAGCCAACAGCACAGCCAATGGGGAGCAATAGCACCAGTCCATCATGGGAAGGGGGTGAAGGTTGCAGCAACGGTGGGATCACGGTGCTGGTGCCGGGCAATCAGGGAACATGGGCCCCTGGACAAGACCATCCCAGGCAAAGAGGCCCCGGCAGTAGCATAGCCATGGGCATGCATATGGTAGGGATGGGCAAACAGGTCGCGGTTCGGGTTCGCCCGTTCGGTTCGATCATTCGGTCCATTCACCACATTCAGGTTCAGCCATTTGGGTCGATCATGTTTGGTTCAGTTTGGGCGTTCAGAAAAAGGCTCTCTATGCAAGAAATTATGGCCCCAGGCCCATGACAGTGGGTCCTGGGGCTAGAGTGGCAGCTT
>QEPC01010807.1:235754-261523 GCA_003113815.1 Sphenodon punctatus
TCTCTCCCTACCCTCCATTGAATCCATTCCTTTCCCTTTCCCTCCATATTCCATCCCTCATTCCCTTCCCCTGTTTTTTGATTTATTAGAGTAGGATTAGATTGATTTAGGTTTTATTTCAGTTTTTGTACCCCTCCCTGTGTTGTTGTGAGCTGTCTGTGTCCCCCCCGATCCTTGTGTAATATTGTATATTTATTATATTTTGAAAACCGGTAACCGGTAAATCCGGTAGCCGGTAATTGCCCTGGTGTCCCACCCCTAATATTTACTGAGAAAACAATTGACACCATAGTAAATAAAGGGAACAACCAATTACAGTTCAGTACATCATATACTGTCAATATACCGATGAAAATACAAGATTTTCTTTGGTTCTGTAATCCAACATGTTTCAACTCAATGTCTTCATCAGGGACAGAGAGAATAACTTCCAATGTATGATCAAATAATTAAATTACATTAAACAATATTTCTTTAAATAAACACATTTGGCATAAAAAACATTTTTAACGTTTTTACATACATCACTTAGCAAATTCAAATGAAACACATAATCTTATATATAGAAAATAGCTCAAAAATTACACTTTCCATATTCTTCCTATCCAAGAAACATCTTACCACGTATTGGTATCAAACCTAGAAACAACATCTTTAAAAGACATATACCAGACCATCCATAGTAGGATCAAGGATCTGTGTAAAAAGAAAAAGAAAGAAACTGGTTGCCAGAAAAAGGAAAAAAGGGGGGAGAAAAAAGAAGAGTGAACAAAGAAGGGGGAAGGACAGGAGGGAAAAATAAAATTAAAATGGGAGGGAACAAAAAAGGGAAAGAGGGAAAGGAAAACAGGCAGGGGGAATAAAAGGAGAAAAAGGAAGGAAAGGAAAAAAGGAGGGGGAGGGCAAGCAAAGAGAAGTAAAGAGAAAAGAAAAGGTAAAAAAGGAAAAAAAGAAAAAGGGAAAGCAAAAAAGAAAGGAAGGGGAAGAGGGGGGAAGAAAAGGAGAAAAAGAAAAGGGAAGACAAAAAGGGAAAGAGGGGAGGAAGGGGAAGGAAAAGAAAAGGGAAGATATGGATATACCAGGTGCTGACAGCAAGAGAAGCTTTTGACCCTACAGACCTTATGAACCCCAGGCCTCAGCACTGAGAATTACACACTTACAATAGAGATTAGCTTGGTACCAGCCTGTATGAATCAGTAAAGTGCTAGAAACCAGTAGACCCTGCATATCTTACACACACCCATACACACAGGGTTGTTGATCATAATACTAAATGGAGTTAGAGGTGAATGGAGAGGTTGAGATGACCCAACTGGGATGAAATCAATGTCAAAAACAAGTGGGAATGCCAGGGACCTTCCAAGTGTCACTCATGAATGAGATGGCCTCGGAGAGATGCTCTTGGTCATAAAAGGAGAGGTATGCCTCAAGCTAAGAAAGCCCTTTGTGCCAAGAAGTTTGGAGGGAGGTGAGAAAAGGGAATTCAGTGTGAGGGACGGATATACTCTGGGTTTTTCTGGTTTCCACTAACCACCTCCATATGGTGTCTCCAAGGCCTCAAATTCTGTTAGGGAACTCCAATACTTACGGAGGAAAATGTAATTTGTATCTGCTCTGACTCTTAATCTAAAAGTGTTAAGCCAAATAAACACCATTGACAGCAGCTTGAGTGCGTGTGTATACTGCTGAGGGATTTACACAGACACTCTAACACTGATAAAATGGGTGTTACATTTTATTATACATGGTACAGGGCAACACGTGCCCTTTTCACACAAGATGCCTCCACCCAGTTTTGCTGGGTGGAGATGGGTGGAGGCGTCTGTGTAAACACCACTTGTGGTGGGTGTAGGTGCGTGCATGCTGCGCAACACCCATCTCCACTCACCGCCCACCCACGGAGCAATGGACTCCATTGCCAATTGCTCCGTTGGTGGGTGGAGATGGGTGTTGCGTGGTAGCATGCGCGCACCTACACCCACCACAAGTGGTGTTTACACAGATGCCTCGACCCAGCGAAACTGGGTGGAGGCATCTCGTATGAAAAGGGCCCATGTTGCAGGGCTGCAGTGTTACCCTGTACCATGTATGATAAAATGTAACACCCATTTTATCGGTGTTAGAGTGTCTGTGTAAAAAGGGCCATAGAAGCCATTGTACTTGTGCTTATTTAGCCTTTAAATAAGGAACTCTTGGCCTGGTGTGGAACATTGGTTGGGAATACACACGACTAAGTGAAAATGGCTTTCAACACCAGAGGTGCCCAGAGTTCCCAACCCTACAAGCCGCATGCCAAAATCTCCATATGGCCAGGAGCCACAAGATATACCCACATACCTCTGCACACCCACCTCCAGTGTTGGCTCTGCTGGGAGAGCCCATGGGTGGATATAAGAGCATCCCCAGCTGCTGTCTGTGCCCTTGCCTCTCCAGGCTATGCTGGGCTGAACCTAGTTGGGGCTGTGGAGGATCTATGGCTTGGGCAGAGTTCCACTAACAGGACCAGAAGTGCAGACTGGGACTCATCAGGAGAGAGATACACAAACCTCTGTGAAGTGCCCAGTCTCCCCAGCTCCAGTACTCACAGACCCTAGGTCCAGCCTCCTCTGCTCAGGCAAGTGCCCCCACCTGTGTTGATGGCTGCGTCTCTTGTCTTCTAGAGGTGCTACTGGGAAACGCCCAGCCTTGTGAATGATACTGCTCTGGGAGGCGCAGCAAGGATTGGGGCTGGGGGCAACCAATCAGAGAACAGTCCCAGCAGTGTGCTGAGGACAGCAGGTAAGCAAGCTGCTCTTTGGGAGCTGCAGGTGACACCAGCACTGCCCAAGAGCCGCATGCAGCTCACAAGCCACGGTTTGGCCACCCCTGGAATATACTGAAGTGAATTCAGTATTCAAAACAGATATTTGTTTTCACCCTGGTTTACATTCAGTACCTTTCATCCACATGTGTTATGCATATGTAACCACTGCCATCTTGGCAGCCACACTGCCGACTGAACTGGAGACTTCCCGAGAGCTAAACCCAGAAGTCTCTACAGCTTCAGATAAAGAGCTAGGCTCTCACAGACTCTCATACACCCTGTGGTTCATGCTCAAAGCCTGCATTTCATGTGGTTACACATACGCAGCAGGGCCCCTTTAAAAAGCAATATCTGTTCAAGCACAGAACTTCTGCATTGTTGTGCCTTTTCTGTATTTTCTTGCTGCACAAAAGGACTGGAATTGAATGTGAGTGCAAGGACAGGGGGGAAACTGCAATTTTGTTTCATGTGCACATCAGAGACTATGTAAGTTGCAAAAAAGGCTAATGTTATTTTGGGCTGCATTAACAGGTGCAGGCACAAGGCACAGAAAGTGGTGGTGCTACTTTCCTGAGCACCAGCAAGACCTCACCTGGAATACTAGGTTCAGTTTTGGGCACCACACTTCAACAAGGGTACGGACACATTGGAGAAGATTCAGCAACTAAGGTGACTAAGGGGCTGGAAGACAAGCCATGTGAGGAAAGGCTGAGAGAGAATTGGGTACGCTTAGCCTAGAGAAAAGACGGTTAACGGGAGACATGATGGCAGTTTTCAAGTACCTAAAAAGGTGCCACAAAAAAGATGGTGAACATTTGTTCTCCACTGTCTCAGAAGCTAGGATATGAGGGAATTGCATGCAACGTAGATTTCAGTTAGACATTAGGAAAAACTTCCTAACTGTTGGACAATAGAATACGTTACCCAGGGAGGCTGTGGAATCTCCCTCCTCAGAGGTTTTGAAAACTTATATGAGCAAGCATCTGTCAGGGATACTGTCGGCAGAGGATATCTTGCCTTGCATCAGGAGATTGGACCAGATGACCTGGAGTTACATTCCAACCGTACGATTATTTGGGTGAAAATAAATGACACAATAGCCCCTCCAGGTGAGGGTTTGTCTGCCCGTCTATTAGGTATTCGCCATATGTTAGTCCGCACTCCCCATGCAGCCCTCACTCACAGCATAGGGTGTTTTTACACACACACTTCTCCTGGACGTTTGCTGTTACATCCTGAACTTTCTGTGTGTCTAAATCACTCACCCAGATCTTAAACATCCGGATCTTTGAACTTCTGCATAGAACTTCTCCCAGAACTTTTGTGTGTAAAAGGTTCTCCTGGTAAACTGCTTTGCTCCAGGCAGCTGTGGTCACTTGGTTTCCATGGCAGCCTGTCACATCTACAGCTGCGGCTACTTTAGGCTGCCTCAGGGCAGTGTTTGTGTGAAGAATGCATCCAGGAACTGCCTCAGGGCAGTGTGTGTGTGAAAAATGAATCCGGAACTTACTTGTGGACTTGTAAACTCAGAAGATTGAAAAATCCGGAACTTGTGCTCTTGGCCGCCAGCATGGTGAGCCCCCTAAGGGGATGGGACAATGAGGAGTGTCCACGCTCCCTGCTGCAGCTGAGCTGCAGCCAGGAGAATTGTTGGGGATGCAGCTGGGCCACAGCAGGAAAGCTGTAGCCCGGCCAGCATTGCCCCGGCAACTGGGTTTTTGCCCAATGGCAGAGCGCGGGCTCCATGGCCCCTCCCCACTTGGGGGAGTGGCCTCTCCTCCCACATGCCTCACCCGGCCACATTTACCCAGGCAATCACAGGAGCAAGCTGCTCCTTCGGGCTCTCTCCCCCTGAATCATGGGGAAGGCCAGAACAAAACCAAAGAAGGGCCCTTAGCCGTAGCGACGAACCCGGGCGGCGGAGCCCGCAGGGAGCAGGCCTGTGCGCCTGCTGTAAGCACAGGGGAGGTAACACCTGAGCCCCCGTGGTTACGGCTAAATTGAATAAAGAGATCAAGGAAGGGAGAATGGTCAGCCCTTTCTCGACCCCACCCATAGCAGACCTAATTGTCTCCCCCCTGGGAGTGGTCCCCAAAAACGTTCCTGGTGAATTTAGTTTAATTCACCACTTATCACACCCTTGAGGCAGGTCTGTAAACGACACTATCCCCAGGGAACTCACTTCAGTTCAGTATGTGCCTTTTGACAGTGCAGTTCAGATGGTAAAGAAAGCCGGACAAGGGGCCCTCCTCGCCAAATGTGACATTAAATCAGCCTTTCTCCTCCTGCCAGTCCACCCTGACAGTATTCACCTTCTCGGCTTCCACTTTCAAGGGAGTTTTTACATTGACCCTATCAACCCCCCTCCCGCCCCCCAGGGCCTGGACAAATGCAAGGTCACAGGACAAGTGTTCTGGGCATGCTCCAAAAGCCAAGGACAGGGATCAGTATCTCAAGGTGAGTGCCATGATGTCTCACCTAAGTGACATCACAGGTCAGAGGGCTCAGGCAGTTCACCTGGATTGGAGAAACCCCTACCTGGGGGCGAGTCCCAAAGGGGAGGAGCAGTCAAGCTTAAAAAGCCAGGACACCCCCCCTTCTGGGCTCTCTCGCACTTTCTCTTTCAAAACTGCAACATGCTGCTGGCAGGGAGCCAGCTAAGACATGTGCCTCACCTGTTTCTACCTGCACAGGTGATGAGAAGGGGCCTGTAAGTACCAGCAACTGCCTTTCTACCCTCAGTCCTAGGAGGCGGCTACTCAAACCAAAGGACACCCGATCCCCAAGATCTGAGACTCTTATTTTAGGTTTGCTTCCCTCTTTATCCAAAGCCTTCTTCTACCTTAGCCTTGTTGCCAAACCTGGCAATGTGTTCCACAGGTTAATTATATGTTGAGTGAAAAAATGTTTTTATTGGTTTTAAACCTGCAGCCGGTTACTTTTATCAGGTGTCCCCTAGTTCCATTATTTTGAGAAGGGGTAAATAACAGCTCCCTATTTATTTACACCTATCCTCATGCAGTCATTCAATACCTTTGATCATCTTTGTTGCCTTTCTCTGCTCCTTTTCTAATTCTGCAATGTCCATTTTGAGACGTGGCAACCAGGACTGCACACAATATTCAAGGTGTGGGTGCACTATGAATTTAAATAGCAGTATTGTGATATTTTCTGTTTGGTTTTATATCCCTTTTATTTTCTAGAATAGCCAAGAGACAACAATGAGAAGCAGACAGATTGCTTTATGACATACACAGAGAACTTAATCTTCATTAAACAAGCATGAAGCTAGGCCCTTTCTAAGCACCCAGCACCTGCTCCATTCTCCTTGGCTACCACAACAAAGCCTTCAGTACATGTGCCACTGACTCCAACCAAAAATATTCCGGCCCTGCCAAAACACCCCCTCTTTTTTATGGGCAACACAATCCCAGACGGAAAACAGCTCAATTCCAAACTCCACAGAGACCTGAGCCAGAATTGATCCGCCCCCAGATTGGACCAAGCCCAGAGCAATGATGGGGTGTCAGTGCTGGAAAAGCCATGCTAACTGGACCTGTTTCTTCAATGAGTCTGCTCTACCTGTGTCGGCTGGCCCCTAGCCATGGTTTTCAGGAGAACCTCATCTGCAGCTGACATTCCATTCTGTTGCTCCCTCTTAGGATGAAGTCTTTCTTATGTCATTTTGGCAGTGGCTTCAAGGGAAAACACAGAAGCCTCACTCCAACAAAAGGCACCATGCCATGTCATCAGCCTGTGAGAAGCAGCCAGGTCAGAGTCATTCCATACGAGGGGAGGCTCAAAAGAGTAGAGCTCTTCAGCTCAGTTCCATGATCTTGCTCCTTTTCAGTGATGGCAATGGGAAGGAGGACAGATTTTTTTAACAAGGAAACCCATTTTCACAGGGAGTAAAACTAGAGCTGAAATTAATTTTTGCCTGGGATTGTCCCAGGCCGTGTTGGTGACTAGCCCTGGCTCTGACCTCAGAAAACCTCCAGTGTCACAGCCCAAGGCTAAGGCCCACCCAACCAGGCCAAAGTGGGCCATCATGTTTGTTTCTGGGTGAGTTCACCATAGTCGGCCACCATGGCTGGCTGTCATTGGCTGCTATGGTGGGGGGTTAGGGCGCTGAGCAGCACTGGGTCAGGGCCAGCCAGCCACACGTTTGGCGTGCTCCCTGCCCTCCCTGGTGCTCTGGCCATGGACATGTCTGTTCGGTGACCCAACCAGGTCCAGGCCATGTCCATCGTGGCTTCCTGGCCCACCCTGGCCCCATAGCCGTCACTTCTGTTTTTACCCAAAGTATTTGCCTCTATCTCTTTTATTTGGGTCCAAAACTCTTTCTAGACTAAGGTCTCAGATCCATAAACCACTTACTCTGGAGTAAGGAGAGTAGGTTTCAACAGGCTTGCCCTGGCTTGCCCCCTTGGTGCTGTGTTGCAAAGGAGGAGTTCTCCTCACAAGTCCAGACTGAGTCAGGGCACAGCTGGCTTGAGGGAGGCCCAGCCCGAGTGGGAAGGTGCCCGGCGGTGGCTCCACCTAGTAATGGAACTGTCGCCAGACACCTTCCTGCTCCGGCGCTCCCCGCATCGAGCCGGACCAGCCCGCCCAACCAGCCCCCGGCTTCCAGGACTGGTCGGGTGGGCCGGGGCAGCAATGGCACTGCTGCTGGCTGCACGTGGCCCCAGCGATGGATGTGCCCAGCAGCAGGCCACCAGCAGCAGGCTGCAGACTCTGCAGAGAGCAAGTAAGTCCTGAGCACCAGCAGCCCAGCGCCCCTAAGCCGGCCGATGGCTTCACCTCCAGCAGGAAAAAAGAGGGGAGGGGCCCACCGACATTTCTTGTCCCTGGGCCCATCCCAAGCTAGCTATGCCCCTGGGCCTGGAGCAGCATGTGCTTTCTCCAGCTGCCCCAACAAACAGCTGATGGGGGCAGGGTGCCTGGAGCAGTGCACACCCTCTCCGTGCGCACTCTCCCTGGCTGCCCTGGGAGAGTGTGCATGGAGTCTGCCCCCTGCCCCATCAGCTGTTTGCTAGGGCAGCTGGAAAGACTCGGGGGACATTTAAAGTGGGGATTAGTAAAACCTCACAGTTTGAAGTTTTATTAATCCAGGAGTTTTCGTGGACAGCTCACAGGAGAAACATTTAAACAAGAAGCTAATTTGCATATTTAGCTGCAATCACACAGATCTGTGTCATCTAAAAACACCCACGGTCTCACACTGATCAACTAGCAGAGCTGCTGGCTACATGAGCATACTGGCTGTCCCAGAACCATCTCTGATAGGTTCAGAGTCATTCCTCTCTGTATTGATTGCTACCCAGTATAAAACTGCCTAGGTCAGCTCTGCTACTTGAGTCAGAGCAATCTAATGGCTTCAGATCTATTCTTCCTTTCACTGTGCCTTCCTTGTCCCCTGTTCCTTGACTTTTCTCATCTCTGCCCTTGCTCCCGTTTCTGCACTCCCACTTGGACTGAACTTCCTGGGTTCCAGAACTCTGGCTTTGTCTCTGACTCAGACGAGTATCTGCCCCAAGCATACAGAGGCAATTCTACACTCAGGGTGGTGCCCCACAAAGCACCCCAGAGTTGCGCTGCCACTGCAGCCCCAAGGTACTGACTTGATCACCACAGCACTGCCATTTCCCCCATGCATGCAGCAGCAGCAGCAAACAGCGAGAAAACACTGTTTGTGCATGCACACGGCTGCTGAGTCCACAGAGAGTTGCCTCGTAGCCTTTGCACATGCATAGTGTTTTCTCGCTGTTGCTGCACATGCATGAGGGGGCATTGGCAGTGCCGTGGCAGGCCAGATCAGTGATTTTGGAACTCCAATGGCTGTGCTGGCAAGGGGGAGGGGGAACCAGGGAGGAACTTAGGCACAGAGCCTGTGCGAGAGGGAGAGCGACAGCAACTTCGCCCATATTTTACCTCTCACACATGCTCAATTGTGTCTTGGGGCAGGAGTAGAGAAGGGGCTGGATTCCATTGCAGGAATCAAATGAATTAGACCATTTTGGGGTGACAGAGCCATGCCCTAGCATAGCCAATCAGGGCAAGAAAAAAGGCAAGGAGAGGGCACTGGGTGGTGGGTGGGGTGGAGCAGTCTTCTCATTTAAAAGCATTGCAAGCACTTTCCCCCTTTCTGGTTAAACAGTTTCAACAGATCAAGTAAGATGAAGAGTTACTCTTCATTACTTCATTTTTTCAGGGGGAAGGGGTGGCTATTCCGATATGATTTCTCTTTTAGTGTCCCTTCCAAGTATGGGGGTCTGTTCCGGTTTGATTTTTCTCGACTCTGCCCCTTTTAAAGCTGATTAAAAATTGTTTGGGGGAGAAATCCTGGTTTGGTTTTTAATCCCAGTTGGTTTGGGAGAGAAATCTTGGTTTGGTTTTTAATCTGAATTTAAATATTTGGGGGAGAAATCCTGGTTTGGTTTTTAATCGAAATTGGTTTGAGTTTTTAATCGAAATTGGTTTGAGATTGGTTTGGGGGAGAAATCCTGGTTTAGTTTTTAGAAGCCTTGAGCTGCCAAAAAAAATAATTTCTCGCACCTGAGCTACAAAAGCAAACACTGGTTTCCCCTTTTTGATTTCTTCACACAGAGCTTTGCGTTTTGCTCATTATTGTATGCCACCAGCATTGTGTAGCTTTTCATTTTGCATACACTGTGGTTTTTTTCATTCATTGTGTGTTCTATTCCATTAATCATGTAAGTGCAACATTTTATGTTGACTCCACCCCCTGCTAGCCCCAACTTCTACCCCACTAACCTAAAAGTCCACCAGCCACCACTTCTTGGATAAATGCCTTCTCGGACTTATCTTCTGTCCCATAACTTATACATGTTCCAGGCCCTGACTCCAGCACGCCCCCTGCAGGCTCAGACACTTGGTCCTTAGGCCTCCAGTCTGTCACTGACTTCCTTCAAAGGCAAGTAGCTTCCTAGGTCTGAATTGTTAACAGGACACAGCCCATCAAGAGCAGGGTTTACGAGTGAGGCTGAAAGCGGCTGCCTGCTGACACAGGGAGTTTACAATTTCATCATCCCCTACCCTCTCCCCCCACACTCCTCCTTAGGTGAAAGAGGAAACATGACCAATTGGAGCCATTAACGATCCCACTGTCACTCAGTCCCGACATTACCTGAGTGAAAGCAGACAGGAGAAAGGGAACCAGACTCCGTTCTCACTCTGGCTTCTGTAAATGGATTGGGGACTTTCAGAGCATGAACATTTATTGGGATATAAAAACCTTTGAATAGAGTGGTTTTCCTGCCTCTGAAGGAGAGGGGGGAGGGAAGAAATGTGTCCTGGATAACATCCTNTCCTTCCTGTCCAGAGGGAGTAAGTTTTATGTAAATGTATACATTTGCATAATTAGGTGGTGCCTAATTATGCAAATTAGGCCCCTCACCAAGACCTTGCACATGGCCTCACAAACTCTGGGGCCGGCCCTGGGAGTCCCGCAGGGTTCCATTCTGTCTCCTCTCATGTTCAATGTGTATCTGAGGTGGCTGGGCAAGGGTATTTGGTTTGGTGTGAGATGCCATCAATATGCTGATGACACTCATCAGCATATCTGCTTGGTCTTATTGGACCAATCTCTGCTTGGTCCTATTCTCCCCTTAGCCTTGATCCCTTGTTATAGTGTTGCTTCTCCCGTTTGTTCCCCAATTTCCCCTTGTTTGGTCTCATTTCTTTCCTTACCCTCCAATCATTGCTTGGTCTCCCTCTGCCTGTAACCATGAACTATTCTGTGATCTCGTCTCTCCCCTTTGTCCCCCAAATCCTGCCTGGTCTTGTTCATTCCCTGTATCCCTCAACCCATTTATGGTCTCATTCCTCCCCTCAGCCTCCTGTACCCTTCCTGGATCCCTGCTCTCCTATTCCTGCCCTGATCTCAGTGATGAGCCACATGCTCTCTGAGGCCAGAGAATCCAACCTTCTATGCTGAGTCTTGCTCTCCTCCAGCACCTGTCTCTTATACACATCTAGATGTGTATAAGAGACAGGTCTCACACTGATCAACTAGCAGAGCTGCTGGCTACATGAGCATACTGGCTGTCCCAGAACCATCTCTGATAGGTTCAGAGTCATTCCTCTCTGTATTGATTGCTACCCAGTATAAAACTGACTAGGTCAGCTCTGCTACTTGAGTCAGAGCAATCTAATGGCTTCAGATCTATTCTTCCTTTCACTGTGCCTTCCTTGTCCCCTGTTCCTTGACTTTTCTCATCTCTGCCCTTGCTCCCGTTTCTGCACTCCCACTTGGACTGAACTTCCTGGGTTCCAGAACTCTGGCTTTGTCTCTGACTCAGACGAGTATCTGCCCCAAGCATACAGAGGCAATTCTACACTCAGGGTGGTGCCCCACAAAGCACCCCAGAGTTGCGCTGCCACTGCAGCCCCAAGGTACTGACTTGATCACCACAGCACTGCCATTTCCCCCATGCATGCAGCAGCAGCAGCAAACAGCGAGAAAACACTGTTTGTGCATGCACATGGCTGCTGAGTCCACAGAGAGTTGCCTCGTAGCCTTTGCACATGCATAGTGTTTTCTCGCTGTTGCTGCACATGCATGAGGGGGCATTGGCAGTGCCGTGGCAGGCCAGATCAGTGATTTTGGAACTCCAATGGCTGTGCTGGCAAGGGGGAGGGGGAACCAGGGAGGAACTTAGGCACAGAGCCTGTGCGAGAGGGAGAGCGACAGCAACTTCGCCCATATTTTACCTCTCACACATGCTCAATTGTGTCTTGGGGCAGGAGTAGAGAAGGGGCTGGATTCCATTGCAGGAATCAAATGAATTAGACCATTTTGGGGTGACAGAGCCATGCCCTAGCATAGCCAATCAGGGCAAGAAAAAAGGCAAGGAGAGGGCACTGGGTGGTGGGTGGGGTGGAGCAGTCTTCTCATTTAAAAGCATTGCAAGCACTTTCCCCCTTTCTGGTTAAACAGTTTCAACAGATCAAGTAAGATGAAGAGTTACTCTTCATTACTTCATTTTTTCAGGGGGAAGGGGTGGCTATTCCGATATGATTTCTCTTTTAGTGTCCCTTCCAAGTATGGGGGTCTGTTCCGGTTTGATTTTTCTCGACTCTGCCCCTTTTAAAGCTGATTAAAAATTGTTTGGGGGAGAAATCCTGGTTTGGTTTTTAATCCCAATTGGTTTGGGAGAGAAATCTTGGTTTGGTTTTTAATCTGAATTTAAATATTTGGGGGAGAAATCCTGGTTTGGTTTTTAATCGAAATTGGTTTGAGTTTTTAATCGAAATTGGTTTGAGATTGGTTTGGGGGAGAAATCCTGGTTTAGTTTTTAGAAGCCTTGAGCTGCCAAAAAAAAAAATTTCTCACACCTGAGCTACAAAAGCAAACACTGGTTTCCCCTTTTTGATTTCTTCACACAGAGCTTTGCGTTTTGCTCATTATTGAATGCCACCAGCATTGTGTAGCTTTTCATTTTAAATACACTGTGGTTTTTTTCATTCATTGTGTGTTCTATTCCATTAATCATGTAAGTGCAACATTTTATGTTGACTCCACCCCCTGCTAGCCCCAACTTCTACCCCACTAACCTAAAAGTCCACCAGCCACCACTTCTTGGATAAATGCCTTCTCGGACTTATCTTCTGTCCCATAACTTATACATGTTCCAGGCCCTGACTCCAGCACGCCCCCTGCAGGCTCAGACACTTGGTCCTTAGGCCTCCAGTCTGTCACTGACTTCCTTCAAAGGCAAGTAGCTTCCTAGGTCTGAATTGTTAACAGGACACAGCCCATCAAGAGCAGGGTTTACGAGTGAGGCTGAAAGCGGCTGCCTGCTGACACAGGGAGTTTACAATTTCATCATCCCCTACCCTCTCCCCCCACACTCCTCCTTAGGTGAAAGAGGAAACATGACCAATTGGAGCCATTAACGATCCCACTGTCACTCAGTCCCGACATTACCTGAGTGAAAGCAGACAGGAGAAAGGGAACCAGACTCCGTTCTCACTCTGGCTTCTGTAAATGGATTGGGGACTTTCAGAGCATGAACATTTATTGGGATATAAAAACCTTTGAATAGAGTGGTTTTCCTGCCTCTGAAGGAGAGGGGGGAGGGAAGAAATGTGTCCTGGATAACATCCTGTTTCTGACTGCAAGACTTCATCACATTCCACAGGAGCATATAATGGCTCTTCTAACATCAAGGAAAGCCTCCACCGAAGTAATACGAGATGGCCATGAGGTTACTATTTGGTGGTAATCTCCATGATGTCTGAATGACTGATCTACCATTTGGTAACCCCGAGGTGAACTGTGGTAGAAACACCTTAAATATTTGCCATGATGCTTCTGCCATGGTCCAGTGTGGTGTCGAAAACTGCCCTCCTTAAGAAACCATCCTTGAACGCTGACTCCCCAGCCAGCTATCATTCTGACTCTAACCTTCCCTTTTTAGAGAAGGTTATTGAACATGTGATTGCCCGACAGTTCCAGGCTCACCTCAGTGCTGTCAGATTCCTGGACCCATTTCAGTTCAGGCTTTCATCCTGGGTATGGCACAGAGACTGTACTTGTGGCCTTGGTCGATGACCTGTGCCTTGAGATGGACAAGAGAAATTCTACTCTCTTGATCTTGTTAGATCTTTCAATGTAGTTGATCACAAGATGTTGTTGACAGGACTGCAGGACATGGCAGGGGTGTGAAGGACCACTCTTGAGCAGTTCCATTCCTTCCTGTCCAGAAGGTCCCAGCAGGTGGTGATGGGCAATTGCTCATCGTTCCCTCGGGACCTCCCCTTCTGTGGAGTCCCCAGGGCCGGTTCCAGGCATGTGCCACATGTGCGGCCACACATGGCCCCGCTGGCAGCTGGGGTCCCACACTTGCCTGGCTGGGCAGCAGGCTGCAGCCAGCTTCTCCCCCAGAAAGTGATTCTTCCTCCCCTCCCTGGCTCCAGACCCCATCCCTCACCTGCCTCTGCCTTCTAGTAGTGCTGCAGCGGCAGTGGCAGCAGCAGCGTGGACACTGGATCGGTGCTGATCAGAAGGTTGCTACCTTGTAAAGAAGGTTCTTCGAGTTGGCTCCCAACATTCTCACAACTGGGTTGTGCATGCTCATCCTGTTCAAATAATAGACCACATGATGGTCTTGAGCTCCTCTGGTATAAAAAGAACCCTCCCCCTCTGAATGACAGTTCCTTTCAACCCTTTCTAGAAATATAAGAAAAGAATTCCATGCGGGGCTGGAAGGGTGGGTGTTGTGAGAATGTTCGGAGCCATCTCAAAGAACCTTGTTTGCAAGGTAGCAACCTTCTGTTCTTCTTCGAGTGGCTCCTCACATGATATTTTTACATGGCTCCGCCGGGTGGGGAGTCCGTGGGCGCGCCAGTGCATGGATGGGGCATGCACACAGCTGCACACACATCCCCACTCACCCACCACTCATCCACACCCACATAGTAACCACCATTTCCCCCGGTTGCTCCGTGCGTGGGGATGAGTGGGGGGGTGAGTGGGGATGCGTGTTAGGCGAGCGCGCACGCACCCCCACTCACCATGGGCGCGTGCACCACGTCATTCACATGGGGTTCCCCCACCCATGAACACACAGAAATCTGCGTGTTTATGGCTGGGAGGAGAGACCCGTGTAAAAAGGGCCACATTCTCACAACTGTCTTACTTATACTATCTTAGGTAGGAATTTAGGATGTAAAGCAATATCTATTCTGTCTTGGAAAATAAATCTGCAAATATGGTTCTGAGATTATTATGGCTGCTATTTCACTAACTCTTCTTAATGAAGTTATTGCTAACAGGAATACTGTCTTTAAACCCGCACCCCATAACCAGTTCATTTGCACCCCCATATAATCAATTCACGCTGCCCCGTGGGCACAAATTAAATGGTTATGGGTGGGGGCAGCGTGAATAGATTATATGGGGGCGGGGGCAGAAATGAACTGGTTATGGGGTGGGGGCAGCATGAACTGATTATGGGGGCACAACTGAACTGGTTATATGTCTCTTTTCATGGCATAATGCGCTTAATAAGCTAGCTGCATTTTGGGTGTCTTGTGTGTGTGATAGCAGCACCTCTGGACTGGTCACACCGCATGCGTGCACAAGGCACAGGCGGCACTGGCAGCAAGAAGCAACAGGCCCTGGAGGCCAGACTGGCTAAGCTCACCCCCTGGCCCCTCCTCCAGTAAGGCAGTGGACGCAGTCAGTCTCTCTGTGCCTGTGTCACTGCCCGCTTGGCTGCCCCTGCAGTGGAACCACTCCTGGGGAGTGGTGGTAGACACTCGGCTGGGGAGTGGGGGAAGCATTAGGAGGCCATGCTTCTCCATGGTTGCTCGGAGAGGTGGAGAATGGAAATCCTTCCTGTCCAGAGGGAGTAAGTTTTATGTAAATGTATACATTTGCATAATTAGGTGGTGCCTAATTATGCAAATTAGGCCCCTCACCAAGACCTTGCACATGGCCTCACAAACTCTGGGGCCGGCCCTGGGAGTCCCGCAGGGTTCCATTCTGTCTCCTCTCATGTTCAATGTGTATCTGAGGTGGCTGGGCAAGGGTATTTGGTTTGGTGTGAGATGCCATCAATATGCTGATGACACTCATCAGCATATCTGCTTGGTCTTATTGGACCAATCTCTGCTTGGTCCTATTCTCCCCTTAGCCTTGATCCCTTGTTATAGTGTTGCTTCTCCCGTTTGTTCCCCAATTTCCCCTTGTTTGGTCTCATTTCTTTCCTTACCCTCCAATCATTGCTTGGTCTCCCTCTGCCTGTAACCATGAACTATTCTGTGATCTCGTCTCTCCCCTTTGTCCCCCAAATCCTGCCTGGTCTTGTTCATTCCCTGTATCCCTCAACCCATTTATGGTCTCATTCCTCTCCTCAGCCTCCTGTACCCTTCCTGGATCCCTGCTCTCCTATTCCTGCCCTGATCTCAATGATGAGCCACATGCTCTCTGAGGCCAGAGAATCCAACCTTCTATGCTGAGTCTTGCTCTCCTCCAGAGCGGAGAACGGCTGAGATATCTTCCCTTCTTGTTTACCCTCTCTTGCCCATAACTGTCTTTTCCTAGCTACAGCCCTTCTCATCTACCTCCATTCCTTGTTCTGAACTCCCTACCCCTGACAACAGCTTTGGAGTGCTTTTGGATTCCTCACTGCGCTCGAAGGATCAGGTTGTGGCGGTGGTCAGGAGTGCTTTTCACCAACTCCATCTCGTGAGGAGGCTGCGACCTTTTCTCTCTGACCCTGAATTGGCCACTGTCATCCATGCTTTCGTCACCTGGAGGCTAGGTGTGCTCTACGTAGGGCTGCCCTTGATAACTGTTCAGAAGCTGCAGCCGGTGCAGAACGCAATGGCTCAACTCCTTTCGGGGATAAGTCGCCACGAGCACATTACACTGGCGCTCTGAAGTCTGCACTGGCTCTTATAGCTTTCCAAGCACAATTCAAGATGCTCATTTTTATTTATTTTGTTTATTTATTTGTTTGTTTGTTTCATCATTTTTCCACCCTACCCCCTCCTGCTCACAGAGCAGCTCAGGACAGCTTACAAGGAGCATAAATAACAATATTATAATAATAATAACAAAAACTAAAATATCATTTAAAACATTAAAATGCTAAAAATAAACTAAAAGGGCAGGACACTGTGTCTCTGTCCTGCTTCTAACCCTGACATGGGTTTTGTATTCATGAATATTATTCACATTTTCAAATAGCCTTCCAAATATCTGAATGCTATCTGACCCAAAACAGATAGTCTCAATATTTGTTGGGGGGGGAGAGGGTTGGCTGTTCATCCTGCCCCCAGTTATTTGGCTGTCCAGATATTTGGTTATTCATTTATTCAGTTACTTCATTTTTGGCTGCTGCACATGCACAAATAACCAAAATAAGTAACCAAACAATCTACCAACTGAAGAACCAAAAATATGATGTGTGTGAAATAACGCAAGTGAAATAAGAGGCTCTGCTTCATGGATCATGTAAGGGACCCAGACACGACTTTGCTAGACTCCTAGGCTCTCTTATTCAGACATTAGGCGAGTCTTACACCATTTTAGACGAGGCGCTGAAAAGCGCCTTCTGAGCCGCGTGTTAAGAGAGAAGTCGTGCCGCACTGCCGGAAATGACGTGCTCCCCGTTGCTGGCAATGGTGGTGGCTGGAGATGCGGCGCTTTGCAGAGGCGCATTCTAGAGACCTCAATTTTCAGGTCTCTAGAACACGCCTCTGCAAAGCACCGCATCTCCAGCCGCCGCTGTTGCCGGCAACGGGGAGCACGTCACTTCCAACAGCGCAGCACGGCTTCTCTCTTAACACGCGGCTCAGGAGGCGCTTTTCAGTGCCTCGTCTAAAAACGGTGTCAGACCAGTTTGGTTATATCCTTGAGTAGCATCACATACTGGTACTCAAACTTCCCATCATCATACTTGACCAAGTAGTATATCTGCTTGTGCACCATCTTCCCCTCACCTTGGCCCACTCAACAAACTTCCCTTTTTGGTAACTCCACCTCCCCCCCCCCCAAACATGCACACGCACCTGTTGGTGCCAACAATCTACACACAAGTCTCTAGTACAAGGCTGGGTTTCCAGTGTCCCCCTGGTCAAGCCTGAGATCAGTGTTTTCCTCCTCCCCCTCCAGAGCTCCCATCCCAACTGGAGCTTTGTCAGCAGTAGGGCTAATAATATGGATTCTCATATTCATGAATTTTAGGGGTGTTTTATGGGCTTTATTCTTGTATTTTATATGCATATTTTCCTGATGGTGTTACACACCCTGATCCTTTGTGGGAAGGACAGATTAAAAACTAAAATAAACAAAATAAAAAATTTCCAAATCACATTTTTGGAATGGTTTGTGGAAATCCAACATGTTTTTGTTTTCACAATAAATTTCTGCATATCATTTTGATCATTCTGGTTTTGTAATCCTGCCTACTCTACTATTTCATTCATTTTGGCTCAGTCATTTCCTTAATTTTATACTGTTGTATGCACAACAACCAAAGTGAAATTCCAAAATCTCTGAACCATTGCTATGGGGAGAGGCAAACCTCTTTTACCAAATGAGGGTTTGGTGTTTTGGTATTAAAAATACCTAAAACACCAAAATAAACAAACTGGAATAAGCAGAACGGATCTCTGACAAAACAGGAACTGGATCACAGTTAATCTTCATTTGATTGGATCAGATCATACTGGGCAAATCGTAAAATACTATATTTGCTGCCTGAAAGGTCCATTTCAACCCAGTCAACAGCCCTTCCCTTCCCTTCCCTTCGGAGCTCAGGCACTTATAATCTGCTTATTAACCAGACGTAGGAATGAACATGGAATTTTGGCTGTTCCAATTTCTGATTGAAAATAGGCAATTCACCCATTCTGATCAAAAACCAAATGGAAATGTTCCAGAAAAAGAGACCAGCTAGTCCAAACCAGCCCTAACCATTGGGAGATAGGTGAAAAAGGTGGGTATGGGGCTGACCCAAAAAGGCCTGGCTTGCACAGACAGTTAGCAATGGCCTGCTCCTGCAAAGATTTACACATCACTCACATTCCCCCTTCCAAACTCACTCCTTGCATCCTGTAGTCAGAATTCACTGAATACTTGCATCCTGTCATCCATTATTCATAGGAAGACTCTTAGTTGTAGCTATCTGTGGCTTTGTGTGTTGGTTAGATTGCAAGCTCCATGGAGCAGGGACTGTCTTTATGTTATGTGTATCTGTACAGCACGGCATACAACGAGTAGCGCTATAGAAATGATAAGTAGTAGTAGTAGTAGTACTTCTTGTTTCTTAATGTGTTTGACGTGCCTCATAGCAATGCATTCACACAAGTGCTGATTCCCCCACACTTCAATGGCTTGCCCCTTGCATCAGGTGGCAGAGGAGAAAGTCTCATCAAGGATCGCAGCAAGGGGTAAGTATTTCACATGACACTCAGAACGTGAGTTTTGGCCACTGCGCACTCTAAAAGGGTACCGTGTGAATGAGTCCCTAGGGCAGCACCCTGCCACATGGGACCACATGGGCAGCACCCATGGGCAGCACCCTGCCACATTGGTGTGGACCAAACATCACCCACCTTGTGCACCCACAACCAGCCCAAATGACAGTCTAGGAGAAATTAAGAGAGCTGATGGTGGCCTGTTGATTCAAAAAGCTTGGGAACACTTTGCCATAAGATATTGCCCGACCCTGATCTGAACTCTGTCCCAAAATGCATCAGAAAGCTTTGCCAGGACTTAATGCACCTCAGGGCAAAGTACTCAGGGGATAACTGGAGTTTTAAAGGCCTCATGTAAAAGCCAGGATTTCATTTGTGAGTCTCCACCTACATCAGTTGTTCATTTGCTTCCTTAGCCCTCTGACCACCCAGTCTCCCCAGCATTGACCCCCCTCCACCATTAATCCTGGCAACCCCACCCCCATCACTACCTCAAACCTAAACTTATGAGCCAGACACTCATAACGATTATGGATTATTGGTGTTATGCAACCTTTGACCTGCAAATGCAGACAATGAACTTAAAGAAAGAAAGAGGTGGAAATTAACAGAAAAGCAGAAAAAGTGAGCAGAGGAGAAGCAAAAGAAGGCTTGTAGAGTGTCTTTAGCTGAATAAAATGTCCAGTGCCAGATCCAGGGAATTTGGGGATCCTGTGTGAAATAGTGGTGTGGGTCCCANTCCAGTGCCAGATCCAGGGAATTTGGGGATCCTGTGTGAAATAGTGGTGTGGGTCCCATCCTAGTATAGAAATATTGGATTGTCACGCATTGACTTGCCCATTAGAAAAAGAAAAATGTTACCGTAATTGATTGTTGATGTTCAATTGAGCATATCCTTTCAGGTCCAGGACTCCCTGGCCCGTATGTTATGCATAGGTTATTTCTAGTTTATTAATGGAGCCCATGTGTTGGGGGTCCCCTCATGAATCTTCAAAAGCTGAATGAATTTTGCATATAGTTTTGACTCTAAGCTTCAAATTTGCTTTGCACAAATGAATTTGAGTAGTTTGAATGAACGAGTGGCCAGTAAGTACACTTATCAAATTTGCTGATGATATGATGGGAATAAGTGACATCTGTTTTGTAAATAAAGGATGTCCATTAGGTTCTATAGACCTGTATGGCTCTGAAATAATGGACATCCTTTAAAATAAGGGGTATCTGACAACCCACAGCTTAAAACAGCATTGAAAACAGAACAAATTCATTCAGCCCTCCTCATTTCAACCCTAAATCCTGTATACTCCAGGGAGGAATAAGTCCTAATCCCCTTATCTAAACCAGGGACAGCTGAGGGTGTGAAGTTCGCTCTGCAAGGCCACCTCTTGGCAAAGAAAAACAAAAGCACGGTAATGTGTTTGTTCAGAAAACAGGCCTCTGGCCTGCCCGGCTCAGCCTGAATGACAGAGAGAGACATACAAACCATCCTCCACGGACCAACACATCTGGGCTATTTAATTCAAGTGGACGGACAGTTTCCACTGGGCCAGGCTGACAGTGGCTGGCATACCGTGGGCTGACCAGGCCTGCTGGGAGAGCAGAGGCGAGATCTCTACACAGATATTGACTAGACAGCTTAGGCTCAGCTTTCAGCTCCATGGGGAAGAGAAAGGCAAGCAATGACACAGCAGCTTAGCTGGCGGGTTGGACTGCCCTCAGCTCTTTTGACACCCGGTATAAATAAAATAAATTTTGATTCTTTCTGCCCCACTCCCTACCACTCATATTATTATATTGTCAACTCAAAAATCCTTTGTCCCCCTCCCCACTTCCCATCATATGCTCCCATTCACATCCCCTAAATCGAATGCCATGTAAGAGGCGGGATTGTATAAGAACTGAGTAGTACGACAGCCCTTTTCCCTGCCCCCTCAGATGTGTCCCATATGGGATGGGAGCCTGGAAGGGAGGTGGTAACCTTACTTGCCATTGCAGTGCAACTAGCTCTGAGGTGGAACCTGTAAGCTGTTGTAGCAGCAGACAGCCACTCTATACAACCATTCAGGGTGGCATCCACCTGGAACTGAAAGGGGAAATTTAACGCAGACACAATCTGCATGATTATGCCCACCCCTGGAAAGTTGAGTTGCTTTTCTGAGTTATTCTTATACAATGATATTCATCTTTGGAGGAAAAGGAAATGAAATCAGAGATGTAGCTCTAAGCCATATACCCTTCTCTGTGTGCGAGGGTGGGGGTACAGGGCAAAATATAAGTCAATTCAGATCTGAGGTGGGAGACCTTTGGCCATGAAGATTTAGCAGACAGATTTCCCAGAGTTCTACAGTCCTTCTGTAGAAACTATTTGCCCTACAACCAACTTGGAGTGGAACAAGAGGGAAATCTCTCCTCCCTCATGGTTTCTTGAACTAAGATTATCAAACAATCCAATCTGGAGAGGAAAGCAACAAGGGGAAATAACTGACATATTCCAGCACTGTGAAGGATTTGCTTTCCTAGAGAAATATTGCCAACCCAAAGTACTGGGCCAATTATACTTTATATACACATGTATTATATTTGCACACTATTATCTTTTCCCTCCCAGGGGTCATTTTGAAAATTAGTACAAAGCTCCACAGAGCACATAGGAATTGGAGGCAAAGGTGCTTAAGGTCGGGCGGGCGGGCAGGCACCCATGTTCAGTGCATTTTCCTCATTGATGGCAATGGGAAAGACAGGGCGCTGCTTAAGGGGTGTGCTAAGAATTCAACAAGAGGAGGGCCTGAACATCCCTGAATCCATCCAGCCCATGACTGGTTTCATAGGCAACGTGTGTGTGTGGTTGTGGTTGGGGCATAAGGTGGCATGTGCTCTCCAGATTTTTGGAAGCCCTATAGAACCATGTAGAACCCCTACCCAATCCTTAGTCCTGTGCCACCCCACTGTCAACAGATACCCAAGCATTGAATAAAGAGAGCTCAGGGGAAGGGAGCAGAGATGAGGGCATGCACACAAGGACAGGGGATGGATCCACGGCACAGATTTATGAACCAGGCCCTCCTCTGGTTGAATTCTGAGCACACTCCTTAAGCAGCGCCCTGTGTTCATTGTTTTTCCCATTGCCATCAATGAAGAAATTGGTTTAAATATGGATCTGTAATACGAAGCCACATTTAAATCCGATAATTTGGAGAAATGAAAATAAACAGATACAAATTTGTATCTGAAAGATCACCCCTAATGCTAGTGCCCTCTGTGGCAGCTGGTGCGAGTCCATGAACTGCAGGCAGGGGGCTGCCTGTTTGAAGGGCTCTCTCAACGCTGCCCACAGGAGTGGCAGCAGCGTGGGGACTTCACCGATCAAACACGAATTTCGGTTTCCTCCCTTCCCATGTGTTAACAACCCCCCTCCCCCATGGAACTTGAAAACTTTTCCACCCACCCACCCCACCCTTCCTGCTACCTCTGCTCCAGGCTATGAGCTCGACTTACCTTAATGTACCTGTTTGTAGTTCGACTTAAGGCACGGTGTTCATCCAGGGAGCAGTTAGTAGCCCAAATCTAACAATTCCTCTACATACACATATCAGTGCAGCAATGAATCATACAAACCTCCAGGACTTGGCATGTTTAACTCTAAACATGGCCAGGGAGAATACCGGGTTGAGTGTCACAATGCTGGCACAAAGCTTGAGTTCACATTGATGGCATAAGAACATAAAAAGTGCCATACTGGGTTATACTAATGGTCCATCGAGCCCAGCAATGTGTGTCTGACAGTAGCCACTCTCAGTCACTATGGAGAGGTACCCAGCAGGTCATCTATTATTCCCTGCTGTTCTCTCTCAGCTCCCAACAGTCAGAGGCTACATGCCCACCCTGTTTGACTAACAGCCATTTATGGACCGATCCTCCAAGAATTGATCCAAACTTTGTTTAAACCCAGCTACTCTACTGGTCTTCACAAAATCCTCTGGCAACAAGTTCTGCACATTAATTGTACGTTGAATGAAAGGAACTTTCTTTTGTTTGTTTCAAATCTGCTGCCAATTACTCCCATGGAGTTTCAATAGGGTAAACATTACAACAGCTCCCTATTTACTTGTTCCACACCACTCATGATTTTAAAAACTTCTATCATATTCCCTCTCCATTATCTTTTCTCAAAAAGATGAAGAGCCCTAGTCTACCAAACCTTTCCTTGAATACCCTTGATCAGTTTTGTTGCCCTTCTCTGTACCTTTTCCAGTTCTACTGTATCTTTTTTGAGATGCACACAATATTAAAGAACTGCACACAATACTCGGGGTATGGCTGCTCCTCCATAGATTTGTATAGTGGCATTATATCTTCTATTTTATTGTCTATCCATTTCCAAATAATTCAAATGCAAATGCAAATGCAAATGCAAACAAATAATTCCTAACATTGTTTGCCTTTTTGACTGCTGCTGCATACTGAGCTGAGGTTTTCAATGAATTATCTACAAATCCAAGATCCTTTCCACCCCCACCCCCCTTGGGAAGCACCTAATTTAGAGCCCAGCACTGTGTGTGTCTAGTTAGGATTATATTTCACTACATGCATCACTTTGCACTTGTCAACAATGAATTTCATTGTCCATTTAGTTGCCCAGTCATGCAAGATTCTTCTGTAATTCCATACAGTCCCCCCTGGTCTTAAGTATCTTGAATAATTTTGTGTCATCTGCAAATATGATTACTCCACTCTTTACTCTCTTTTCCAGGTCATTAATTAATATATTAGAAACACACCAACCCCATTAGGTCATGTTTGTCAATATACCCGATAATTCTATTCTTTAACACTGTCTCCACCAATTTGCCGAGCACCAACACCAGAGTCACTGGTCTGTAGTTTCCAGGGTTATCTCTGGATCCTTTTTTTAAAAATGGGTGTTCCCTCCAGTCTTCATAGGTTACAAATTAATTACCAGTAGTAACGGAACGCAAATACCATTCGGTCCTGGCGACTTGTTACTGTTTGTTAATCTGCTCTAAAACCTTTTCTAGAGTCATGCTGAGTTCTTCAGATTAATCTGAAGAACACCTACAAAGAATAGTTATTAGTTCCAGTGTGGGTATCTCCCAAACATCCTCTGCCATGAAGATAGATTCATTTAGCTGCTCTGCAATGGCCTTATTTTCCCTCCTGATCATCAAGTGGCCCAACTCCCTAGGAGATTCCTGCTTCTGATGAACTTGAAAATTATTATTACTTTTTGCATCTGTAGGTAGGTAATTGCACTTCAAAATCCCTCTTCACCTGCCTTACTTAGGTTTTACATCTAAGGCCACTTTTACACGGACGCCACCCACCCACGAACACCCGCAAACACCCATCGGATGGGTGGGAGAGCATCCGTGTAAATGTCCAGGAGTAGGTGGGGGTGCGTGCCCGACCCACCCACCAACACCCATAGAGCAGCCACAATGGAGCCGGCACTCTCCGTGGGTGGAGATGGGTGGAGGTGGATGGAGATGGGTGTCCAACACCCGAGCGTCCGTGTAAAAGCGAAAACACCCACACCCACGTGGACCGGACCGGCGGAGCCTCACCACACCGGCGCCATGGGGCACGCACGCGCCACCGTGCAAACACGCCCACGGGGGGGGGNCCCCCATGGAACTTGAAAACTTTTCCACCCACCCACCCCACCCTTCCTGCTACCTCTGCTCCAGGCTATGAGCTCGACTTACCTTAATGTACCTGTTTGTAGTTCGACTTAAGGCACGGTGTTCATCCAGGGAGCAGTTAGTAGCCCAAATCTAACAATTCCTCTACATACACATATCAGTGCAGCAATGAATCATACAAACCTCCAGGACTTGGCATGTTTAACTCTAAACATGGCCAGGGAGAATACCGGGTTGAGTGGCACAATGCTGGCACAAAGCTTGAGTTCACATTGATGGCATAAGAACATAAAAAGTGCCATACTGGGTTATACTAATGGTCCATCGAGCCCAGCAATGTGTGTCTGACAGTAGCCACTCTCAGTCACTATGGAGAGGTACCCAGCAGGTCATCTATTATTCCCTGCTGTTCTCTCTCAGCTCCCAACAGTCAGAGGCTACATGCCCACCCTGTTTGACTAACAGCCATTTATGGACCGATCCTCCAAGAATTGATCCAAACTTTGTTTAAACCCAGCTACTCTACTGGTCTTCACAAAATCCTCTGGCAACAAGTTCTGCACATTAATTGTACGTTGAATGAAAGGAACTTTCTTTTGTTTGTTTCAAATCTGCTGCCAATTACTCCCATGGAGTTTCAATAGGGTAAACATTACAACAGCTCCCTATTTACTTGTTCCACACCACTCATGATTTTAAAAACTTCTATCATATTCCCTCTCCATTATCTTTTCTCAAAAAGATGAAGAGCCCTAGTCTACCAAACCTTTCCTTGAATACCCTTGATCAGTTTTGTTGCCCTTCTCTGTACCTTTTCCAGTTCTACTGTATCTTTTTTGAGATGCACACAATATTAAAGAACTGCACACAATACTCGGGGTATGGCTGCTCCTCCATAGATTTGTATAGTGGCATTATATCTTCTATTTTATTGTCTATCCATTTCCAAATAATTCAAATGCAAATGCAAATGCAAATGCAAACAAATAATTCCTAACATTGTTTGCCTTTTTGACTGCTGCTGCATACTGAGCTGAGGTTTTCAATGAATTATCTACAAATCCAAGATCCTTTCCACCCCCACCCCCCTTGGGAAGCACCTAATTTAGAGCCCAGCACTGTGTGTGTCTAGTTAGGATTATATTTCACTACATGCATCACTTTGCACTTGTCAACAATGAATTTCATTGTCCATTTAGTTGCCCAGTCATGCAAGATTCTTCTGTAATTCCATACAGTCCCCCCTGGTCTTAAGTATCTTGAATAATTTTGTGTCATCTGCAAATATGATTACTCCACTCTTTACTCTCTTTTCCAGGTCATTAATTAATATATTAGAAACACACCAACCC
>QEPC01010807.1:261623-274008 GCA_003113815.1 Sphenodon punctatus
AAATCTGGCAGCAGCTCCAGAGCCCGCCGCTTCCTCCTCATCCGAGGAGTAAGCCACCAGTGCCACAGGAGGTGTAGTAGCCACCGGGGCAGCTGCCTCGACCACTTCCACCTCCTTCTCCTCCTCGAGTGGCACCGGCAAGTTGGCCCCCAGCCAGGGGATCAGCACCACAGTCACATGAGCCTTATTTATTTATTTAAAAAAAAACAAGGACCACTCTCTCACCCACAACACACACGAACCGAACCACCCAAACACACAGCACAGGCAATCCAACAAAGTCACAAACAGTCAAACACAGCCAAAACACACAAACTGAGCAGCCACTGAGTCAAACACACACTCAATCACCACACAACTCTGCACGTGCTCAAATTTCCGGTTTCCGGTGCGATTTCCGGCTCGCGTTATTTTTTTGGCCGAACGGCCGAACCTGAACCAAACAGCTGAACATGAACCTGGCGAACGGCCGAACCGAACACGGCCGAACTGAATGGCCGAACCCGAACCGCAGTCTGTTCGCCCATCCCTACTGATTTGTGGATTGAATGTATGATCGATGCCACAAATGCACCACGGGCGGACAGTGGACACCCTCTGGTGAGGGGCGGGGTGGCGCCAGTGAATGACCCATTTCGGGGAGACAGCCGTAGAACAGGTCAAGCAGGACCCGGCCCGTGCTGGGAATATAACAGGTTGGGTTGGTGCAATCGTATCACATGCAGGTTTCGACACATGTGCTCGAATTGTTGGGGGGGGGGCATCCAGCAACCACCTGCTACCATCCAAGGCAGAAGGGCAACCGGGGTAGGTTTAATCAGGGGGGAGGAAACGGAAAGGGAGGCCCAGGAACGTCACCAGTGCCCCGTTCTGGAAAGGGGACCGACACCGGTGCAAATTGATCAGTTAGAGAGGACTCTAAGAGGTCATCCCGACAGGGTGGAAGTAGAATATGTGGTCCAAGGTTTTAAATGGGGATTTCTCATTCAGGCCGGCCCAGTTTTTCAGAATAAACCAGTGCACAACTTGAAATCAGTGGAAGGAAGGGAAGATTTAGTAAGAGCAAAAATCGCCAAAGAATGTCCGAGGGCTAGTCTGTTTGAACAACCACCCATAAATGACTTAGTAGTATCTCCCTTAGGGATTGTCCCCAAAAAGTCAGCGGGGGAGTTCTGGATGATCCATCATCTGTCTTATCCCCGTGGAGCCTCAGTAAACGATGCCATACCAAAGGAGCTGGCAACTATCTGGTATACATCTTTTGATGAGGCGGTAGAGAAGGCAAGGGCCATGGGAGACGGAGCACACATGGCAAAGTGTGACATTAAATCCGCATTCCGCCTTCTGCCAGTGCACCCCACTAGTTACCACCTTTTAGGGTTTTACTTTGAGGGCAAGTACTATTATGATCGGGCATGCCTATGGGGTGCTCCATATCCTGCTCCACGTTTGAACGCTTTAGTTCACTCGTGAAGTGGATCTTCAGTCAACGACTTCAAGAGGGCGAGGTTACAAACTATTTTGACGACTTCCTAATAATATGCCCGCCAAAGGGAGGGGTGTGCAAAATCACCCTATGGCTTTTTCAAGACGTTGCCAAGGAATTGGAAGTGCCACTGGCCCCTGAAAAATTGGAAGGCCCGGGCACAAGGATCACCTACTTGGGAATAGAATTAGACACTAAATTGAAGCAGTCGAGATTGCCTGTAGACAAAATGGATGGTATAAAAGTAAAGATTAAAGAATGCATGGGAGCTAAGAAAGTCACCAATCATTGATTTTGCGTGCAGAGTGGTTGCACCAGGTCGAACTTTCCTTTCTAGGTTGTACGGCAAGCTCAAAGGACAAGAGCAGCCCCATTACAGGATCAGGGTCACCAGAGAGATGAGACAGGATTTGGCAACATGGTTGGGATTCCTGGAAGGATACAATGGTGTGAGCTTTTGGAGGGAACGAATGTTGCTCAAGGCTGACCTGCAGGTCCACTCCGATTCCGCCGGGTGCGCGGGATTTGGAGTGTACTTTCGAACTCGCTGGTGTGCGGCGTCATGGCCTTCCGAATGGCACGAAAGTGAGGTGACCAGAGACTTCACATTTTTGGAGCTATTCCCAATAGTAATTGCTGTATTGCTATGGTTTCCACAATTTGCCAATCACACAGTACTTTTTTGGTGCGACAACATGGCTGTGGTACATGTGGTTAATACACTCTCGTCCCATTCCACAACAGTAATGTCGCTAGTTCGGACACTGGTGAAGGCATGCTTAAAACATAATATCTTATTCACCGCACAGCATGTACCAGGAGTTGACAACGGCATAGCCGATGCCCTTTCTCAGTTTCAGATCAAACGATTCCTGGAAATGGCACCGGAAGCCAGAGAATGTGCAGACCCCCTGCCACCGGGGTTTGGAACCTTGGTAGATAGAGATGGAGACAATTGTTCAGGAATCATTGGCCCCAAGAACACAAGCAGCATACAGTAGGGCCTTCCAGGAATTCCAAGCGTTCAGGGTGAACAGAGGATGGGAGACCGGTTTCCCCATAAGGGAGCCAGAGGTCATACAATTTGCAATGCAGCTTCACGAGAGGAGTTTTTCCAGGGGTACGATAGCCGGAAAGGTAGCGGCACTCAACTTTGTTAGTAGAATGAAGGGATTCCCGGTCCCTGACAAAGGCTTTTATATTAAGCATATGCTGGAAAGTTGGGCAAGGGCCAACCCGCACACTACCCCCCTCAGGGCTCCATTAACCACCCCGGTATTGGTCCAGTTAGTCACAATTCTACCAGTAATATGCCACGATGCCTTCGAAACCCAATTGTTTACTTCGGTATATGTTATAACATATTTTGGAGGATTCAAAATTAGTGAGGTGGTACCCAGATCACGGAAGGACAACACAAACTGGGCAATGGGAATGAAGGATATGGAATCTACTATGGCTGGAGTGAAGTTTAGACTCCAGATGTCCAAGATGGATCAGAGGAAGCAGGGGCAAAGTATAGAGCTGTATGAATGCGGGATAAAGGCAATATGCCCAGTAGAGCAAATGAAACGGTATTTAATTATACGCCTACGTATCCTGGGATACTTATTCATACACAAAGCTGGTACGCCGGTTACAACTTACCAATTTACCGCACTACTTAGAGCGGCATTGAATAGGGCAGGACTGCCTGCAATGGAATTCAGATCCCACTCCTTTAGAATTGGTGTCGCCATGACTGCGGCGGCGGCCGGCTTGCCCAAAGAAGCGATTAAGGCAATGGGTAGGTGGAGATCTGGGGCATATAAAAAATATGTTTGACCTTACTCGAAGTAATAATCTTTTTATCTCCGTTAGGACCTAGGCCCAACAGGATAGAAAGACACGTGGTTTGGATCGTGGGCCACAGTTTGGTACGATGGGCCAGCAGAACAGCCAAAAAGACCTCTTGGGGATCATAACTAGGACTAGGGGATAGTTTTGCCATTAAATGCGTAGGCAAGGGAGGGATGAGATGGAACCAATTGCTCTCGCTATAAAGAACCTTGGGGAAGACATCAGCACCACACATATTAGTGATACACTTAGGGGAAAACTACCTCCCAGACATAAAGGGCATTAACCTAATAATTAAGGTCCAAGAGGATTTATTGACAGTTAAAAATTTGTTTATAGGTGTTCATATAGTTTGGACTTGTTTGATACCTCGTATTAAGTGGCAGACAGAAATCAAGCCTGGAAAAGTTGATAAAGCTAGAAGGAATGTTAGCAGAGAAGTGGCAAAATGGGTAATTGGTGTGGGTGGAACAACCATTAAACATCACAGTATAGTGCGGGGACGCACTGATCTGTTCCGTGAGGACAGGGTACACTTGTCCCCAGCAGGGAATGAGATATATTTGACAGCAATAGCTGAACGCTTACAAGGATTGTAGTCGAAGAGGCGGTGGGTGTCGGGGGAGTGAAGGTAGTCTCCCCATTTGTGGCAGGGGTCCAGTATGCTTAATAGGCTAAACAGGAAAAGAATAGGTTAAGAAGAGTCATCTCCTTAAGAGATGGGGAGGTGATACTCAGTGTGATGCGGGGTGCAGCACACACTGGGGTCATGACCCTGGGAGGCGTATCGCAATAAGTTCAGAAAGGACATGTGCTGACTGCTGGCCTGAGAGCACCCACCTCCTTACTCGTGCCCAGAGATGGGCAGATCCCCTTTTCGGCCAGAGCCAGGGTGCTGTCGAAAAGGGGAGATGGATGGTTCAAGGGTACTGACGCTGGTGGGCACATCCACGTCAGCTACCAAGTTAATAAGTTGGTTACATGGATAGCATACTGGACCCAAGATTGCCGGGGCAATTACCCACTGGCCTCATTCTAAACTTGATTGAATAAAGAGTGTGGCCTGTTTTGAAAACCAAATATGGTCTCTGAGTTTCATTGGGGGGGTGCGCCAACAATAGTTGGCAGGAGAAGTTAAACAAATCAAACAAAAGGAAGTCCTATTGCCACAAGAGTAAACTTGTGGAGCTCACTTAGAGAGGCTGTTGTGAAGGTCAATAGCTGAACTCGGTTCAAAAAGGGTTGTATCAGTTCTTAAATGATTGGTCTATAAAATGGCTATTAGTCAAGTTGGTCAGGGAATGAGACCTCTGACTGTTGGGGGCTGGAAGTGAATGGCAGGGAACGGATCGCTCCCTTATGACTTGTTGTGAGCTGCTTTGAAGCTGCCACCATCCACTTTGATGGGCCATTGGTCTGACCCTATGCTCTTAAGTTTCAGCACTACCCCAAAGCCCTGTTCTCTTTTCCATATACAGTCTAAGCATTCCCAACATGCGGCTCTTAATAAAAGCCTGTGGTGCCAAATTGTTAAGCCTTCCTCTTTGGCTCTGGTTAAGAGGGAATTGCTTTGATTTCAAGGGGGAAACAAAGGAATCGATTCCTCTCTGCAGGCTGTGTGTACATTACACAGCCCTGGTGTGGGGTTTTTCAGAGAGAGGACTTTGGGCTGTTAAAATATACAGACAGCAGCGCATACCTATGATGCAGCATGTGCAATTTCAGAGACAGATGGTGCCCCTTAATGTCACACAATGCTCCCTTTGCCACCAGCATTTTTCAGACGCTGATAGAATCATAGGGTCATTTAGTCCAAACCCCTGCTCTTATTTCTGCAACATCACAGACAGATGCTTCTCTGGCTGCTTTTGTTGTTTAGCTGTTTTTTTTTTTTTAAACAACAACAACAACAACAACAACAACATTATTCAGTGAAGGAGGTTCCACAATCTCCCATGGCAACACGTCCCATTTTCCCAGTGTTCTTACGGTAGCAACACTTTTCTTAATATTTAACTGAAGCTTGCTTCCCCTGCTGCAGTTTAAGTCTATTCCCTTTTGTCCTTTCTCCTGTGGTAGTGGAGATCTGTTCTCTGTCTCTTTTGTGGTAATCTTTTAGACATTTGAAACAGCGATCATGTCTCCTGCTGAATTGCTCATTCTGCTCCCGTTGAAATCAAATGGAAGTTTAGCTGTTGACTTTAACAGGATCTGGATTGTGCCCTTAGTCTTCTCTTGTCTAGGCCAGGAATGGGAAACCTCCAGCCCATGGTCCCTTTGCAGCTTGTAGGCAGCTGCCAAACAGCTCTGAGGTTCTCCCACACTTGCATTCAGACTCGCTGGGCAGCTGTGCTCCACCACCTGCCAGCAGCCCACCACCCGACAGATATCAGGAGAGCACTTTGGGGCCAGTGATGTCCCAGCCCCCCATATGCATGTTGTTTGTTTAGCCCACAAAGCCCTGTAGGAGTGGGGTTTCCTTCAGCCTTTCCTGACAGCTTTCCAGCTCTTTTCCCCATCTGCTTTCTCTCTGAATCCTCCCCAGTTTGCCAGCATCCTCCTTGGAGTGCAGTGCCCCAAACTGAACAAAGTTCTCCAGGTTTTACAAGGCCTGTGAGCTCTCAAATTGGTCTATGTTTTGCCATTTTGGGTTTGCATGCAGCATATACCCCAGTATTAAAAGTCCAGGTGGAGTCTCTCCAATGCTAACTAAAGTGGCACCATTATTTCCCAAGTCTTGGACATAATGGTTCTACTAACTCAGCCCAAAATAGCTTTGGTCTTTTTTGCAACAGTGTCACCAGCCTGATCCTGGTGCTGTTAAATGCAAGGTTGGTTGTTAATAAATCAACTACGGTCTGGGAATTGATCCTGGACCATGCGGCCAACCTTGTGTGCATCACGGAGACCTGGTTGGACATTGAGTCAGGGCCTATTCTNGGGGGGGTGGGTGGGAAGTTGGGGCTGTAGAGCCATTGTTTTTAGGGATTCGTGGTCTGTTAGGAGGTATCTGGTGCAGTCTGTTTCAGGGATTGAGGGCCTCTATCTTGTGATTGATTTGGCGGGAGACAGATTGGGAGTGCTGCTGATATACTGTGCACCTACCTGTACGGCAGCATCCCTGCACGATCTAGTGGAGCTGGTGTCTGAGGTGGTGTTGTGGTCCCCAAAGACTTTAGTCTTGGGACTTCAACATCCACGCCGATGCCAATTTTGGTGGGGCGGAGTGTGAGTTCATGGTTGCCATGGCAACCATGGGCCTGTCCCAAGTAGTTATCGGCTGACACATGATGGGGGGGGGCACACCTTAGACCTGATTTTCTCTATCAGCCTTGAGGTGGGGGATCAGTTAGTGGGGGAGGTGTCAACAGTGCCCTTGTCGTGGATGGATCATTACGTCCTGTGGACCCGTTTCCTAGTGCATGTCTGCCCCCGGAGGGGTATAGAACCAGTTTGGTTGGTTCACCTCCAGAGCCTAATGGCACCAGAAAGGTTCTGGAATGCTCTAGGGTATATACCCTCTGATCTTGATGGCTGTTTGCTCGAGAACCTAGTTGCTCTTTGGAACACCTTGTTGGCTGAGGCCATCGACCAGATGGCTCCTAGGTGTCCACTTCCTGTGTGTCAGCACCGCAGACCACCTTGGTTTACTGAGGATCTGCAGCAGTGGAAGTGTGAAGGGAAGCAGTTAGAGCAACTGTGGTGCCGTTTGCGTGCAGAAGCCATGGCTGTGTGATCAGCAAAGGAGTTTTTTGCTGCCCTCATAGCATCTGTGAAGCTGCGTCCAGCAGAACGTTTCTGGGTGGTGAGGGGGCTGGTCGGTCCAGCCTCCCTCCGTCTGAAACTGGAATTTTCCAGTGCCTGCTGTGTCATGTTTGTTAATTACTTTGTGGATAAAATCACTCATTCACCATGATTTTGATGCCACATTTATTACAATAGGGGTGCCAGAGGTTATGGAAGCCTTGCCTTGTCTGCTTTGTGGGATCAGTTCCAGTGTGTATTGCCTGCTGATGCAGCAGATGTTCTTGGGACTGTCAGAGTCACTTTTTGTGAACTAGACCCGTGCCCATCCTGGCTGGTTAAGGCCAGCCAGAAGACGCTGGGGCTGTTGCTGGAGGGGGTGGTCAGCGCCTTCCTTTGGGAGGGCAGAGTGCCAAGCTGCCTCAAGGAGGTGGTAGTGCAGCTTCTGCTCAAGAAATCATTGCTTGACATTGACTCCCTTGACAGTTATTGGCTGGTCTCTAACCTTCCCTTTTTAGGGAAGGTTATTGAATGGGTAGTGGCTCAGCAGCTTCAGGGAAAACTGGATAGAATCAGTTTTCTAGATCCTTCACAGTCCAGCTTTCGTCCAGATTATGGCACTGAGACTGCACTTGTGGCTTTGGTCAATGACCTCTGCTGTGAGTTAAATCAGGGTCAATCGACCTTGCTGATTCTGTTAGATCTGTTAGCTGCATTTGATACCATTGATCATGTGATGCTGGTGACCCGCTTGTAGGACTGAGCTGGCGTGGGCGAGATTGTTCTTGAATGGTTCTGCTCCTTTGTGGCCGGGAGAACTCAGCGGGTGGTACTCAGAGATTGCTCATCCTCTCCCCGGGACCTCTTGTGTGGACTCCCGCAAGGTTCCATTCTGTCCCCTCTCCTGTTCAATGTGTATATGCAGCTGCTGGGCGAGACTGTGAGAGGGTTTGGCATTCCGTGTCATCAGTATGGTGATGACACTCAACTCTACCTCTCTTTTTCATCCAACCCAGACCTGGCAGTCTCAGTGCTTACTTGGTGTCTGTTGGCTGTGGGGGACTGGATGAGGGCAAGCTGGCTGAAGCTGAATCCCCACAAGATTCTGTTGCTGGATTCTGGTGATGCTAGTGGGTAAGTCGGTGGGAGTGGCGTCCCCCATCATTGATGGGGTTTGCCCCCTGCTGGTCCCCCAGACTTGTGGTCTGGGAGTGCTCCTCTATTCCCAGCTCATCCTGGATGTCCAGGTGGGGGCGGTAGTGAGGAGCGCGTTTTGCCAACTTCATTTGGTGCAGTAGCTTCGGCCGTACTCCAACCTGGTCACCATCATCCATCCTTTCATTACCTCTAGGCTGAACTATTGTAACGCACTCTACGTGGAGCTGCCCATGGTGACTGTTCGGAGACTAGAGCTAGTGCAGAATGCAGCAGCCCATCTCTTGACTGGGATGGGTTTCTGTGAGCACATTACACCGGTGCTGTGTTTGCGGCACTGGCTGCCTAGTCTTCCGGGCCCAATTCAAGGTGCTGGTGCCTACCTATAAAGCCCTATACAGCCTAGACCCTGCCTACCTGTGGGACCGCCTCACCCCCTGGGCTCTGGATTGGCTCCTGCGGTCATTTGGGAGCACCCTTCTTGAGGTTTTTTTGGGGCCAACTATGGACAGGGCATTCTCTGTGGGTGCACCTAGGCTGTGGAACTCCCTTCCAGTAGAGGCCCGGATGGCCCTGGACCTCTCCTCTTTTCGATGACTATGCAAGACCTGGCTGTTCCACCAGACTTTTGATGAGTGAGATAGGTGAAGGGAGGGGGATGAGGGATAGGTTGATAGGGGTTTTAAATGCATTTTCTTGAACTTCCACATTTTATTGTTGATATTTGATTTTTATTATTGTATTCTACTTTTTGTATTTAATATTTTTTATTTTTTTAATTGTTAGCTGCTTCGAGGTGCCGTGGGCAGGAGAGGTGGGATAGAAAATTATTTATTTATATAAAATTTTAACACAGGTATTGGTAACCTTTTCCTTCCCCAAGGCCAGTTTAAAAATTAGTACAAGTTCCATAGATAGGAGTTGAAGGTGAGGGTGCTTAAGAAATGATGCAATATTCTCAGGATGGAGGAAAGAAGAAGAGGGTCCAGATGATGGATCTATGCCATGGATCCATCCATTAGCCTTACATGCATGCCCTCCTCTCCCCTCCCCTCCCTTCCCTTCCCTTCCCTTCCCTTGAGCTCATCCTTTCAGTTGTTGAGGGTAGGAATTAGAAAGAGGCCAAATAAAAAACAAAACAGCTACAGACCAGATTTGATCCACGGGCCAGAGTTCCTTTCCCCTGATTTTAACATTCAGGGGAGGGGAATGTTGTTGTGTGGCTGCCCACCAAATGATATCAAAGGAGGTGTTTCTCCTTTGCCAAGGATTTCGAATCAACACTGTGATTTGCTCATGAGTCTTCCTGACAAGGGACGGCAGGGGGCAGCAGGGAGCTGCTATAGGTGTCTGACTGTGTGAATGTATTGGTTACATTCTGACACAAAGTAAAGCCTGGGTAATTTTATCTCACACTTTATTGCCAAGTTAGTACACTCACTTCAAGAAAAAGGATTTTTGATAAGTTAGAGAAGATTCAGGGGAGAGCAACTAAAACGCTCATGGGGCTGAAATGCAGGTTGTTTGAGGAAAGGCTGAAGGAACTGGGTATATTTGGACAAGAGAAGAGAAAACTAAAGGGGAAACATTTTCAAATATCCACAGAATGCCACAAAAAGATGGAGGACAACTGCTCTTCTCTACCACAGAAACTAGAGGAGGGTATGGGCTTAGGCCCCGATCAGAGCTGAAATGGGTACTTAACTTAGTACCTGTGGGTAATACCCACATTTTCAAGTATCACATCAAGTACTTGATGGGCTACCTGGGTACTGATTGAGTAGCTGGATACCCAAACAAATCAGTAATAGCCCGTACCATTTAAAAAAAATTGTCTGATTACTGATCCATACATCAGGACAGAAAATTAAAAAATTGGTACAGAAAATAAAAACAAAAAGAAAAAAGCCACAGGATGGGATGTTGAAAAATCAGGACTAAAAGTTGACTTTCCAGGACAGAAACACAGTATCATAAGTAAAAAAAAATTGCTATTGGTAGTCAACATTCTGGGACATCGGGTACCCAGATTGGGTCGCAGTTGGGTACTGATTTGTACCTGATGTTGTCGGGTCTATTTGGGTACTGTAAATCCATCAATTATACCCATTTTTGTAAGTACTTGTTTCAGCTCTAGCCCCAATCCAAGGTCTGCGTCTTCACATAGCACCCAAAGCAGAGTCCACTGGTTTCTAACTGCACTACCAGCCAGCAGAGGGAAAGGCGAGGGAGCATGTAGGTGTCGGCATGGACAGGCAGCAGGGAACTTTGCCTTGGGCATTATGCACGTACGCAGTGAGTGAGTTTGGTCTACGTGCGTCCCCTGAATCAGGGCCATAAACTGCAGTAAGGTAAATTTAATGTAATTATTAGAAAAAAAATGTCTAAGCCATAAGAACAGTTGGACAATGAAATTGGCTGCCAAGAGAGGTGGTGGAATCTCTTTTGGATGTTTTTAAAAAACTGGCTGGACAAGTATCTATTTGTGATGCTGTAGGTATCTGAGCATTTGGTCTTGGAGCAGATGGTGGGACTACATGCCCTAGAAAGTCCTTTCCAGTCAAACTAGGATAGCAAGTAGTGGGCGATTCAGTTATCGGAAATGGAGAGAGTTAGGTTTGTGACCGCTGTGAGGACTGCATGGTAAATTGTCTACCGTGTGCGAGGGCAGCGGAATGATCTCATGCATCATCTAAATAGGATTTTAGAGAGTATTGGGGAGGAGCCAGCTGTCACGGTACATGTGGGCAGTAATTACGTAGGAGGGTGTAGTAGGAAGGTTCTGGATGCCAAATTTAGGCTGGTAGGAAGGAGATCGAAGCCCAGAACCTCTGAAGTGCTTCTGGCTGCATCACACTTTGTGCAGGGTCACAGAGTGGCAGAGCTCCAGAGTCTCACTGTGTGGATGTGACGATGGTATAGAGAGGAAGGGTTTAGAGTTATCAGGAATTGGTTTGGGGAAACGGGGAGCTTATACTGGAGGAATAAGCACTCCCTTAACCAAAATGGAACTAGAAAGCTGGCCCTACAAATTAAAAAGACTGTAGGGGAGTTTTTAAACTAAGATCTGGGGGAAAGTTGGCAGAGTGCCAGGTGTGGTTTGTATAGAGGCATCCCTACAGTATCGTATCAATAAAAAGTATGTTGGGTATTTTGACAGAGGAAAGAAAAGAAACTGGGAGAGCTCTGGTGGGAACTGATGCAGAGCAAATAAATCTAAATGATTCCGAATTAACTGAAGCACACGCTTATGAGGAGCTTACTAAGAATAAGAATAAAAATAATATGTTTAAATATTTGTAGCAGGTTTGTGCTTGCCAGTAGTAAGTAGTTACAGGATCCGGTCCCAGTCACTCAATCTCAACTCTTGGGAATTAGCATATTCATGCATTAGTTTATTCATATAACCATTATAGCTCTCAATGCAACAATCTTTATCCCAATGTCCCAGACCTCGCCAGGCATCAGTCCTCTGGCTGGTTCACAGGTACCTCACTCTCTTGTTCAGGCTCCTCAGTCAGGCTTCTCTCCCAAGTCTTCAGATCTCTAGCAGAGATGTGGCCTCTTTGAGCTCCAGACAGCTTATGACTCCCGCTTCCGGCTTCCTGGCTTTTATCCTTCTGAGTGGGCATGGCTTCTGCCCCACTCACCCTCTCAGTCTTAAAGGCAACTCAGCCTTAACATGTGGCTCCCTGCTACAGTGTTTATATACAAATGCTAGAAGTCTAAAAGTAAGATGTGTGAATTAGAGTGTTTGGTGTTAAATGAAGATATTGACATAATAGGCACCTTGGAAATCGGGTGGAATTAAGATAATTAATGGGACACTGTAATCCCATGTGCAAGATATATCAAAATGACAGAGCTAATCAATATAGTGGCAGCCCGGTGCTATATGTTAAAGACAGCAGCACTGAGTTGTGTAGGATTACAATTTTAAAGGAATCAAACTGTCCTGTGGAATCTGTAAAGATAGAAATTCCATGCTTAAAAAGGAAGAGCATAGTAGCAAGGCTATACTATCAACCTTCTGCTGAGGATGGTTAGATTGATTATGAAATGCTAACAGAGATTACGCAGACCACTAAAGTTGGAAACACAATAGTGGAGGACGTTAATTTTTACCCTTATATTGACTGGGTGAATGTCACCTCAGGGCAT
>QEPC01010807.1:274108-294539 GCA_003113815.1 Sphenodon punctatus
TGTTCGGCCATTTTGGCGTTTGGTGTTCGGTATGTTTGTGTTCGTGTTCATGTTCAGGTTTGGTCATCCGAACAGGCTGAGTTCGGACCGAACACCGAACTTCCGAACCGTGTTCGCCCATCCATACAAATCAGGTGCTTGCTTGTCCCAAGGAATCCCTGGTGTATTGGCCGCCCTATGACGAAATGCTTCATCATAGCGCAGCCATGCCCCGAGAGGTCTGGTCCCATGGGCCCTGCGAACTATATCTGCATATTTATGCAGCTCCAAACCATGCCCAGGGTCGGCTTGCATTATTATCCCCATGTATACTGCCTACGCTGATGTCCAATTGTCCCAATTCCTATCCGCCTTTGGGTGGTGAAATTTTTCTTTTTCCTTTGACTCCTCCTGCTGTGAGTGATCCACAATTGGATCACTCAACAACAGGGTGAAGAGGACCACATACTCCCCACTTAATATCTTCTCCTTTGTAGTTTGTGGTAGATGGTTCCCAAAGGGCGCTGCCACGTCCGGGATAACCCCGCCTGGGGGGTGGGTCACCCTTGGTGTCTCTAAGCATCTTGCAGTTGGCTCTGTGTTTGTGCCCTGTGTTGGAGGGGTGGGGGGCACTGTGGTTGCCCCAGCTGTTATTGATTCCCCCGTTATCACTGGTGGGGTAGTTGCTTGTACTATACTCAAGGGGATGGCTGGTATGACCCATGTCCACGTACCATTAACCATTAACAATTGTGGAGGGGGTTGCTGCTGGTTCTCTACCACACCTACAGCAGGCGTTCCACCCGCCTAGTCCCCTATGATCCTCCCTAGGGGGGGTCCACTCGGGTGCTTCCCTCTCTTCCCCCCCTGAGACCCTACTATTTCGTCCCCCATCATCTCATGAACACCTGATACCCCTTTGTACGCTGCTGTTGGGCTCTCCCTTCTGTTGAGCTCACCGTACTCAGTTGCCCCTTGGGTTGCCCCTCTGTAATGTTCCCTCACTTCCTGCTCGGGCAGGCGCTCTTGTGTTGTCCATCTCAGCTCCTCTTCGAGGGCCAAAATCCTCCTCCACATATCCTCATCCCCCTGTCTGCCCTGTCGGTCGGCCTCATTGACCCGCCTCCTGTTCGCTGGGGGCTCCTCACCTGTAGAGACGGAAAGTACCCCGTGCCCCCCCCTGCCCCGCCGGGGGCATGGACAGTTCCTGCGCTGTTCCCAGTGCAGCTCGTACCACCCATTGGGCCATTTGACCTTGGTAATGTCCCAATCCAGGTACTCCCAGTGCCAGCGGGTCAATGATTTCTAACCCCGTGCCATTTTCCCAGCAGGTGGGCACCTGCTCCTCCAGGTATGCAAGCTGCAGGGGTTGTCCTGTGCCTCCTCTAGTGGGATGGGCCTGGTACCCTCTAACGTGAATGATCTTGTGCCATCCGATGCAGTTGGGGCCCTACCAGCTGGGTAAAGGACCTGCATTATTGGGTCCTGGGGGTTGCCCCTCCCTCCCTGGGCATGAGGGAGGGCTGCNAGGGCCAAAATCCTCCTCCACATATCCTCATCCCCCTGTCTGCCCTGTCGGTCGGCCTCATTGACCCGCCTCCTGTTCGCTGGGGGCTCCTCACCTGTAGAGACGGAAAGTACCCCGTGCCCCCCCCTGCCCCGCCGGGGGCATGGACAGTTCCTGCGCTGTTCCCAGTGCAGCTCGTACCACCCATTGGGCCATTTGACCTTGGTAATGTCCCAATCCAGGTACTCCCAGTGCCAGCGGGTCAATGATTTCTAACCCCGTGCCATTTTCCCAGCAGGTGGGCACCTGCTCCTCCAGGTATGCAAGCTGCAGGGGTTGTCCTGTGCCTCCTCTAGTGGGATGGGCCTGGTACCCTCTAACGTGAATGATCTTGTGCCATCCGATGCAGTTGGGGCCCTACCAGCTGGGTAAAGGACCTGCATTATTGGGTCCTGGGGGTTGCCCCTCCCTCCCTGGGCATGAGGGAGGGCTGCTGGTGACCACATGCCTGCGAGGGGAGGGACTCCTCACTCCCACCCGTCTCCCCCATGTTCTCTCTGAACCCGCTTCCGATATGGAGCAGGTCCCACTGGTTCCCCTTCATCCCTATACCTTGCAGGGGAGTTCAGAGCTCTCTCTCCCCGCCGCACTCCTTGGGGTGGGGGGTGATTGGCATGGTCTCCTCTTTGTTGGGCTTTCCCTCTTTCCATGTTGGGGCCCTGGTCTGGGCCCGGCTGTGACAGGAGGGGTTTGGTGGAGGGAACGAGCCCTCATCTGTGCCTCGCATGCAGCAAGGCAGGCCATCATGGCTTCCTTGGAAGGGATTGCTTGCCCTCCCCCTTCCAATTCCCCTTCATCCTAGCCTGAGCAATCCTCCAGCATGGGTAGCCTCGGCGCAGCCTCCGCCACTTTCCTCTTTTGCCCTGCCGCCCCTTTTTTCTTTGCACGGCCCATCCGGCACTCCTGTACTCCCGCGGTGATTACTGACCTGGATTTCAGCAGCGAGAGAGAGTGTTCGCTGCTGACTCTGTGCCCGCCTGAATCAGAATGCTGCTAGCGCGGCTCAGAGTGACTCCGCCCTGCGCTATTGCGCGTACACTTCCTCCTTGCTGTTGCCAGGCAACACCTTTCACTGGCCGGGGAGTATTTAAGAACACTCCCCTGCCGCGGCCTCCTTCCGTGCTGTCCCTCACCATGATAGGGGGCACAACAAATTCCCTGTCACCACCATGTCGGCGGCGAAGGGGACATTTCATCAGGTGTCCCTTATTTCTATTAAACAAATGTGAAATTTTTAATGTGTGACTAAAATACAGATGTTTGTTTCCAAAAAACAAATATACCCCTTAACCTGTTTACACCCTGCTCTTTTCTGGATCCAGCCCACAAAGACCCAGGCCCACGCACGGATCTTCGCCACAGTGTCCTTTATTCTCATATGGGGCAAGGCTGCTACACAACACGTCCTTGGACTTTTTCCAAAGACACAGCACACAACAGCCAGCTGCTCACCCTGCCCTGGGGCAGGGGGAACATCTGGCAGTAGCTGGTCATACAATGCACTGCATCATCTCGGTTCCCAATTTTTGGATCTGTATGTTCCCAATGAAATCAATTGGAAATCTTCCCATCAACTTCAGTGGGAAGGAGAAACCTCCTCCACCCTCATTCCTCAGGGCCCACTCCCGGCCTCAGAGGGTGGGGGTGAAGATCCAAGACCCTAAGACTCCCACCCCCCAGGGCCCGGCTTTATCCACCCCCACCCCCAGGGCCCTGCACTTACTGCCGCCGGTCTGGGTCCAGGTCCAGAGGATGGGAGATGCTTCTGGCTGCTGGGTGGTGGTGGGAGCTGGCTCTGCTGACAGGCCTTCTCGGTGCAGGGTGGCAGAGAAGGCCTGGTCACCCGACAGCAAAGTCAGCTCTGCAACCTGACAGCTTCACTGCTGGACCTTCTCTCCCGCCAGGTGGCGGTGCCAGGCAGCAGTACAGGCCTCTTCTTTTTTCTTGCTCCGCCATGCCACTGATTAGGAAATGCTGCCAGAACTTCCTGCTCTGGCAGCGCAGGTGTTCAAAATGGCCACCAAGGCCATTCTGCGCATGTGCAACCCTTTCCCAAAATGGCGGTAGCAATATCGGTGCCATTTTGGAAGAGGGCAGCCATTCTGCGCCTGAGTGGAGCCATTTCACGCGTTTCCTGACCAATGGTGGACCAAGAAAAAAAGAAGAAGAAGAGGCCTCCACCGCTGCCTGGCACCACCACCTGGCATGGGAGATGTCCCCGCTGCAGAGCTGGATCCTTTGCCAGGCGACCAGGCCTACTCCCCTGCTGGGTTGCGAAGTCAGCTTCGCTGCCGGGTGGCCAGGCCTTCTCCGGCGCTCCACAGTGGAGAAGGCCCAGTGACCTGGCAGCAGAGCCAGCTCCCACCACCACCCAGCAGCAGTGGACGCCCGGCCATTGACAGCAGAGCCAGCAGCCCCTCCTCACCCCCATCCTCTGGACCCAGACTAGTGGTGGTAAGTGCAGGGTCCTGGGGGAGGAGGGGTAAAGCCAGGCCACTGGGGACCCAGCATGTTAGGGATGTGGATCTCCACCCTCACCCTCCGAGGCTGGGAGTGGGCCCCAGGGAATGGGGCTGGTGGGGGATTAGGGATGGCCCGCCCGGTGTTTTCTTTTGGTCCCCAACCCCTGCATTTCAGTCCTCACTTCTCTTTCCCATTGAAGTCAATGGGAAGGGAACCGAAAACTGAGCCACTTCATGAAAGTTAGGGATTTTAAACAAAGCTGAAATTAGGCCTTGTGTCTCACCCCTAGTATCCAGCATCTGGTCAGATACCAAATGGTATCCAGTTTGGTATATTTATTTTATTTTTTTATTTTATAGATTTCTATCCCGCCCCCTCCTGCAATATCCACCAGCTACCTGATTAACCAGATTACCAAAATGCCACATTAAAAAGAAAAAAGTAAAATAGTAAGCACTTCCTTCCTCTGTCCAGACTGATCCGCTTATGTGGTAATGCAGTAAATGGTAATATCCGGTATTCCAGTTTGGCAATTAACCACTGCAGTTACTAAATAATTGCCAAACTATCTGGAATACCCGATATTAACTACAGGTAGTTTTTTGGCTGTTCTTTCAGCTCTGGTGGCAACCCTGATGGCTACCCATACAATCAACATGAACTCTTACCTCTCAGAAGATTGGGGAGTCATTAGTCAGATGCTTGAACTGGCTGTTACCCTGGGATACTGCGGCTGCCAAATTTTGATTTCCCTGCTTTTCCTCACAGCTACCTCAAGAGAAAAGCTGCCAATCACACATGACCCCGGCCAGACAATAAAATGCCCAGGTAATTAAAACTTCTCTGACTTACAAACCCTTTATCTTAGCCACAAGGCCAAACCAAAACTGTATGCCTACACCTTGTTAAAAAATATCACTATCAGTGATGTAACTTAACAAGGTAGTGGCAAGTGTTCTACTCTCTGCCTGGGAACTAATTCTAGAGACTAAATAATAGAGCTGGAATTGTATTAATTATTATTAGTAGTATTACTTACTACTACTACTACTACTACTAAGCTTTTACATAGTGCCAGCAATATACCTGGCACTGGTTGTTAAGTAGAGACTGGTCTCTGTCCCAAGGGCTTTAAAATCTAGGATGGACAAGGAAGGGGAGACAAGGGAGAGGGTATTCAGGGAACACAGAGACAGACAGGGATGCATTCATGAAGTTGAGAAGTCACAGGTGCACGTGCTTAGCTTAGTTACAGGGAGAATGGGACCCTGACTGAAAGGATAGTAGAGGGAGCATCACTGAGCAGCCTGTGGAAACCGCCATTTTCAGTTTGGGTAAGATATTCGATGGGTTTTACCCCTTTTTTTCTTGAACTTGTTTCAGCTCTGCTAAATAACAAACCCAATAATAGATCTAAGGATGGAAACTGAATATACCTGACTGCATGTCTCTGTATCAGTTCCTCTCTCTGAGAAGCCCCTGCTTTAAGAATAGCTGATCTGTTATGTAGGGGCTGTGTGCCGCTTCCATCCCATCCATCCCAGGGAAAGCCCAAACTCCAACTGTCTAGGGGACACTCACACCCATTATGTTGTAGGGAGCTGAGGGATCCCAAACTAAGGCCCATCCCATTATGTTGTAGGGAGCTGTGAGGTTCTGAAATAAAAGTATGCCCCTTAAACAAACGGCAGTCAGCAGCCCTTCTCCCAACACACACATATGGACACTGTTACACTTTCTGAGAAATTCATCCACAAGAGGGCAGCATAAATCCAGAAACAGAAACTCAAAAGCTGGATGCTTCTGTGACAATCATAATAAAAAATCTGCTGTGCCCAAACACTGTCCAATATTATTAGGCCCAGCTGTCACTTTTGGCTGTGCCAACAACTCTCCTCTAGCCATTATCTCCCCCAGAACTCTCACCACTGCTTCCATCCCTTCCCACAAGGGAGAAAGCCTCTCTGAGAGCATCAGCTGGGTTTTCATGAGTGCAGACCAGTTTCCAAGCAGAGAAAGGTGTAGGCAAAAATGGAAGTTTCCCCATTTTAAAAGAGTCTCAATGTGAATCCATGAGCAAGTATTTGTGTCAAAGATGGAATTCAATTAATTCTGTGGGCTTGAAATTGTGAATTCAAATTTCTGTATGCACCTGCAAAATTTGCGTCAAACCTCATGATAGTTTGTAACATTCTGTAACATTTCTGCCACTGATGGCCTTAGTGGACGTAGAACTCGCTGCTTTTTGATGTTCACAGAGCACCAATTTGGGAAATTCTGTAAATCAATTACCTGAAAATGCCATTCATTTACATAACAGCATATGCAAAACTGGCATATTTTACTTCCTGGTATAAGTGGCAATCTTAGATGGTAGGACAGTCACATCTTCCACCCCATCCTCTCCTCTCTGTCCAGTCTTGTATCACTCACTAACCATCTCTCTGAAGTCTCCGCCTGGATGTCTCACCAGCAACTCAAACTGAACATACCCAAGACTGAACTCTTAATCTTCCCCACAACCATCCTCTCCCTGTTCACTATCCATCTCCATTGATGGTATCACTGTCTAGCTTATCCCCCAAGCTTGTAGCTTGAGAGTAATCTTTTGCACTTTTTAAATGAGATGCACCCACTCATGCCCACACAGTGGACATGGGTGGGCATGTCCCAATGGAAAGCGGCGGCAGATGGGCGAGTGTGTAAGCACACTCCTGTGAAACACGCACCTCCACCCATAGGCCCCACACGGAGCAACTGACGAAAACACAGTTTGTTCAGTGCAGGTTGGGGATGGGTGTGCACCCGTCTGCACCCGCCCTTCACCCCGCACTGCCCCTGCAGCAGCACGACCATGGACCGCCGCTGGGGGACGTCCGTTAAAAAAGGCCTTCGTCTCTTCCCTCTTCTTCTCTCCTCATCTCTTGCTAAGATGTCTCTTGTTAAGGCCTCCCTATACATAACATTGCTAACATTCAACTTTTCCTTACAGCTCCCACTGCTAAGACTCTAGTCGGGGGGTTCTCAGCCTTTTTCCAGTCTTGAGTGATGTAAGTGATTACTTGGAAGCACTGAATAATTTGCATAAATATGCATAGATTAAGTCTCTCTTCTTCAATTCAATTTAGTTCAATTTAGTGGAAATTGAGACAATCGATCCCAGTTCTCATTGACTTTAATGGATGAAGGACTGTTTCAAAGTGCTCCTGAGCACTACTGACAGCTGGCTTGGGGGAGCACTTTCACACACTCCCCGAGCACTCTGGTGCTCCCAAGTACCAGGTTGAGAATCCCTGGGCTAGTTTGTGCTCTGGCAATCGGTCACCTCAAGTACTACAATTGCCTTCTTATTGTCTCCCCCTCCGCCCCCCGCATTCTCACCTGTCCTTGACCCTATTATTTTATTTATTTATTTATTTATTTATTTATTATCACTTCTATTCCACACTCTGCTGCCACCTTGCCCACCACATTAACCAGCCCCTCCGCTCCTCCCTCCACTGGCTTCCTCTCCCCTTTTGCATCCAGCACAAGCTCCTTCTCTTCACCTTCAAGGCTTGTCATGGGTTTGCTCCTCCCTATCTCTCCACCCTCATTTCCTACTATGTTCCCACCCAGGAACTTCACTCCTCCTCTGCCACCCCTTTACTTGCCCTAGAGTCTTCCTCAAGCATCTTTGCCACTTCTCTCATGCTACCCCCTATGCTTGGAACTCGGTTAACATACGTGCTCGGCTTCCTCCCGCGCAACCTTCAAATCCCTCCTAAAAACCTACCTTTTCCATCAGGCTTTCTCTACCTCACCTCCACAAATTGCTCCTTTATTTTTCACCCTATACTGTCCCATTCTGCAGGAAGAACCACCACCTCTCCTGTAACCAAGATAAGCACCTGCAACTTCTCAACTTCATGAATGTATCCCTATCGCTCCCTGTGTACCCCAGCCCCTTGTCACCCCTCCTTTATCCATTCTACATTGTAAGCCCCTTGAGGCAGGGACTTATCTCTATAATCACAACTGCTCAGCACCAGCCACACTGTCACTATATAATTATAGCAACAGGAAATGGGTTCAAGAAGAAAGGGATAGTGTTATTTTTTTTTGTAGTCTAGAGGAAGACTGGTTGTTGTATCGGTCCCAAATGTAGTTGATGGAGACAACGGGTGAAAGCACAAGTGACGGCGACACTCTGGACTGGGAAGCTGCTGGCAAAATGGTGAGGATCAGGATCGGGTCTGGCCATGGAACAAGCATTCATGTGTGCAGGGGGGACAGGGAGCCGCGGGAATGTCCTGCCAGCCCCACTTCTGTGCTGTGTCCAGCAGCCCACCCCCATGACAGGCAGCCCTGGAAGTCAATAAACAGCTGCCATGGCAGTCAGTCATAGTGGCCAGCCACACTGGGCCCCCGGGAACAATGGGTTACCACATGCAATAGTGCGCTTTGGCCCAGGCAGGCAGGCCAGCCGTTTCCCAGGCACGTTGGCGGCTAGCCTGGACTGTGATCAGCCACCCAGGGAACTAGAATGTGGGCAGTTGTCGGGGAGCAGGGTCAGGGTTGTGTCCAAGTCAGGTGTGTAGGTTGGCTTGGGATCCAGGACAGGAACAGGCTGGAGTCAAGGCAATGGTCAAACAGGTTCAAGGCAGAGAGCAAGCATCAGGGCACAGGTGACATGAAGGGTGCTTTTAGACAGATGGGCTGCCCCATCAGGTCCCTCTAAAGGAGCCCTGCCAGATGTGTAGACGGAGCATCCTGGAGCACCACCAGCAGAGAGGGTTGGCCAAACCTGGGGATCTCAGCCCGGGCTAGCCACCAACACGCCCAGGAGAACTCTGGGGAAAACATCTGGACTGCCCCCAACAAACATGATGGTGGCCCGCCGGCCAAAGCAGGCCATCACCACATTTGTTAACACCCAACGTAGTTCAGTTGATCTTGTTTAATGGACCAACTTCTAGTGGTGAGAGTGCACAAACTTTCAGGCCACATCGGGCCCTCCCTCAGGCATGTACCAAGTGAGAACTATGAACACAGAAAATGCCAGACATGTGTGTGTGCGCTGCTGTGCAGGAAGGGTGGGATAAAAATCAAAACACAGTCAATAAATATGTATGTACTAAAAGCAATCATTGGGAGGGGGGAGAGGAAAGGGGGAAAGGAGATATAGGGAAAATTGTAAATTTTCAAAAACAATGAGGTTACAAGCCATTTATAATGGCTAAAGAAGCCAAGGATCAAGTGACAACAAAGTGAGGCAAACATTTAAGGACAGGTTCGTTTGCATTCCCCAGAAATAGGAACAAAGCAACGTATGTATATCTGCCAACGTTTTCTCAGTTCAAAGTTCTGACTTTTTACCAACCTGAGGAAGGGCCCTGTGTGGTCTTGAAACTTTGCATGGTCTCACCAACAGAAAATGGTCTGCTAAAAGATCAGCTGAACCACTATGGGCTTTTTCAGACAGACGGGCTGCCCCAGAGCTGGCTGTACCAGCCACTTCATCCCCGGGTGGGCCACCCGTCTAAAGGCAGCCCGCCAGATGTTAAAGCAAAGCAGGTGCAGTCCTGGCAGTAGCACTCAAGAACATTCCAAAGCACCACTGGCAGAATAGACCAGTCAAACCTGGGGCACGGGCCCAAAGCAGAGCAGCTGTCCGTCTGATACGTAGACCCATGCTGCTGCCCTGCTTCCAGCCAGCTGTTACCCAGGCAACATTATAGAGTTGCAAGTGCCAGCCTAGAGCATTGGGCAATCACCTGCAACTCTATGATATGGGGGGAGGGGGGAGTGCCACATGGGCAGACCATGGGTTGAGGAACCTGCTGGGTCTGAACCCGATAAAGGCAGGGCTGGAGGTGGATCCCCAGAAGAGCTCCAGGGCAGGCTCCCTACGCATCCATCTGAAAACACACACCCCTATGGGGCCTCCATTTCTTTCAGGCGGTAACAGATGATTCATTAGAAAATTTCAGCAGACTACACTCAATCTCTAGAGCATCCACTGGAGGCACTGTAGATCTGGTCCCTAGGCACTTGTTTAAGAATGCCCCCCAATGCACTCTCTGCCCATGTTCTGTGCTGCATCACAACAGGTGAAACAGCTTGTGATGTAAACATTGCACCATCCCTTCCCTGCTCACTGGGGGACAATTCTGGTGATTCCCATTCAGGGATTCCATCAGGTGTAAAGAGCAATTTTTAGCCAACCTAACAAGGAGACAGGTATTTTTGCTTTTTTTTCTCCATGATCACATTGGTGTTAAATTCAATTTTAAAACTTTGGGGAGTCTATTTTTCCAGCATAGAAAAGGACTTGCCATCCAGGCTGATTGGAGCTTCCCAACTGATCTAAAAATAACCTACACTAAGATGTATTTTGAACCAGTTAGGTGCTAGTGCTGCACAGACATAGGAGCAAATCCCCTACCCCATCCTATTCTTACTTCTAGGTGACCACAGCAGGCTGCTTCTGTGTTTAGTAGAGCTAAAACAAGGAGTGAATTTTATAGAGGCCACTATCCAATTATAAAAGCATTTTTTTAAAAAATGGAAGCATCACACATAGATAGAATGGTCCCTTACTGAAAGAAATTTGAGCCCATGATCTGCTAATAATCAATTTCACAGCTCTACTGCCTCAGTTACTTGAACCAACTGCTTGCTCCCCATTTCTCAATATGCGAGCTGCTTTTTAAGACTCTTGTTAGGTCCTGCCAATGTGACTCAGTGGTTTTACTTTGGATCAGCTTCACCAAGACTCCTGGGTTCTAGTCTACACTGGGACCCCTTGTCCTTTTCTAACAACTTGATTTCAAAATGAAGGGGCTTAGTTTTTTACTTTTAAAGCTAAATGGGATAGCCAAATAAACCAGGAACAAACAGCTGTTTTTATCCACTTCATGTGGAAGAGGTTCAGCAGCGCTAATTTGACAGATATTGTATGCTATGGATATAAGAAATATCCATGGCAAAAATACTTTCTTATATTAATGGCTATTAGCCAAGTAGGTTGGACGACAACTTCTCACTGTCAGGAGCTGGGAGTGAACAGCAGGGAATGGATCGTTCCATTAGGACCTGTTCGGTACTTCTCCAAAGCGACCAAAAATGGCCACTGTCAGAGACAGGATCCTGGGCTTGATGGACTATTGGTCTGGCCCAGTAGGACACTTCTTGTGTTCAGATTTGTTTCAATTCCAGACCAAAAGATTCAAACCAAGAGGTCAGATGTATCCCTGGCAAATTTCTAACCACACAGTCACAGGCTCACTTCACCATCTCACTGAGAGCTCCATCCTTAAAGCTTTGCCACCACTACAGCTTAAACAAATAGTGAACTTCGTATTTCCAAATCTTCTTATTGACATTTTCAGATAGCATACCAAATATTAGAAGAAATGTTTGGAACCAAAGCAATCTGACATTGAATATATCATTTTGGATATTTCACGTACTTCATGACTACAGTTCAGATATCTATGTATTCTATCATTCATTCTTTTGCAATCTCAGTATTCAGTTGCTTGTTTACATCCACATTAGCTAATCAGTTCAGTAAATTCAGGGAAATTCTTCTCCTGTATAATAACAGCTCCTGAACAAATACTCCAGCAGAAATATAGTCTAATGAATAAGGTATCAGACCTGGACCTAGAAACCTAGGGTTCAAATCCCATCTTTTCCATGGACTCACGGGTGACCTCAGACAAGTCACCCTCTCTCAGCCTCAATTTCCCACCTGTAAAATGCTACATAATACTGGAGCAGGCCTCCATAGGCCAGTGTCTGGTTCAGCAACACTTTGGTTTGGGCCTAGGCTCCTGACTGTAGGCTCCGTGGTCCAATGCTTTGTCGTGCCCTCTTAGCTCTGGATTGGCTGCCTTCCCCCTATATAAGGAGCCCTGGCAGCTATGGGAAGCTGGATGGAGTAACACATTAGGTGCATTCCGATGGCTGTGGGGCTGCCCACCCCCAGAGCTGCCCCATGTCTGCCTGCTCCCAACCCCTCCTGGGTCCAGAGCAGATGGACCCGGTGGGTTGCAGACTACAGCATCCACAATGCTATGGTGTTGCCCGGGGCAATGGCCAGCTGAAAATGGAGCAGCAGCATGGGCCTGTGCATCAGACGGATTGCTGCTATGCTTCAGGATGGTGCCCCGGGTTTGACCTGCCCACTTTGCGAGTGGCGCTCCACAGCTGCTCTGGCAGGGCCACCTGGGGGTAAGGTAGGGTGGCGCAGCCAGAACCAGGGCAGCCCATCTGTCTAAAAGCACCAGTCATGTTTCCTGCATCCTGCCACTTGCTCTCTGCCTTGAATGTGTTTGACCATTGCTTTGACTCCAGCCCGTTCCTGTCCTGGATCCCAAGCCAACTGACACACCTGACTTGGACACAATCCTGACCCCACTCCCTGGAATGTGGACAGATGTCAGTTCACAGGGTGGCTGAGTGGGAGAACTAGATAAGGATTGTAAAGCACTGAACGCACTATATAAATGAAGAATAATAATAAGCAACACACAAAAGTTGTTATAAATAAGGACATGCTAGTACTAGCAGCAACTATCCCTGAACAGAAGGAATTGACAACCCCATAAAAGCCAGACAGCACTGCAGAATTATCCAATTCCTGGGGAATACCTGGGGTGGAGCCTAGTGGATAAAGGTAAGAACTTGAGAAACCAGGGTTCTAATTCTCCTATCCTAGCCATGAACTCATTGGGTGTCCTTAGTAGGGGTGGGACACCAGGCAGAAGGTTACCGGTTTTACCGGTTACCGGTATGCAAAATACCGGGTAACTGGATTACCGGTACCGGATTTATTCCATTGAAATCAATGGGGAAAAAAAATATCCTCCCCCCACCCCAGGCTGTGCGGGTGGAAGGGGGGCACCCACCCACCCACCCTGCCTGGATATTTTTTTATTTTTTTTTAAATTCTCTAAGTCCCTAGTACGGGCACCGGCGACCCGGAGCCTGCACCAACAGGTACTAGGGTGATCCCTGGGGTGGGGGGTGGTTTAACACATACCCCACCCCAGGGATCACCCTACCTCCCCACCCAGGGATTGCCTACCTTTGGCGCTCCGGGCAGCGGCAGAGGCGGCGGTCCGGAGGCTTCAGCGCTGGCTGTGGCTGCCGGCTTCAGCGCTTTTTTCCAGGCCTTCCGGGGAAACTCTGAAGTTCCCCAGAAGGCCTAGAAACCACAGTACCTTAACTTCCGCTGGCGGCCCGGAGCCCACACTAGCAGGGACTTTGGGGGGAAAAAATCTTTTTTTAAATCCAGGCTGGGCAGGGTGGGTGGGGAGTGTCCCCCCTTCCACCTGCGCAGCCTGGACTGGGGAGGGAAAGTGTTTGGGGGGGGGTTGTTTCTTTTTTTACATTGCAGCCATTCATTTAAATGGCCGCAATGTAAAAAAATCCGGTACGGGGATCCGGTACCGGTACCCCCAAATACCGAGGTAATCTGATACTGCTGGTATACCAAAATACCGGCAGTATCGGATACCGCTAGATCCGGAATTCCCACCCCTAGTCCTTAGACAAGTCATTCTTTCAGGCTCATTCCCATTTTTCAGATAGGAAACTAAGAACGACCTGCCTCCCAGGGTCATTGCAAGGGTGAACTAGGTATGGATTGAAGAGCAGTTTGAGGGCGGAAAGTGCTGTAATAAAATAATAATAATACATCTCAGAAGAGGAGTTTTTCAGTGAAATATCCCTAGGTCACATTTCCTTTGACGTGTGGACAGTTCATTGAAGACACAAGGCCAACGTGCAGCAGTGGCCAAAAACATGCCTCCCAACAATCCTGCCCAAGGCAGGACTGCCCCACATCTACAGAAAAATTCTGTGGTCCCACCTAAGGCAAGCAATGGCCCACTTTTGAAGGCGATGGCTGCCACAGCCACTCCTCCCATACCCATCCTTCTACCAGGTAAGGAACCCTCAAGGTGGAGTGAGCAGGGCAATCCTGAATGTGTGGCAGATTGGCCAGATGTCCCAGTTTATGGACAGCCTCTCGACACAGCAGCGACCCGATAGCTGGTATGAAGGAGAAAGGGCAAGAAGCAGCAACCAGCAAGCAGCAGGTATGGTATCTGTGTGGCCCTGTTGCTGGTCTCACTACTAGGGATGGGCATTCAGACTGAATTTCAGATTCAGATTTTAAAATTTTGTATCTTTTTACAGATTGCTATCGTTCTATTGACTTCAATGGGAAACAAAACCGCAATTAATTTCAATGGGCCTGTGACAGAGTCAGGGGCCTGGAACCCTGGCATGCCGAACATGCCAGGGAATGCAGAGACCCGGCAGCAGCCCCTCCCGCCATAGCACTCACACAGACCCTCGGGGACGGGGCTAGGCAGCCCATGAATGCATTGAGGTCATCAGGCCGTGACCCGCCGGAGGGCGGGCGGGCAAACTGCAGGAGGGGCCGGAGGCTGAGCCCTGAAAAGCCAGAGGTGGTGAAGACCAAGGGGGGATGAGCGGGAGGAGACAGAGTGGATGGTAGGGAAGTACTCCTGCATACCGGACTGGGGGTGGCAGTTGTAACTAGGGCCGCCTGTGCAGGAATGAGGAGGCCGCTAGGAGGGGGAAAGGGAAAAGGGTCACAGGACACTGGACACAGGGGGCTGGGTGGGGGCAGGTAGGACCAGGCCTTGGCCTTCAGAGAGCCCCTCACCTCGAGAGCAGGGTACTGTTCTGGTGCAAGGGCACCATGAACACTGAGTCCATGTTAAAACGGCTCATGGAGTTCCACAAAGCCCAGATGGGGACACAGCGGGGGTTCTTGCAACAGTTGACCAGCGAACTGGTGAGCACCCAGGTGCGAAGCCAAGCTCAGCTAGCAAACAGGTCACAGCGCTAATGTCCCCTGCCATAACTGCTCTAACCGCCTGCGCCCCGGGAACCGGGGGAGGGCTGCAGGTGCGCCTTACCAAGATGTCCCCCTCTGATTACCCAGAAGCCTTTTTGAATATCTTTGAAAGGGTGGCTACCACGACCAAATGGCCCAAGGCACAGTGGGACATCTTTCTAGCCCCATGTCTATTGGGCCCGGCCCAAGCAGTTTGGAGGCGAGGGATGCAGCCAATTTTGCAAAGGTGAAGGAGGCAATCCTCCGAGGGTTGGGCATATCAGAGGAGACCTACAGGTGATGATTCCGGGGGGGGGGGAGGGGAGAAGTACACACACACACACGGGTCTTCCCCCCAGGCAGTAGCTCAGCAATTACGAACTCATTGTCTGGGGTGGCTGAAACTGCAGAGGAGATCATCTCAAGAGATGATGGAACAATTCATTCAGATATTTCCCCATGGCGGTCGAGCATGGGTGGCGTGCCACCGGCCCACCTCCTTAGATGAGGCAGTTCATCTCATGAAGAATTATGAGCATTTGAGGGGGCTAACAGTTATGGAGTTAAAGAGAGTCTTAAGGGGCCCCACGAGGGACGCTTCAGAAGCCAGGGCAAGGGGGGCTATCAAGAGGAGGGGCCACAGGGGTTGACGGGAGGAAGGACTGAGGGAGAAAGTACACACCCACACCCATTTCAGGGAGCTCGCAAGGGCCGAGCCCCAGCCCCGGGATATATCCAGACCCCAGCCCCAGGAGGAAGTGCAGGGGATCACCTCTGCTATCAGTGTGGCCGCCCAGGGCACTTCAAGCGAGATTACTCCCTCATGGACTGCACCTTCACAGATGGATGTTTGGGGGAGGACACAACCAAGGCCATAGGAGGGAAGAAGCCCCTGGTCCCAGTATGGGTAGGGGGACAGGAGTATGGAGTCCTCATTGACACGGGATGTGGGAAGACCTTGGTCCAGGCCAGCATCCAAGGACTGCCCCAGGCTATGTCCCTGAACATCGGTATCCGGTGTATTCACGGGGAGGTACGGTTCTACCCCACTTGTATGGTGACCCTGTCAGTGGCAGGGCATTCTATGCCCCAACAGGTCAGGGGGGTGCCCGGATTGGCCCACCACATCATCCTGGGACATCTAAGAAGAACACCGAGCCTGGCCCTTCCTGCTCCCCGCCCTGTTGTTTGCATACCGAGAGGTTCCCCAGGCCTCTCTCAAGTTCTGCCCCTTTGAGCTCCTGTATGGGAGGTGACCCAGGAACCTATTGGATCTTGTTAAAGAAGAGTGGGAAGAAACCCCCACCCCACACAGCAATGCTATCCTATATGTGACTCATCTGCGAGAGAAGCTTCGACGGATGTGGAATTGGGTGGCAAAGAATGGCCTGGAGGCCCAACACTGACAGAAAGCGTGGTTTGATAAACAAGCAAAACCCCGGCAATTGCAACCTGGGCAGCGAGTGCTGGCGTTGTTACCCTCCACTGAATCCAAACTCCTTGCCACCTGGCAAGGCCCCTATGAGGTAATTAAACAAAATGGGGACGGGGATTACGTGGTGCGACAGCCAGGGATGCGCCCCAAACTCCAAACCTACCACAACAACCTCCCCGCTAAGAGGTCCATCTGGGGGGGGGGCCGCAGCAGCGGGGCCAATTCACCCTCTCGAGAGAAAAAGTCAGCATTACAGTGGAAATGCCCGGCCCTGTGACAGATCTCAAAACAATAAGGCTGTAAGGCTAAATACCACCATAACAACATAGCATTATTGTCTTTCATGGATGTCAACCATTGGAGCGGAGTGTGGTCTGTGACAAGAGTAAAGGTGGTGCCGACGAGGTAATACCACAAGGCGACAACTGCCCAGCGGACGGCCAGTGCCTCTTTTTCGATAGTGCCTTAGGCCCGTTCTTGGGGGTCCAGCTTGTGACTGAGGTATGTGATAGGGTGTTCTTCGCCATCTACCATTTGGGACAACATGGCTCCTAGCCCCACATCGGATGCATCCGTCTGGAGCATAAAAGGTCGACTGAAGTCCGGTGCATAGAGAATGGGAGCCTTACACAGCCGTTCCTTCAGGGTGTTAAAACCACGCTCTAGAGTGGGTGCCCAGCAGACGGCATTGGGTTGCTTTTTACCTGTAAAATCAGATGGGGAGTGGCAAGTGTCACAAACTGGGGCACATGTTGTCGGTAATAGCCTGCAAGTCCGAGAAATTGCTGTATATGCCGCTTTGTGGTGGGCGGGGGCCAGCCCCTCACAGCTTGTACCTTATCCCACATGGGTCAGATCTGGCCCTTCCCTACTTGATACCCCCCCAAGTAGGTGACTTCTTGAAGTCCCAACTGACATTTCTTAGGGTTGGCGGTTAGTCCGGCGTCTGCTATGGCCTGGGCTATGTGTCGTAGATGTTTCAAGTGGTCCATCTATGTTGATCTGAAGATGATATTGTTGATATTGGCGGCCGTGTAGACTCCATGGCAGGCTAGTATTTTGTCCATCAAGTGCTGGAAGGTGGACGCGGCTCCGTGGAGTCCGAATGGCATCCGCACGAACTGGAAGAGCCCTAGCGGGGCGGAAAACACTGTCTTCTCTTGTGCTGCCAGGGCCAGGGGAATCTTCCAGTACCCCTTTGTAAGGTCCAGGGTTGAGAGATACCAGGCCTGCCCCAGTTGTTCCAGCAACATGTCGACCCATGGCATAGGGTAGGCATCAAAGCGGGACATGGCATTCACCTTCCGGAAGTTGATGCAGAAGCGGGTCGACCCATCCGGTTTCCCCACCAGCACCGGTTGGCTGCGTCAGGGGCTGTTGACCCCGAGCTGCAGCATGTTCCGTACTTCGTCTACCATTACCTGCTACAGGTGGCGGGGGCTCCGGCATGGTGGTTCTTGCACTACTTTTCCTGGCTTGGTCACAATGTTATGTTGGATCAGGGAGGTATGTCCCGGGACTGTGGTGAATACATGTTGGAAGGTTGTTAGGAAGTCCGCTAGCTGAGCCTTTTGATGTCGTTCAACCCCTCCCCCACCGGGATGTCTGACCTGACCTGATCAGGGGATCTTGTCTGCTGAAGATGCCGGGGAACACAGAGACCAGGCAGCAGCAGCACCCGCCGTAGCTCTCGCACAGACCATCAGGGGCAGGGCTCCGCAGCCCATGAATGCATTGAGGTCATCAGACTGTGACCCGCCGGAGGGCAGGCAGGCATGCCATGGAAGGGGCCGGAGGCTGAGCCCTGAAAAGCCGGAGGCGGTGAAGTCCAAGGGGGGACAAGCAGGAGACAGAGTGGATGGCAGGGAAGTACTCCTGCGTACTGGACTGGGGGTGGGAGTTATTATTATTATTATTATTATTAACAAACATTTATATAGCGCCAGCAGTGTACTTGGCACTTTACAAAGTAATAAAATAGACGTGGTCCCTGCCCCTAGGGCTTACAATCTGAGAGACAGGAACTGGGGGAGAGACATAGGAAGGGGAACAGAGGGAGAGACAAGGGGTCTAACATTCATGAAGATGCAAGGTTGTAACTAGGGCCGCCCGTGCAGGAACAAGGAGGCCGCTAGGAGGGGGAAAGGGAAAAGGGTCACAGGACACTGGACACAGGGGGCTGGATGGGGTGGGTAGGACCAGGCCTTGGCCTGCGGAGAGCCCCTCACCCCAAGAGCAGGGTACTGTCCCTGTCCTCTGGAGGGTGCCCCCGGAGAACAAGGGGGTGTCCCCAGTCTGCTGGCCCCGAATCTGGAAGTCGGTGGGGCACATATTTAGGGGACGCTCCACAGGGTCATTCATTTTAAAGGCATGAATAGGGATGAGAATGGATGGCCCATTCAGACAGAGGAGACTGTATACTCTGTGTGTGCGTGTGTTAGGGATGTGTGAACGTGGTTCGGCCGTTCTGTGTTCGGCCTGAACTCGGCCCATTCAGACGACCAAACCGAATGCCCAAACTGAATGTGGAAGAGACCGAACAGTTCGGCCGCGTTCGGATGAGTTTGGCGGCATTTGGGTGGGAAAAACATGACTGGCAGGCCCAGGGGCGGGCAGCTGAGGAGCAGACTTCCTGGAGCCTGTCAGCCTCAGTGGTCGGGGCGGGGGCTCAAGAACAGTGAGGGCTCCAATTCCCCCTCTTGACACCACCCTGGGCCCACTGCCCCGACCCGGGCCCATAGCAGGAGACGCACCGCCACTGTGCCCTGTTTCCGAAGCAACCGACTCCAACGCGGGCGGCACTGCGCAGTCCCTTGTGACCCCACAGGGGGCTGAGTCATATCCTGAGCCACCGTGGTGTTCCACATGGCTCCTGGCATGCAAGGGGGCGGGCCTTACGCTTCATACGCCGGTGCAGGGAGTTTCCCAGAGCTGGTAATCGGAGCTGAAACTGGCCACTAAGCTAAGTAATTACATGTGGAGCTTGGGAATCGTGGTGTGTTTGGGAGGGTGCTTGTAGATACTTGGGACTTGTGGATTGGGGGAAAGGCTGCTTCCTGGTGTAATCCTTCCCTTGGTGTGTCTGGTGGTGTGGGAGATCGAGTGCGTGCGTGTTAGCCCCTTCCCCATCCCTGGGGCCTCTCCCCCAGCCTTTGGTGTGTGTAAACCTGCTCTCCATTCCCCTGGTCCTGGACCCTCACCCTTGTCCCTCATGGTGTGTGTGGTGTGTGGACCTGTGCCAGGCTGTGGCAGCCCTGGTCTAGTCTTGTGCTCTGCACCCTATGATGATAGGGGCCCTTTCTCTGTGAGACACATTGGGCCACACTACTATCCTGACGGGCATTTTCTCCCTTCACATCGGGGGTGGAGCACATGGGTAAGCCTAGCGTGTGGGTGGAGCCATGTGTGTTTGGACCCTCACTCCCCATTAATAAACTTGAATCGCTGGGAAGGAAAAGGCTACAAAAAAGAAAGATGGAAGAAATACTCCCGTGAATTAGGTCACAGAATGCAGTCCTCCAGTTTGACAAGAATCACGTGGATTCTAAAGGTGCTTAGAGCCTGATTGTGGAGAAGATAGTGCTTGACTATTGCAAGGACTTTGAATTGATGGGAAGGAAAAGGCTACAGAAAAGAAAGATGGAAGAAATATTCCCTTGAATTAGGTCATGGAATGGTTATCAGATTGAGCAGTTGAGGAGAGAAGCAATCATGACAGCCACAGGTGGAATTAAGGGCATTAGTCTAGGTTCTATTTAAGCGGCGAGTCACAACAGTAGACATCCTCATTGTCGAGAGGTTGCAGCCGAAGGTGGTTAGCAGAAAGACGCTGCCAGGGAAGAGAGCAAATAAGAGATATAGTAAGTTTTGTATGGAGTATATGCAAATTTTACCAGCTTTTATCTACATAAGCTTTTCCTTTGGGAGCATAAAAGAATAATTTTGCAATTCTATTATAGCGAATTAGTATAGAAAAAGAAAAATAGCATCTGTCTTCTTGGGGAGGTGATCACTGATGTTTCTTTGTGCTCTATAACCAGAAGTTAGGGAACATAGGATTGACAAAGAGTTACGCTCGTATGAAATCAGGATGGAGTGATGGTAAGCCCACAAGTAAAGGGAAAAC
>QEPC01010811.1:21343-47984 GCA_003113815.1 Sphenodon punctatus
TAAAGTGGGAAACCTCAAATTACTTGCACCTGGAGCCAGGCTGCTGGAGGCACGTATTGTGGGCATCGCACCTAAGGGCTGTGCGCAGAAGGGCACACCCTCGTACGTGCGGTTTTAGGCGCCGGTGGGGTCTCGTGCTGCCAGTTATATTTATATACCCTCAACTGTTGTACCTTGGCTGTTTATAAATTTCCTCTATAAAATTGAATTGAGGGATTAGATGCTGTTAAGGGTGGGGTGTAGTAGGGTTATGTGTTTCTGTGCCCCCAGGCTATACTGGTCGTATTAGGTTTCAGTTGCTGATTTCATTGCTTAGTTAATCCCCCTTGTCTATACTTGGGTTGAGGGAACAGATATCGTTATTGGCGAGATCATGCTGTTGAAATAAATATGATGCATACTGAGAGGAAAAGAGGTAGAGGTTCTTCACCTTCCTCCCCCATAGAAGATACCCCAGTGAAACATCTAAAGTACGATCACTTGGGGGATGATTGGGGGGATCCACTTATCCTGCACAATAGATATTCTGTTCTAGCTGCCAAGAACAGAAATTATGAAAATTTACAGGAGGATGGAAGCGGTGTAAACTTACATAGCTGCTCCTCACCTATTTTGGATCTAGATTTAACAACTAAGGAATACTTGATTAGGCAAACAAGATTGGTAGCGAAAACAGTAACTGCCCTATTCTCAAGCCTTTCTGAAATGGGTGATTCACTCAATAGAGTGAAAGCCCATTTAAAAGATATTTGGCCCAAATTAGATTATGCCATTCAGACAGCTGGTGGAAAATTACAGACTGAGCAACCAACTTCTCAAAGAATGATAGCCTCATCTAGATTAGAGCAAGACCCTCCCCCAATATACTAGATAGAAATAGAATGTTATCAGGTCCCCAGAAAAGATCCTGTCTTAGGCAGAAGATGGCAGTAGATGATTCTGCAGTTGATCTTATAGTGGGCTCGGATCAAGGTGGGAGAACCCCTAAATGGGATAATTTAAGAGATATTGCTCAAAATCTTTCTCAACTTTTAGAACAAGAGGTAGAAGTAAATTCTATCAAGAATGTGATGTATTTTTCCCCAGGGAAATGGGGATATCATCTTAAAGTTATGTTTTTCCTCCCAGAAATTCAGAGGAATATTTTCCAGGCTAGGAAATATCTTAAGACCAGGGGTATATCTATTGATAGGGTTATTATCTACAATCAAACCCCTTGGGATCTGAGAAATGAGCTATGTCAGCAAGGAATGCAGGTATCCTCTCCAAATTCTGTGCCACTGGGCCAAAAGGAGGATAGGTTGGCATCCAAGGATTATGACCAAGTGGACTGTAGATCCTTGAGAAGGGATATAGCTAGCCTTAGAGCACGTTATGAAGAAATTAAAGTCATGAAGGGGAAGGGGCCAGAAATTACAAAGGATAATGAGAATAAACCAGGTGATATACAGGTAATAGTGGCTCCAGTTAATAATGTATTGCATAAAACCAGTGGGAAGGAGGATGATTTAATGGAGCATGCTGAAGGGGATCGGAACTTTGATACACCTTTAAATGACCAAATTGATTTAATAGAAGATAGTATTGTGGATATGGGGAGTGGCTCAGTACAGGCACCCAGGCAGAGCTTGATAAAATTGATTGGGAACTATTTATTGGATAGCTCTGGGGTTAAAGATACTGCACCTGTTTGTAGGGCATTCAGAGATTTATCAGTAATGGATCAAGATTTGCTGATCCAGAGATTGGATCAAGTTAGAGGTAATCTTCAGCCTGATATATTAGATTATAGGGCTCAAGAAATAGGTGATCCACTGACTCCTTATTGACCTGAGTATAACTTGGAAGTGTTAACGGCAGCAAAGTTTTTGGAGCAAGGGGGAAAAGGAAGTCCCCCTAAAGATCAGCGTGTGGTGACAAAAGAGATGCAGCAAGACAAGGAGAACTTTGAAGGTTTAAATTTATTACCTAAGAGACCCCAAATGAGGAAAAGCAATGTGGTTATGCTTGGTTTGAACCAAATTCAATTGGAAGATCCCCCAAATTGCTCCTGATATTTTACCAAGGGAGGAGACATTTAAGAGTGGTCAGCTGTCTAGGCAGTTGAAGGAAATTAAATGGATAAAGCCAAGAAAGAGTCTTCAAATGGATTTTGTGATGATTTGAATATCTTGGAATATAGGTGGTTGTAAAACTAAAGTATGTGACCTAGATTGGCTGGACCTTTTAGCTCAGTATGACATGGTATGTCTACAAGAAACATGGTTGGGGGTAGGAGAAAGCATCAGTATAGGAATGTTCAGAGGAGATTTTCAGGGGGGTATGAAGGAAGGGAATAAAGGACGAGTTTCGGGAGGTTTGACTACTCTGGTCAAATAGCCTTGGTCCCAAAATTATAGTTCCTTCCCTTTTGTATGATCTGAATAGCAGTCTGGGCTTTTAGATCTAGGTGAGGATGGTCAATTTCTGCTTATAAATGTATATATCCCCCCCTTCTACTTCCCCTTATTATAAGGAAGATATTTGGGGAGTACTGGAACAGGATATTTTCAGGCTAAGAGATCAATATCCACAGGCCTCTGTGATATTATTGGGGGATTGGAATTCTAGAACAGGGGTGAGTAGGGAAGAGGATTTGGAAGAATGCTCTGACATTCCCTCTCCGATACCAAGTAGGACATCGAAGGATGAAGTAATAACGAACATGGGACTTCACATGTTGGAACTGCTTTCTAAACTAGGTCTTGTAATTTGAAATGGTAGACTCCAGGACAATCTAGAAGGAGATTTTACCTTTTGGGGACCCCATGGCAACAGTGTTATTGATTACATACTAATAGAAGCAGTTTTGTGGGGGAAGGTTAAGAATCTCCGATTTAGAACCAGGCCTGAAAGTGGTCATGTCCTCCTAAGTTTTAGTATAGGAGGTATAGCTTATAAAACAGGGCTCCTTGTAAATCTTGAGCCAGTCCATTTTCATCAGAGGCTAAAACAATGGAATACCCAGTTGTTTATCGAAATACAAGAACTATATCAGACAGACAAGATTAAAACCTTATATGAAGATATCCGATTTGATTATACGGAGGAATCCTTGGCTGGGAAATATTTCAGGATGCTGGACTATTTTAAAGAGAATCTCATTATAACGACGTGTAAACCCTACCAATTGCAGAAGAAGACCTAGTTTGATGGGGAGTGCAGAATCGCAAAGAGTGCACTGATACGAGCTAAAAATGATTGGGCAAATAATCAAGAGCAGCTTCTTTACGATTATTATGTAAGTTTGAGAAGAGGTTACAAATGCTTACTAAAAGAGAAGAAATCTATTTACTATAATACGACTTGGGCAGCACTGAGTGTGGCAGGGTGAGTTGGGGACATATCGAGATTCTGGAAAATTTTGAATTCCATAATAAAACCTTATATTCCCTATCTTCCCCCTGCTAAATTCAGTGCTGGATGGGAAGTTTTTTGGGGATTCCTGTACGAGAAGCCGCTGATGGATCAAGATGATGCTATTATCCAACAGTTTAAAACCATGAATGCAGATTTACATGAGTTTAGTCTGAAAGTTGGAACAATTAAAAATCTGATTATAGCCCTAAAGAACAGCAAGTCACCTGGCCCAGATTATATCACTGCTGAATTATTGAAAACGGCACCAAGCTGATGGGTGGAAATATTGGGGAAGTTATTTAACGAAATTAATACGTCTGGCAAAATACCTAGAGCATGGGGCTGTAGTTGGATAACCCCAATATTCAAAAAAGGGTATAGTCGTAACCCAGTGTGCTATAGGCCAATTAGTTTGTTGTCTGTAACCAGTAAACTTTATTCCAAGACATTATTAGTCCATTTAGAAAAATGGGTAGAAGAAAGGAAAATTATCCCGAGGGAACAATTTGGTTTTCGCAAGAAAAATTCGACATTGGACTGTTGCTTTATTTTAGCACATGTTATGTTTAAATATACCAAAGTTAGGAAAGGAAAGCTGTATCTTGGTTTCATAGATTTTTACGAAGGCTTTTGATTCTGTCCCCCGAAATATCTTATGGGGAAAATTGAAGAAATGGGGGATTAATCCGAACTTATTAGCCCTTATTGCCCAAATCCACTCTGACAATGAAATTTGAGTTAAACTTGGCAGGGTCCAGGGACAGGGAGCTTAGTGCACCCATACCAGTCAGGCATGGAGTGTGGTAAGGCTGTGTATTGGCACCGCTGCTTTTTAATCTTTTTGTAGCAGATATGGTTAAGTACTTAAGCCAGGGAGAAAGTCATCCGCCAAAAGTAAAATCATATGCATTACATTTATTGCAATTTGCTGACGATGTGGTATTAATATCACAAACTCAGAAGGGCCTGAAAGATTTGATTAAGAAACTGATGGAATACTGTGATGCAAATGGCTTAAGTATTAATACTGATAAATCTCATATTATGGCTATTGGAACTAGGACCTCAAAAGCAAACTGGGAAATTGAGGGGAAACAATTTTCGGTAGTTAATAAATGTTTATTTGGGCATTACTTTTTCAAATAGAGGTACGTGGATGCACCACATTAAAACTTGGGCTTTAAAAGTAGTCAGAACTTCAGGATTAATTCTTAAGGCAGCAAATGCTTCAAAGGGAGTGCCAATTTCTACCATCCTTCAGACGTATACAGTAAAGATCCAGGCTATGGCATCCTTTGGTATGGAAATTATTCCGTTCCCCAATTTGAGGGATATTGAAAGGGTCCAAAACCAATTCCTGCATCGAGCTTTAGGAATTGGAAACAGCATACCAGGTGGGGCAGTACGTGCAGAAACAGGAGTTATCTCTATTGATTGTCTGGGGAAATTGGCCTTGACTAGATTTTGGTTGAGGCTTTTGAGTCAGCAAGAAGATGCTTTAATGGCACAGTGTTTATTAGAGCAACTAGAATACTATGGGGTGAGATCATATTCTTGGCTGAGCTACCTGTCTGCTCTGCTACGTAATTTGGGACTCACCTTTAGATCTCTCTGGGGAAAGCCCATGTGTGTGGCTATTCAGGAAGTATCCCAGAGGATAAAAGATATCTCTAAACAAGAAGACATGGCTATTGTGAATCAATGGAAGGTGGCCCCATGGTTGGCCCAAGTCAAACACGTGTTTTAACTTGAACCTTACCTTTCGCTAGTAACAAATCCAATATTACACAAGAGTTTTACTAGCTTGAGATTTCAATTGATAACGACAGCAGTTACTGAGGGAAGAGATGGGAAAAAGGCATACCATACTTATTTATGCACTTGTAGCCTAAATGAAATAGAGTCACCGGAACACTTTATGCTGCGCTGTACCTACTACCACCAATTAAGGGAATCCTGGTTAAAACCAATGTGGAACTATAGGAGAGAATTAGGGTGGAAGGATGCCTTTAAAACTCTCCTTACTTTGTCCAATAGAGAGGAAATTTTGACAGTAGCAACATATATTTGGCTAGCTACTAAAAAAAGGTGGATGTTGTGTACTGCAAATGAATAAGGTAGGTTTTTTTTACCCAGCTGAGATCATAATTTTAGTGATTGTTATACACTGTATACATTGTTTTATTGTTATATTTTACATGTAAATTTTATGTAACGTTATTTTAATTACTTGGTATTCTGCATTTTGTATTTCTTTGGCTAAGGCGAGAGCTGATGCAATAAACAAACAAAAAAACAAATGAGAGGGTGGATGTTGGTCCAACAAAGATTGAAGAAAAGAAAAACTGGGAGGGAGAGGCTGTGGTATCAGTGGTTCTTGTAAGACTGCATGGGCAGCTGTGGAACCGAGGGGGCTGGAGGTGCCTGTAGAATTGGAGGTTGAATGTTCACAGACTGTACTGACAGACAGCACCAATGGTGCACCCCTACTGAACTCTGTAAATAGGGGTGAGATGGGGCCAGGAGGCTGGGTAGGCAAGGGAGGTGGTGGCAGGTGAGGCTACAGTTCCTTAGTGGGTAGCATCCCACGGTTGGGTCTAGGAGGTTGCTGTACCTCTTCTGGGTGTCCCCTATGGGAAAGCCTCAATGAAGGACGAGGAAGGAGAACATCTAATGTTCTGGTGCCAGGGATAGTCCTTCAAAGATCTGCTGTGAGTGTGAGAGTATCTGCTCTAAGAGCAGGAGCGGAAGTAGCAGTACTCATGGCTATAGGGATCTCTGTGTCTCCTCTCCCTGTAATAGGAGGATTCCCTCCAGTGGTGCAGTGGACAACAGCTGCAGGGAGATGAGCCCCCAAATCCATAGGGGAGATCCTACTATGGTGAGTGAGAGCGCCTCATACTGGGAGAACGATATCTCCTGTCAGTGTCATGCAATGTCTGGTGGTGCAGTGTAGTGGTATCTCTGAGTAGTGCAGTGATCCTGAGTGCCCACAGAAACAGTATCACAGAGTAGACAGTCTCCACTGTGAGAGATCTAGTAGGGGCCAGTGGAAAATTCTTCTGATGAGAGTCAGAGGAATATTTTAATGAATGAATGAATTAATTAATTAATTATTATTATTATTAGTACTATTAGTAGTAGTATTATAAGCATTTATATTGCACCAGCGATGTACCTGGCGCTTACAAAGAATGAGATAGACATGGTCCCTGCTCGAGGGCTTAAAATCTAAAGACAGGGGGAGGGGAGACAGGGAAGGGGGAAACAGAGAGAGAGAGAAGGGATGCAACATTCATGAGGATGTGAGAGCTCAGGTACACGTGCTTGGCTTGTTACAGTAAATTGGGAGTTTGCAGATAACAGGTGCTTAGCAGGAGTTCGGCAGGGCGGAGCGGAAGAGGTGGGTTTTGAGGAGGGACTTGAAGGCTTGGAGGGTGGGGGCAAGGTGGACAAGGGCAGGGAGGGAGTTCCAGGCATGCGGGGCAGTGAGGGAGAAGGGATGAAAGTGGGTTGGGGAGGTGTGGGAGGGTTAGGGAGGGGATGGAGGAGAAGCAGAGTGCATGAGCAGGGGTTTGGAGGGAGATCAGGGCAGAGAGGTAGGGGGGAGTAAGGTTGTGAAGGGCTTTGTAAGTGAGGACAAGGAGCTTGTGCACAATACGCTTGGGAAGAGGCAGCAGTGGAGAGGCTGCATGTGGTCAAAGCGATGGGCTAGGTGGATGATCCTGGCAGCAAAGTTTTGAACAGAGATAAGGGAAGAAAGGTGAGAGCGGGGAAGGCCAGCAAGGAGGAAGTTACAATAGTTGAGACGTGAGATGACATGGGCGTGGATGAGAGTTTTGGCAGAGGAGACAGAGCGAAAAGGGCGGATCTTGGCAATGTTGTGGAGGGAGAAGCGACAGGATTTGGCAACGGAGTCAATGTAGGGTTTGAAGGTAAGGTGCGAGTCGAAGATGAAGCCCAAGCAGCAAGCTTGGGGGACAGGGAGGATGGAGACCCCGTCAATGGCAATTGACAGGGAAGAGGGAGAGGAAGGACTGGGAGGGAAGATCAGGAATTCAGTTTTTGCCATGTTCAGTTTGAGTTGGCGGTGAGACATCCAGGCAGAGATATCGTAGAGACAGTTGGTGAGATGAGCTTGAACAAAGAGGGAAAGAGAAGGAGTGGAGAGATAGAGTTGAGTGTCATCAGCATATAGGTGGTATTGGAAGCCATGGGAGGCAATGAGTTTGCCTAGAGATTGGGTGTAGATAGAGAGGAGAAGCGGGCCAAGGACGGAGCCTTGGGGAACCCCGACCGAGACCTGTAGGTAGGAGGATGGGGGGGGAGTTAGAAAGCGATACATTGAAGGAGTGGTCAGAAAGGTAGGAGGAGAACCAGTCAAGGACAGAGTCCCGGAATCCAAGGGAGTGGAGTGATTCAAGCAGGAGCGAGTGGTCAACAGTGTCAAAGGCAGCAAAGAGATCAAGGGGGCCCAGAATAGAGTAACGGCGGTTGGATTTAGCCACAAGAAGATCATTGATGATCTTACCAAGAGTGGTTTCAGTGAAGTGAAGGAGGTGGAAGCCAGATTGGAGTGGTCAAAGGGAGGAGTTGGCAGAGAAGAGGTTGAGGCAACGGGAGTAGACAACCCATTCAAGGAGCTTGGAAGCAAAAGGGAGGAGCAAGAATGGACAGTAATTAGAGGGTTCAGAGGGATCCAGAGTGGACTTTTTGAGGATGAGGGAGACAGTGGTGTGTTTAAAGGCAGAGGGGATGGAGTCAGTAGAGAGGGAGAGGTTGATGATGTGCAGGAGGGGAGGGGCGACAGTGGAGGCAATGGAGGTCAGGAGACGGGAAGGAATGGGGTCCAGGGGGCAAGTGGAGGGGTTGGAGGAGCAGATCAGGGAGGAGATTTCCTCCAGGGAGGTGGGAGGGAAGGAGGACGGGGGGAGGAGGGAGAGGGGGGAGTCGCAGCGGGAGAGGCCTTGGAAGCGATATCCAGGTGGATCTTGTCAATCTTAGAGGTGAAAAAGAGAGCAAGATCCTGAGCGGCGAGAGAAGAGGGAGGAGGAGGACGGGGGGGTTGAGAAGGGAGTCAAAGGTGGAAAAGAGGTGGTGAGGATCCCAGGAGCAGGACTCAATGCGGGAGGCATAGTACTGCTGTCTAGCGAGGGAGATAACAGATTTGAGCGTTGAGAGGCAGAATTTGAAGTGGAGGAAGTCAGCATGGTGGTGGGATTTGCGCCAGAGGCGTTCCGCAGCCCGTGTGCAGGAGCAGAGATGGCGAATGGTGGGGGTGAGCCAAGGGCGAGGGTTGCGGGAGCAAGCCGGGTGGGAGGAGAGGGGGGCAAGGGAGTCAAGGGTGGAGGCGAGAGAGGAGTTGAAGGCGGAGATGCCAAATAGGGGGAGTAGGAGAAGACTGAGGGGAGAAGAGGAGAGAGGGAGGAGGCAAAGTCCTGGGGCACAATGGCCTGCAGATCTCAGAAGGGACGGGGAGATGGGGGAGAGGAGGGGGAGCAGTGGGAGCAGTGGGAGAAGTTGAAGGAGGCAAGGAAATGGTCAGAGATGGGATGGTGTTCGAAGGCGAGATCGGAAACAGAACAGTTCCTAGAGAACATGAGATCAAGAGAGTGGCCGACCATCAGTGTGGGTGGGGGAAGAAGTCCAGAGGTGGAGATTAAAGGAGGCTAAGGAGAGGAAGCGAGTGATGTAAGGTTGAGAGGGTGCATCAACATGGATATTGAAGTCGCCAAGGATGAATGTGGGGATGTCATCAGAGAGGAATAGGGTGAGCCAGGCCTCGAACTCAGAGAGAAAGGAGGAGAGGGAGCCAGGAGGGGGGTACATAACAGCAACACAGAGATGGAGAGGGGAGTAGAGGCAAACTGAGTGAGTCTCAAAGGAGGGGAAGGAGAGAGAGGGAGGAGGGGTTGAAAGTGGCAGGAAGAGGTGAGGAGGAGGCCCACGCCCCGCCCCCCGGCCTTTATCATATGATTTATCAAATCATTTGCTACCCCGTCCCTCCTGCTCCAAGCAGCCCGGGGCAGCTTAGAACATTAAAACACATAAAACACATAAAATAGGAATAGGATGGGGATCTGACCCTCCTTTTTCTTTTTCTCTGGCTCCGGTGGTGGGGGAGCCATGGTCTCCTTCTGTAAAGAGGCCTCCTCTGCAGGGTCTGAAGGAGCTGAAGTGATCAATGCTGGTTCACCACCTAGAACAGTGTCCTTATCGAAGCCCAGGACGGTGCCAACCAATGGAGACAGCACTGGCATTACCAGAAGAGGTGGGAGGTGGTATCAAATTTCCTGAGACTACAGCCAGCTAGCATGGGCTGTGCGAAGCCTAGCCTAATGGACCTTTCATCACCCCCTTGCAAGACTTTCTTGGTCAGGATGTCCCAGAGCCCCAGCATGCGATCTTTTCTCACCCTAGAGGTGAGGACAACACAAGCCTTGCAGGCTTTAGTGTCATGGGACTCTCCCAGACACACCACACACCTGCTGTGCTGATCTGTGATGGACAGGTTGGCAGGACAGGAAAGGCACCTCTTGAAGCCTGATTTCTTTGACATGGGTCCGAATGTCCCAGACGAAGGATGTGGTTAGAGGGCCACCAGGCAGAGACCCCCCCACAGAATGTAACCAAATGAATTAATAACCTCTTCTATGGCCTTTTTTATACAGGCCGCGGTGTGTGTGTGTGTGTGTGTGTGTGTGTGTGTGTCAGTGTGTGCAGTGGTGTGGGTGCAGTGGGGCCGGAGGGTGCAGACAGGTGCACACTGATCTCCATCCTTCACCCACACAGGGAGCAACCACCATTTCCCCCAGTTGATCCATGTATGGGTGATGGGTGGAGGTGGGTGTGCATGCGTGTTCTGCAGGAGTGCGCATGCACCACCACCCACCCACCGTGGCATGTACATGGACCCACACATGAACACTCAGATTTCTGGGTGTTCATGCGTGGGTGCTGCCTGTGTAAAAAGGGTCTAAGAAATAAGGGGGGGGGGGAACCTTATGTAAAAAGAGCTGATTGGTGCTTAGAATTAAGCAAGCAGAGTGTTCCTAAAATTGCCAAGGGCAATTTGTTAGCCCTCACTGCCTTCTCCTTTTATCCGCCCTCCCCTCACAAGAACAAAAGTCGCCCAGAGGAGAGGAAGGGTGTAGTGCTAAAGCAGATCTTCAACTCCCTTCTAGATTGTTCCAGACACCCTGCCTGGATACTGCTGACAAACGGATTTTCCAGGATTACCGGCAGAGCAGGAAGATATACCCATCAGTGAGAATCACGGAACTCCTTGAAGAAGAAGGAGTGGTTTCTAAATCTGTGGACCATCATGGAAATAGAATGATGGACATATGCATTCAAAGGCAGAAAACATGCCTTTCTTGTAGTTTGGGATTCACTTCTAAACTTTTCCCAGCAGTACCTTTAGATAAATTAATTCCTAATACAGACTGGGAACAGAAACAGTTAAAATATTGATTGGGTTGTCTGTTATAATTTGATGTAGTTTGCATCTTTGTGTAAAATACTTCATGGTATTAAAGTAAAGAGTTTATTGATAAGACAAGAATGTACATTAATTTTGACTACAGTGTTCACTTATGTTATCTTTTAAAAGAATTTTTAAAAAGAATTAAAAACAAAAAATCCCAAAGGCTAACAAAACATGCCCTTCATACCACCGTCCATCTGATGATGTCAAAGTGCTTCAGTAGCTTGTCTCTCCAAGACACCTGACTATTCCAAAAGCTGGCTGTCTCTGCCAGTGCTGTAACTTTATATCCTGCACCATTTCATAAGAAGCTTGTGTGCACAATGGCAGAGGTGTTGTGAACATCTGCCCTTCCAGGATCTTAAGTTAGACAGCTCTTTCCAACAAACTCTGATTTGTAAGACTGATGCTCTGGTCCCGGAGGAGATCAACTTGGGAAAGCTTTAGAAAGTACAAAGTATTGAGTGCGCATCTCACAGAAAGGCTAAAGAGATACTATCAGAATATCAGTTTCTGCTAAAACATTAGGATTGTGCTTGAAAAGTAATAAAATGCCTTAAAATTACCAAGCTTATCGCTTCGTTTGTTTGTTTTTTTCCACTTTCCTTTGAGGTGTCTGTACTCAAAACTTTCTGTTCCTTTGGACAATGATATATTTGCAAAGAAGCCTTTCAGCATTTCAGGTCAATAGTCCAGGGACCAGGGAGGATTTGCACCAGAGATTGTAACAGCACCAAAGGCGCCACTACATCTCCAGCACCAATAATCCCCATTTTAAAAACTCCATTATCTGACTAGTACTTCATTTGCTAGTTATGTAATCCCTGCTAAACAGCAACAGAGAAATCAAAACAGTGAGCTTAAGGAGACGGCAGTCGAGTTCCTAGCCCCCAATTCATGTAGAGATGACAAAAAGCTATTGCCAGGCCAGGGAGAATACAGAGAGAGTGTGGCAAGAAGGGGTTTAAAGTGAGTGATTGAAGGAAAGAAAGAATAAAAGGTCAGAAAGTTTGCAAGGATCCTGCTGTGAATGCAAAATGGCCTGTCAGATGCATCTAGGGATCAACCACCTTGTGATTTTAATGAATCATTCTAGAGAACATTTCTGACTCCATAGCTTTATAGGAAACCTTTTACTGAAGGTCATAAATACTGAACTGAGTTCTTCTCTGCACAGGGGTTTGCTGGCTTTCTATAGAAATGTGGTGGTAGCTCTTGCTGGAATTAAGAGTAGAAAATTAGGTCCATTACTAATCAGAAAGCCATTTATTAACTTTTAAAGCCTCTCCCTGAACATGGCTGGGCAGGGAGTAGGTAACAGGGCCGTACTAGTTTACAGGAAGAAAGTGTTTTTCACCTCCCAGAAACCACCAGTACTGAAACATTTCTGATCTGTATAGACCCAAGGACTCTGCTATGTGACTGTAAATGTATATAGGACTGTACACAGACTGTCTCCTTTCTCTCCCACAGAGTGCTTCTTATGCCAAATTCATAAGAAAATGTAAAACTCAGGAATAATGGACAGAATTATGTTCCCAGAATTCTGTCCCCAAGATTCTGTCCTGATTTAGTTCTTCCAGAGACAATGACTCTCAGGGTTGGTCATCATATGTGACTCTGGGTGTTTTTAAACGAGCAAGGTTGGGGTAGGGTAATCTGTGGCCGCTGAGTGGCACAGCTGTGGAGCAGCTGCTCAGGTGGAGTGTGTGAAAAAGGATTCTGATGGGTGGCTCCCAGGGTGGCCACCGTGCACTCCCACAGCCACTGACTGGCTTCGCAAATAACTCACATGAGCAGCCCTTCCCCCTCCTCCCACCCAGCAACACCTGCACCCCAAGCCTTGCCCAACTGTCCACCCTCTGCCATGACACAGTCTCAGAAACCATGGAAACAAGATGCCACAGCAGGCATTAACCCCAGTCTGCTCATGACCCCAGTAGCCAGTGCAGCCGCTGGCAGTTCCAGCCAACCACAGAGTCTCATACCAGTCGGGGGACACAGGAATCACAACATACCACTCTGTGGCCATTTTTAGACGAGCGCGGCGGCGCCTGCGCTTGTTTTCCAAAAGACCCAGCAGTCCGCTTTACACGTGACGCCGCTGCCGAATATGCGCATGCGAGCACATCCATTTCCGGCCACGAACTGACCGGGTCGGCGATCGAGGCCGGTTATACGCGGCCGGAAATGGATGTGCATTGCCCACGTATGCGCGTATTTGGCGGCAGCATCATGTGTAACGCGGACTGCCGGGTCTTTTGGAAAACAAGCGCAGGCACCGCCGCGCTCGTCTAAAAAAGACCTCAGACTGTGTGTGTCCTTTAAGAACTCCTGGTAAGGCTGGGGGCAGGACATGGGGGTTGGAAAGGCCACAGCCAGCTGCAGTGCCACTCAGAGTTTAGGGGCAGCGAGCCTCCATGGTACTGGTGGACCTGTCTGCTTGCATGCCTCAGGTCATACAGGCAGGGGATGCATGGGTGCTAATTGCCACACATTTTTTTGGCTCGCTACGCACAGCACACTCTGGATTTCTTGGCAGTGCCTCATGAGTGTAGTAGTAGTAGTAGTAGTAGTTTATTGTTTGGCCACAGGACGTAACAAAAAGTATACATGATTATAAACAATATATCAGCTCGTGGAAATTAAAATAGGCCCAAAGGTGATGAGCCCACATTTTACTTAATTAAATAATGATATTAATACAATAATAAAACTATAAAACAATATCTATATTTATTGCCTTACCCTTCCCGGGGCTTACGGTGATGGCACTTGACCCCTGCGTCCAATAAGGCCAGGATGACATCAGAATAACTGTAGTTATCTTTCCCATAATCCAGTAATATTGCCCAATTAAATATCATCATGGGGTTGTTTTCCATCCCCGGGTGGAAAAAAACATGAAACAATATGGTAATTCGTGGCTCTACAAGTTTGAGATTTTAGGAAATTGTCACCAGCACCTCTGGACATAACATACTCAAATTTCATCCAGATATCTCTTACCGTTTGTCTTCTATAATTAAAAAGACAACAAAAAAAGGCCTGGGGTGGAAAAATAACCCCAGCGTCAATGGAGTTTTCCTATTGGGGTGGAATTTCAACCCCAGACAATGCATTTAAATTGGGGTGGATTTCCAACCCAGCTTAAAAGCAGCCAAATCAACATTTTTAAAGGCCAGTTCAGACTGCAAGATGACATGGAAGGCAAGATCACTTTAGACTGGCAGCAGCAATGAAAATTAACCCCTTCACTGCCACGAACATCTCTCAATGTTTCCACTACTGTCTAATAGAAAAAAGTAGCCATGAAAGATTTTTCAATTGCTCACTCCATCTGCAAAGCTTCCTTTCTCACCCAGCCTCCTAGGTTTCAGTCTCTTAGTCTATTTGATAGATTTCATTTCCCACCTAGCCTCCAAGGTTGCATCTCCCTTCCCATAGGCTCCATTTCTCCAGCAAGCCAGAAGTGCCCTCATTGTTCTCACAAACTGACCATAGAAATGAAGAAAAAAAACCACCTTATGGTCCATTAGCAGGTGATTAGCAGGTGATAGCCACATCCTCAAGTCCAGGGGCAGAGTGGCCATTCTTCCTCCCTGGAGGTTTTGTGTGGTGTGGTCACTGGCTGGGGGCTTGCAGGAGGGGAATGAGGGATAGCAGGGCACAGGGAATGGCAGGCATACAGGAATGGCAGGAGATGGCAGGGATGCAGGGATGGCAGGGGATGGCAGGCATGGCAGGGGATGGCAGGGCAAGGGAATGGCAGGCATGCAGGGGTTCAGCCATGCAGGGGATGGCAGGGGATGGCAGGCATGCAGGGATGCAGGCATGCAGGGGATGGCAAGGGTGCAGGCATGCAGGGGATGGCAAGGGTGCAGGCATGCAGGGGATGGCAGGGGACAGGGAATGGCAGGGATGCAGGGGATGGCAGGGGTGCAGGCATGCAGGGGTGCAGGCATGCAGAGGATGGCAGGCACAGGGGTGAGTGGAGGCACTGAGGGGCTGCCTGGAAGATGTTGCACGAGGGGATAGAACTGAGGCAGTGGGGGGACTCTGCAGAGATGGCTCTTGGGGGGCACTACTTTAACTTATATAGATAAAGTTCGTAAAAACCATTTTCTGTAGTTTGAATAAATATAATATTTTTGCAAAGAAAAACCATTAGTGTTGGTTGTTATTTATTCATGTGTGGAGCTGGTATTTCTCATAAAACAGACTTTAATGTTTGTGTGTGTGCTGGGCATAGATTGTGTGGCTACTGTAAAAAAAAAAGTTACATTTTATTGCACACTTTCAATCCCCAGGCCAAAATCAGCTTGGGGTTGAAATCCACCCCATGATAACTCGAGTGTAATTTTTTTCATGGTGAAAGGTTAGGGTTAAACATCCTAACCCCTCACAGCTTTTCAGTTGATCTTCTTTTCCTATTGGTTTCAGCCAGTCAAGCAAATTTCGCCATTGCCCTTGTAATTTTCTCATTTGAATTAGCCAGCAAAAGGATAATCTCCAATTAAGTCCCCAATGTTCCTTCCCTTCCAACAATGGCATCATACTATTGGACCTCGAACTATCATTATATGGGCATTCAAACATATAGTTCTCAAGGTCGTCAATCTTATTCAGAGAGCATCTGCAAAACCTCAAATTATAAGGTATACCCTTGTATCTACCTTACAAAACTGTTGAGGGAAACAGTTGCATTCTCAGGTGAGTAAACGCCACTCTTGCCCCAACATTCTCTATTCTTCAGATTTAAACAGATTCTTAAGATCTGCAAATCTTGGTGCAATCAAGCTGGCTTTAACTTGAGCCATGGCAGTCGGAGTGAAAATGTCAGTAATTCTGTTTTCCAACAGGGTTTTGGATTTTCTTTGGGGGTTACCCGCTAACTCAGGTCTATAAAATGTTTCAGTTTTATAGACCCACGAGGTTTTCCCCTTGAAGGTGTTTTGTGTTCCTGGAGGCATAATTTGGGTAACCTACATTCATCCATGTGTTGAAGACGTAACCAGTAACTAAAGATAGCCAATCCTCATGAGTGGGTGCTGAGTGGCTCTCAGGAGCATGCATCCCCCCCACACCACCTTCGAATGGGCAATTGGATGAATGGCTCCTGGGTGGCCATACGTGGTAGCATATCGTTTAAAAAGTTAAAACACCCTCTGTTCCAAAGCTTGCTCCCATGGAGTGGAAAATATCCATCCTGAAAAACTTTCTACTAAAGGGGAGGCATCACCCTTATTAAGAGTCAGTTCCTGGCCCAATGAATGAGTAAAGTATCAGAAACACAAAGGAGAGGTGACATTTCCTTAGCATCTCAGCCTTACTGTTACTAAGTTCTCCCTTGACCCCCTCCAGTCTGGCTTCCGCCCCCTTCAGGGGCGTAGCTAGCTTGGGATGGGCCCAGGGACAAGAAATGTTTGTGGGCCCCCTGCCTCTTTTTTCCTACCGGTGGTGAAGTTATCAACTAGCCTAGGAGCGCCTCCCAGCTCAGCTGTCCTAGGGGCGCTGGGCTGCTGGTGCTTGTACTTACTTGCTCTCTGCAGAGTCTGCATGCTGCTGGTGGCCTGCTGCCAGACCCATCCATCTTCTGGGCCAGCGGTGACCTGGTCCCACGGTGCACTCTGTCCCTCACAGCTTGCTGCCCACACGCTGGGGCCGAGCGCAGCCAGCAACAGCAGTGCCATTGTTGCCCCCGACCCACCTGCCTAGCCATGGAGGCCAGGGCAGGCTGGGATGGCTCAATGTGGGGAGCGCCGGAACAGGAAGGTTCCCGGCAGCAGTTCCACTCAGTTACTGAGAGGAGCAGCTGCTGGGCACTTTTCTGCTCGGCCTGGACCTCCCTAGAGCCAGACCTGCCTGGACCGGGTCCGGACTGGTGAGGAGGACTCCTCCTCCACGATGCAGCACTGGGGGTGTGAGCCAAGCCGCGAGGCTTGTGAGTGTGAGCTGGCCTGACGCAGATTGCTGCATGCGGCCCCTCCCTGACCCTGCCCATGGTTGCAATGCAGGCAGGGAGGGGGAAGGGGTCCACGCAGCAGCCACAAGGGCCCCCAGTCAGCTCAGGTGGCAATTTAAAAGAAAACGAAAGAAAGAAAAAAAAGGACGGGGGAAGGGTGGCTTAGCTACCTTGGATATTGGGCCCCCAGCCAGTATGGGCCCCAGGACAAATGTCCCTGTTTGTCCAACGGTAGCTACGCCCCTGCCTCCCTTCACTCCACTGAAACCACTCTTGCTAAGATCACCAATGATCTTGTAGCTAAATTCAACCGCCTTTACTCTATTCTTGTCCTCCTTGATCTCTCTGCTGTCTTTGACACTGTTGACCACTCGCTCCTGCTTGAATTGCTCCACTCCCTTGGATTCCAGGACTCTGTCCTTGACTGGTTTTCCTCCTACCTTTCTGACCGCTCCTTCAGTGTATCTCCTCCTAACTCCTCCCCCCTACCCCTCTCAGTTGGGGTTCCCCAAGACTCCGTCCTTTTCCCGCTCCTCTTCTCTATCTACACCCAATCTCTAGGCAAATTCATTGCCTCCCATGGCTTCCAATACCACCTATATGCTGACGACACTCAACTCTATCTCTCCACTCCTTCCCTCTCCCCCTCTGTTCAAGCTCATCTCACCAACTGTCTCTCCGATATTTCTGCCTGGATGTCTCACTGCCAACTCAAACTGAACATGGCAAAAACTGAATTCCTGATCTTCCCTCCCAGTCCTTCCTCTCCCTCTTCCCTGTCAATTGCCATTGATGGGGTCTCCATCCTCCCTGTCCCCCACGCTTGCTGCTTGGGCTTCATCTTTGACTCACACCTTACCTTCAAACCCTACATTGACTCCGTTACCAGATCCTACCGCTTCTCATTCTACAACATTGCCAAGATCCACCCTTTTCTGTCCGTCTCCTCTGCCAAAACTCTCATCCACGCCCTAGTCATCTCACGCCTCGACTATTGTAACCTCTTCCTCGCTGGCCTTCCCCGTTCCCACCTTTCTCCCCTTATCTCTGTCCAAAACTCTGCTGCCAGGATCATCCAGCTAGCCCGTCACTTTGAACATGTGCAGGCTCTCCTCTCCTCTCTCCACTGGCTCCCTCTTCCTGAGTGTATTTTGCACAAGCTCCTTGTCCTCACTTACAAAGCCCTTCACAACCTCGCTCCCCCCTACCTCTCTGCCCTGATCTCCCTTCATACCCCTGTTAGAGCACTCTGCTCCTCCTCCATCCCCACCCTCCCACACCTCCCCTGCTCCCCCAACTGCCTTCGTCCCTTCTCCCACGCTGCCCCACACGCCTGGAACTCCCTCCCTGCTCTTGTCCACCTTGCCCCCACCCTCCACGCCTTCAAGTCCCTCCTCAAAACCCACCTGTTCAGCTCCGCCCTTCCAAACTCCTGCAAAGCATCCCCGCCCAGGATTATCATTGACCTGTTATCTGCAAACTCCCAATTTACTGTAACCAAGCCAAGAACTTGTACCTGAGCTTTCGCATCCTCATGAATGTCGTATCCCTTGTCTCTGTTTTTCCCCTTCCCTGTCTCCCCTCCCCCTGTCTTTAGATTGTAAGCTCTCGAGCAGGGACCATATCTATCTTATTTTTTGTAAGTGCCAGGTACATTGCTTGTGCTATATAAATGTTAATGCTAATATAATGCTAATAAAATAAATAAATAAATAATAATAATAATAATAATAATAATAATAATAATAATAATAATAATAATAATAAAGACAGGAAACAAAACTTTAGTTAAACTGCTGCTGAAGTGATAGTTGTCAGTTTGTCCTCGAACAGCTCTATTGTACTGTGGGCTCTCAGAGCCACTAAATTTAATGGGGATCCTTTAATTGATTCTCATAGGCTTTGAGTCATGTCTTTGGATATCAAGGTGAGGGTCAAATCTAAATCAGGAGTGGGGAACCTCGGGCCCAACAGTGCACGGTTAATTTTTATGTGGCCCCTTTCCAGTTCCTGGATCTGGCCCCTGGATCCAATTCCTACCCACCAAACACTGAAAGACTGAGCTCAGGGTAAGGGACAGGAGGGGAGGGCATGCACATAATGGACAGATTACAGAAGACAGATCCATGGCACAAATCCATGATCTGGACCCTCCTCTTCCTGAGCACACCCTTAAGCATGCCCACCCCAGACTTCTACTTACTGTTTCATGCACAATGTACTGTACAATAAGAGAGGGACTCCATTCTGTCTGCCACAAACAGGCTCTTTATTAAGAGAACTAATTATGCTCTCGTCTCTCATGCACACACACTCTTCCCCATGCAACTCCAGTTCCAACCTGCAGGTTGTTATATCTTTCACTTTAACAAATAAATAGCGGGGGGAGGACACACATACACATCTGTTTTGTTGCTGTTGAAAATCATCATTTACTTGCTGGGGTCAGAGGTTACAAGCCCATAGCCAATTGTGGGAGCATGACCTTTACCACCAGCCCTCTGTAGTCTACAAGGTCTTCTAAGTCTTGTACTCATTCAAGTGTGCTTGTTGTTGAACCAGACGCCCACATCTTGTGTGAGTTACAGCTCCAGGTACAGGAATTGTTTTCACCCTGTTGCTGCTCTCATTTTGTGGACTCAGTTCTTGGTAACCACTTCTGTTGGTGATATTCCTAATTATTTGTGACTCTCCTTCATCCAACTAAAGGTTGAAGCAAGATCCAAATCATCTTGGCACTGGTCCCTTCTCTCTGTGCCTAATGACTCCTTACTTCTGCTCTGCAATTGGGTTTTGTCTTAATTGCTGTTCTGTAACTGGAACTACCTCATAGGACCTTGGTCCTGCTATAGCTTGTACAATAACCTTTTGCCATTCTTACTGTGCTTGTTGCGTGGTTGGATCCAGACCTTCTCTCCTGTACAGAGGGGTCTCAGGTTCCTGGCTTCTCTGTTGTAGTATTTTTGCCTGTCGGCTAGGCGTTCTTGAAGCTGTATCTGTGTATTGCCCACTGTACTCCTAATGGGCTGCAGAAGGCTATCCCACATAGGAAGTGGTGTCCTAGTTCTCCTGTCCTTCAATCTCTCTGCTGGACTGCTATTGAGTCCCTGGGAGGGGATACTGCAATGGTCCAACATACAGGTAAGGATCCTGTACTGTTGTCTTTACTTTTTCCATCAATCACTTGACTATCTTAACTACTGACTGCCTTTTCGTTGCTTTGTAAGTACCCAAGAGAAGAAGTCTTATGCTGAAATTCCCATTTCTTGCTAAGACTTTTGAATTCTTCTGCCATGTATTGTGGCCCATTGTCTGAGCACAAAGTACTGGGTATGCCATGCCTTGCAAAGTGTGCTTTCAACTTCCTGATTACAGTTCTTGCTTGAGTGTCCTCCAGGTAGTCCACTTCCCAGAAATTTGAGTAATAGTCTACCGTGACCATGTAGTTCCTGTTGTTGAATGTGAATAGGTCAGTCCCAACCTTTTCCCAAGGTCGTGTTGTGGTTTCATGGGACTGGGGACTGTAGAGTATCCTTTTGATGTCTGTCTTCATATTCTTAACACACCTCACACTGCTCCATGTATGTTTTAATCTGAGAGCTCATGCCTGGCCTGCATTCCAAGGGTCACTGCACACATGCCTTTATTCCCAGGTGTAAAGCATGTATCAGTTCCACGATATAATGCCTTAGTTCTGCTGAAATTATGGTTCTGTCACCTTTAAGCAAGATTCCATCTTGCATGCGTAGTTCATCCCTCAACTGCCAATATGGTGTGACTTCCTTGGGTACTTGATCCTTGTAATGTGGCCAACCCTGGAAGGTTTGCATCACAGCCTGTAGACCCTTGTCTCATGCTGTGCTTTCCTGTATTGCTTGGAGACTCCCTTTGGAGAGAGAGGTATTGTAGCAGTTTACTGGACTTTACCTCCTGTTCTGCAGAGCCACATGTGCTGTACTCTAGATAGTATGCCCTGAAAAGTGTATCTGCCAGTAGCAGCAACTTTCCTAGACAATACTTTATGCTCACATCATAGTGCGGGAGTCTCATAAACATGCACTGTTGTCTGTTGGGTGCACTCAGGAGTGGCTTCCTCATGATATTTCCAGTGGTTTGTGATCTGATTGCACATCCGAATGTGAACAGGTGGAATTGCTCCATCCTAATGAGCATGGCCAGGAGTTGTTTTTTCCCCTCGATTTGAGCATATCCTTGCTCTGTGTATGACAGAGCTCTAGTAGCAAAGGCTATGGGTTGCTGGTTTTGCATTAGCACTGCTCCTAGGCCTCCTTCTGAAGTGTCACATTGTAATCAAAGCTGTTCTGCTGGGTTGTAGTACTTCAAGACTGGTGCCTCGCTTATGAGTTTCTTCACTCTTTCAAATGCCTGTTCTAGAGCTTCTGACCAGTCCCACATTGCATCATTGTGAGTTAACTGTCATAGGGGTTCACAAGCTACTGATAGGTGTGCAGAGAATTTGGCAAGACAGTTGGCCATTCCTATAAACTGTTGAATTCCCTTCACATCTTTTGATCTAGGCATTTCCTTAATTGCTCTCAATTTTGCAGGATCTGACCAGAGTCCTTCAGAAGGTATCCAATGTAGGACAATGTAGTCATCCTTAGCTTCAGTTAGTCTGTCTTCAGCTTGATATTTTTCACTTTGCACCTATTTAGGAGCTGTCTCAGCTTAGTGCCATAATCCTGGATAGTTTCTTCTTCATTGTCACCTTCTCCTGCAATAAGGGGTATTTTCAGACGTGACAAGATCACGCTCAACCACGGTGGATTCCCACCGGGTGAGCAAGGTCTCGTCATGTCTGTTGGGGGAACGGAAGTTCCCCCCCAGTTGTTCACCCCCGTCAATCGAGGCGGGGAATCACATTCGCCATGCGATCGGCAGTCCCGGCAGGGCCGGCCCCAATCACGTGGTGAATGTGATTCCCCACCGCGATGAAGAGGCCCGTCCCATCTGGACAACTAGCATGCCCTGGAATCTATGGCGGGACCCTGGGCTATGGTCAATGCAGGTGGGCGCTGTGGCCGCATTGGCCGCGGCGCCCGCCCGTCTCCCAGGAGGGCGGGCAGCGAGGGAGCGTGGGGTGTGTGTGCGGCCACACGTTGCACCACGCAGCCCCGCCCCCTCCCCAATTCCCCTCTGGGATCAGCCAGCACGTCTGTTGGACGTGCCAGTGTGATCCCAGTGGGGAATCACCGGGTGATTCCGTGACGGGGCCACCACTGGCCCCGTCACGTCTGAAATCACCCAAGGATGTTATCTGCTTTAATTTTAATGCCAGAAAGTCCCTCTGGTACCTGATTCAGTTTGTGCTGTAACACCTCTGGAGAGGGACTGATTCCTATGGTCATTTGTACCCAGAAGTACCTGCCAAAGGATGTTGCAAATGTTGTCAGATGGCTTGAGAGCTCATCTAGGTCAACATGCCAGAATCCCTTTTTGACATCAAAAACAGTGAACACTTTTGCCTGAGATAGATCAGGTACTATGTCCTCACTAGTAGGCAATGGATAGCAACTTCTCTTTAATGCCTTGTTAAGTGGCTTTGGATCTATGCAGACCCTCAGCTTGCCTGTTGGTTTTCTGACCACTACTAGCCTGCTAATAATGCCTCTTTTTGTCAGGCTTGCTAGTTCCTTCTTTGTGGTTCTACCAAGGTCAATCTAACAGGTTACACCTGGTGTTGTTTCTAACTTCAACTTGCCTTCCAGATGTCCATCTCCTTGATATACATCTTTGTATTCTGTTAAGATATCAGACAGGGATCATGGCAACTTTCCTTTCTCTGGTCTCACGTGGAGAATATTTTGGTACTGAACTGATATCAGATCCATGGCTTGCACTGCTCTGCTGCCTAACAGTGAGTGGTAGTCTTCCACATCAACTACTACAAATTCCAGGCAATAGCATTTTTTGTTCCATGGATTCTTTTATCAATAACTTGAACTTACCCACTAGTTTCCAAGTTGTTCTGTTATACAAATGCCAATAATTCATCTCAGCATATAGCACCTTTGTATTCTGTTTTAATGTATCTTTTGATATGGATCCTTACTTGGAGAGGCCGCTGAGTATTCCCATATGCAGAGCTTTTACTTTGATATGCTTCCACTTGTTTGGTTCTGCATTATTACATGGAAGATTTGCAGGGATTCCTCTTAACTCCCAATTTTGTCCCTGTGGTCTCAGAGAAATTGAGGCTCTCTTACATGTTTAATTCTATTGCCCTTTTTATAGTAAATTAAGAGTAAAGTCAGAAAGAAATGGATTGCATCTAATCACATTTTTCCAATGCCATATCACTGTTGAGCAATTATTCAGGAATGAAATTGCACCTAGCCACACAATTTATCTGAAATCTAACTGGTTGTTCATCCACTAGCATTATTTATTTATTATTATTATTATTATTATTATTATTACATATAGCACCAGCGATGTACCTGATATTGTACAGTCAGTAGTTACAGACAGGTCCCTACACCAAGGGGCTTACAATCTAAGAGGCAAGGAATGGGGAGACAAGGGAGAGGTGAACATCAGGCAAGACAAAGATACATTCACAAGTGTGAGAAGATGCAGCTGCACGTGCTTAACTTAGTTACAGGGAAAAGATTCTGAGGCTGGGAGGGAGGAGGATGCAATTTCACTCATGATGAACCAGAGAATGCCTAACGGAAGAGGTAGGTTTTCAGGAGGGATTTGAAAGTTGGAAGGGAGGGAGCAGAATGAATGTATCCAGGGAGGGAGTTCCATACCTGGGGGGCAGCAAGAGAAGAGGGGCAAAGTCGTTTAGAGAAGCCGGGGAGTCGCAAGCAGGTGAGGGTGGGGGCAGAGGACAAGCAAAGCTTTGGGGCAGGAAAGTGATGGGATACAAGAGTGGAGAGATATGGGAGAGCAAGGTCATGAAGAGCGTTGAAGTTCCAGATATGGCAGCTGAATGCATAGCAATTTTCTTCTTCAGTGTATTGGGATCTGCTAACGTTACTGAGAGGCCCTCGTCCCCTTCATCAGAAATTTCACTGTCTTCCTTCACTGCATGTTCTGTAGCTTTTCTCCTCCTGGGGTAAAAGCTGCAACAAAGTGATTCTGTTCCCCAGCACCTTTTCCCATAAACTTGGCTTTTCTCTTTCTGCCTTTCGTGTTGCTTCCTACAGTATGCACTGGGGATGGCATTCTCAGTTAGTCTGTCTTTATTTTGTCTTCTAGGTTCCTTGAAGCAGACCCTATGTACTTGGTCTTGTTCTGTTGTAGTTGCAGTTACTGCTTTAATTCTTTCCTTAGATCATTCAGCTGATCTTGCTGTTTATTTATTTATATTTATTTAAAATTTTAATATCCCACCCCTCCTGCCACAGGCAGCTTTGAGCTGCTCACAACACAATTCAACAATATTTTTATTTATTGGATTTTTACCCCACCCCTCCTAAAACAGCTCGGTGCCATAAACCATAAAACCATAAAATTGTAAAACATATCATTTACCCCCCTGCTTCCTCCCCCCCTTCACCCATCTCCCCCACCAAATGCCTGATGGAACAGCCAAGTCTTACAACTTTTACAAAAGGAGGGTAGGGCCAGGGCCAGCAGCGCCCCCAATGGAAGGGAGTTCCACAGTCTCAGTGTGGCCACTGAGAATGCCCTCCCCTGTGTGGTCTCCCGGAAGACTCAGGGCATCATGAGAAGGGCACCCCCTGATGACCACAGTTGCCGGTCTACTACCCGGGGTGTGTGTGTGTGTGAGGCAGTCCCAAAGATAGACAGGGCCCAGACCATTTAGGGCTTTATAGGCTAAGACCAACACCTTGAATCAGGCTCAGAAGACTATCAGAAGCCAGTGCAGAGACCAGAGGGACTTCTCCAGAGTCAGCTCAGTGTCTCTTAGAAATCTCTCTCTTAGCTTAGGATAACATGCCCCACAAGCAATTCTAGCTCTAATAAGAGAATCTTTTAATTCCTCCGAGTTACATGTGGATGCCATTGTTCTCAACTCTGTGACATATGGGTCTATTCCTTCTTCTAAACCCTGGTTATGGTTTTAAAAAATAGTACCTCTCCACAGTTTCATTCTTTCTGGGGTCACAGTACTCATCAAAGACCATCATCAGCTGCTCTAATGTATCAGACTCTTCTATTAAGAGTGTAGCACTCACTTCTCTGCCCTTCTGCCCAATAGAGACAGTGTAGTACACCAATAACTTTTACTGGACCAACTACAGTGGTGAAGGTATACCAGCTTTCAGACCTCACAGGGTCCTTTGTCAGGCAAGTCAGGAGTTAGAATTTGGGACTTTGGTTTCACAAATTTGAACATGGGTTTCACAAAGCATTACAGAAATTTGTAAGTTTCTGTCTATCTCCAGTAACCTCCAACAGGCAATGTGTTCAATGGCAGGAGTACCATAGCAGAGAAAACAGAAGTACATAGGCCACAACTAAAATGCATGGGAAATGCTGCAAAACCCAACAGGATTATATGGAATTCTAAAATGTACACCATAAATTCTGCAATTGGTTCCTGTGAGGGAAAAGATTCCTCACATCTGATGTAGCACTTTCAGTCCTTCCTACAAGCTGAACTAAAACACTAAAATCACACACGGCTGTGTGCAAAATCAGCAAGTATTTTCTAAGTGTTCTTAGGGTGATTTCAGACGTTACGCGTTCTGGAGTCACCACAGTGGATTCCCAGCGGTGGTGAACTGAACAACCACCCCCCATGGTCAATAAAAGCCCTGAACAGATGTGACGGGAGCAGGACCATGGCAGGGAATCGGGCCGCCAAATCATGGCCCGGGGCAGGGCATCAGATGTGACGCTGATCCCTGGGCGTGGTCAAAACACCCAGAAGGAGCTGGGCAGGGGAGGGACACAGATATGGCCACCTGAGGGCAAACAAAGCCAAAAGGGAATGCCCACTCAGGGGAAATGGGAAGGGAGGGGGGAGATTGAGAAGAGCCGCCCAGGTACCACACACAACAGGCACACAGACATCAAGGGCACAGTGGAACACACAGCACAAACACACATGCCCGGGCGCACACTCACCCGCATGGGAAAGCGAGGGGGGAACACAGCGGGACAGACACCACACAAGGCACAATGGGCAAGGGGGGGCAACGGACAGGGAGGAGGAGGGGAAACAGCACAGGAACACAGCGGGACACAGTCAACGGCAACCAGAACCCCCAATACAGAACAGCACGCATGGGCACCCCCACAGCAGCACATGCAGTCCCGGAATGGGAGCCCCCAGGCAGTCCAGGCACAGGCACAGAGGGAGCACGCACGGAACAGTAGGGATGGGCGAACAGATCGTGGTTCGGGTTCAGCCGTTCAGTTCGGCTGCGTTCGGTTCGGCCGTTCTGTTCGGCAGTTCAGTTCGGCTGCGTTCGGTTTGTCAGTTCGGTTCGGCAGTTTGGCTAGTTCGTCGAATTCAGGTTCAACTGTTCGGTTCGGTCGTCCGAACAGGCCATTCGGTTTGGCCGTTCGGCCGTTCGGGAAGTGTTATTATGGGTGTTTTTTTATTTTTTATATGGTTTTTTGGTTTTTTATTGGGTTTTATATGGTTTTCTTTTGCTTTTTATTTGTTTTTTTCGTTTTTATATGAGTTTTATTTATTTATTTATTTTATCTAATATTATTTATATCTATCTACACTCAATCTAACTGCTATGAACTAAATGGATTATCTAATAAGTACACAGACCTACTCCTACAAACACTAAAACTAAATCACTAATGCTATCTCTATCACTAAGCTAACTCCTACA
>QEPC01010811.1:80256-96700 GCA_003113815.1 Sphenodon punctatus
GGGGTGCCAGCCACCAAGCCCTGGCCAGGCCTCTACTGCTGCTCCACCCATGCCAGCCAGCCTGCAACATCCAGCCAAGCCTGGTCGCACTTCTTCCGCTGCTCCACCAATGCCAGCCAGCTTTCAACACCTGGTCAAGAAGGGGTGCCAGCCACTCCAGCTCCACTACCCACCATCGGGGTTCTGGGGCCCATGTTCCAGGCAGGAAGCGCTGTTGTTCCATTTGATCTAGAAGCTGCCACTCTAGTCCCACCGTCAGAGTTCTGGGGCCATCATTCCAGTCATGGAGAGCTCTAATTCCACATCATTGAGTAACAGTCACTCCAGCCCCAGGACCCACCATCAGGGCTCTAGGGACTACATTACAGGAATGGAGGGCTGTCCATCCATGTCATCTAGAAGCTGCCACTCTAGTCCCAGGACCCACTATCAGGGTTCTGGGGCCATCATTCTTCTCACGGGGAGCCATCGTTCCACTGCATCAAGAAACAGACAGCCACTCCAGCCCCAGGACCCACCATTAGGGTTCTGGGGCCTACGTTCCAGGCAGGGAGGGCTGTCCATCCACGTGATCCATAAGCTGCCACTCTAGTCCCAGGACCCACCATTAGGGTTCTGGGGCTGTCATTCCACTCATGGAGAGCTGCCATTCCACGCATCAAGTAAAAGTCACTCCAGCCCCAGGACCCACCATCAGGGTTCTGGGGCATACATTAGAGGCATGGGGGGCTGTCCATCCACATCATCTAGAAGCTGCCACTCTAGTCCAAGGACCCACCATCAGGGTTCTGGGCCATCATTCCACTCACGGGGAGCCATCATTCCACCGCATCAAGAAACAGGCAGCCACTCCAGCCCCAGTACACACTGTCAGGGATCTGGGGTCTACATTCCAGGCAGGGAGGGCTGTCCATCCACATCATATAGAAGCTGCCACTCTAGTCCCAGGATCCACCATCATGGTTCTGGGGGCTTCATTCTGCTCACAGAGAACTGTCATTCCACCGCATCAAGTAACAGCCACTCCAGCCCCAGGACCCACCCTCAGGGTTCTGGGGCCTACATTACAGACAGGGAGGGCTGTCCATCCACATCATTCAGAAGCTGCCACTCCTGTCCCAGGACCCACCATCAGGGTTCTGGGGCCTACGTTACAGTCAAGGGGAACCATCATTCCACTGCATTAAGAAACAGCCACTCCAGCTCCAGGACCCACCCTCAGGGTTCTGGGGTCTACGTTCCAGACAGGGAGGGCTGTCCATCCATGTCATCCAGAAGCTGCCACTCTAGGCTGCTGCTCAGCCTGATGCTGGTGCTGCTACTGCTAGGGCTGGGGGCAGGGATAGACCCCGCCGGCTGAAAGGGGTGGCTTCTCCCACTCTCACCATTCTCAGGGGCATCTGCTGCTGCTGCTGCTGCTGCTGTAAAATTTCCAGAGCCCTCTCTTCCTGCCGGACCCTCTCCACCAACTCACCCTTCCAGCAGCCATAGAGTGGTGTCTGGTGTGCCACGCTGCCCTTGACCCTGGGGTACAGCATGGTTGCCTGCCAACACATATTCCTCCCACTGCAGGAGCTCATCAAACCTCGTCTTCAGCCCTGCCTTCAGCTGCTGCACCAGGGCAACTGCCTCAGCTGCCAGCTTCTTGCCTGGAGGGCCACAATCCCACCCCTGGAGAATCTCGTCCAGCCTCCTGAGGAGTCTCTGCACCAGAGGGGTCACCTGGCTGATGGTGGCCGTGAAGGAGCTGATGGTCTCCATCAAGGCCAGGAACCATCTCAGAACAAAGACAGTGTGAACCAGGATCTCCCATTCTGCCCCCACAGTACCCTGGAGGTGCCCCGCTGTCCATCACCAGTTGAACCTGATGCAAGGCAGATTTCTGCTCAAGAAGCTGCTCGAGCATCAGGAACGTGGAGGAATTCAACTGGGTGGACACATCCTGCACCAGCTGGTGCACTGGGGAGCCTTGCTTGGCCTGCTTCGCCCGGAGGAGGTCTCTGCCCATAACGCTCCAATTAAAGAAACCGGTCAGCTTCCTCCCCCACTCGATCAGGGAGCTAAGGGTGCCTGCCCCAATCCCCTTCTCCCCCAAGCCCAGAGCATCCCTGACCACCAAGTGAAGGAGTTCTGGTGAAGCCCCCCTCGCGGACTGCCCTCAATATGTTGGCCGCGTTGTGCGTCACCACGCACCCCTTGGTGAAGGGCACGCCTGACATGACCCACTCCCTTACCATGGCAGTCAGGGGTGCCTCAATGTTCTGAGAAGTGTGGGGGCCATGGCGTCCATGACTTCTTCCAGAAGCAGGGCCCACCTATACCCTGCTTTGGGACCCCTCCTGCCACTGCCAAATGCTGCCTCCGGGTCCTGCCACCATGCATTGTCACTGACAGGTAGGCATGCTGCGTGTTCCTACTCAACTAGAGATGTGAAGGCCCAGGAAAAAAATGGAAACATTTGGAAAAAACCCAGGGGTTTTTTGAGGCCTTTTTTTGTTTTTTTTTCTGAAAAATTGAAAAAAATGAAAATATTTGGAAATTTTTTTAAAAACCTCATGAAATATGTTTTTTGAATGATGAATAAACAAGACAAGGTGTTGTTGTATTGCTACCCTTTACTCCCCCCAAAAATGTCTTCTAAGTAATAACTATGTGTAATAGGAAGACTTTTATGTAAGACCATTAGACTACCTCCGGATCAGAAGATCATTACAATTCCTATACACCTAGGACAAGCAGTACAGTTGTCAGGAATAGGGTCGGGGGATGGGAGAGAGCGTGGCAGCGCAGGCGCGCTTCAGGAACTCACCCCCTCCGGCGGCGCTCCCTGACCACGTCAGCTGGGGCAGCCCCGCCTGCCCAACAGACAGGGAAGGCAGGGCGGACAGAGAAGACAGAGGCTTCAGGGGGGTTCCAGGCAACAGGGAGGCCAAAGCGCGTGCGAGGCTCAGTACCGGAAATGGGAGTGCGGCGCTCCGCGCGCGTGTGAGCCCAAGCAGGTGACACAGCTATTTAACCCCCTACCAGACAGAAAGCCAGCACTGGTGATCGGTCCTTGTTCCATGAGACTGGCCCCCTTGCAAACTATTGTATCTTGTTGTGTGATGGCGTTTGGGTGATAGAGTGGCAGAGAGAGAGCGAGAGAGAGAGAGAGAGAGTGAGAGAAAGAGAGAGAGAAAGGTGAGTGCGTGGGGTAGCGTTATAGGATAAGAGTGCTTCTGCGTACGTTTCTGTGTTCCTGTTCCTTTTCCCTGCCTCCCTGCTTCCCGGTGTGATTGCCCTGTCCTCTTCCTGTACCCCCTCCTTCCCCGGGTCCTGGGCCCCGTGTCCCAACATTGTACCCCCACTGCGTCTGCACCCCCTTCCCTTTTCCTTGGCATGGGTGGGTGTGCAAGAGAGTCCTAGAGTGGGCACCTTGGCTATCGCCAGTCCCTGTGATGATCTTCGGTGTGGGACTGCTCTTGTAGCTCGTTCCCTTCACCACTATAAGACCCTGAGGGATCCTTTTACTAGCCTTAGTACCCTAATGAGTGTAGCATATGTGTGTAACCCTAACAACAGTACAACTCTCAAATGCAAGAGAAAGATGCATTTTAGCCCATTCAGAACATCTTTGGGTATTTGGCCCACAAATGCAGTCTGGGACTCTGCCAAGTATATCCCTCCTGCTACATGGTGGCAAGACCTTTGCATGAGTCAGCCTCTGACTCCTCTTGCTTTTCGCCTGCTTCAGATTCCTCCATCTTCTGCAGCATGTGAAAGAAACTGGTCTCTGTTTGGAAATACTATGTAATTTCAGATGTGACAGGCCCAGAGGCCCGCCACACTGAAGCACAGATCCATTACAGATCCCAGTCAGGAATCAGTCCAGTCATCCTTTAGATGTGCCGGTCTGATTCCTACAGGGGATCAGGGAGGGGGAGGGTCTGCGTGGTGCGATGCATGGCTGCACAGCCCTGGCCTCCTGTGCTCCCCTGGCCGGCCGTCTTCTGGGAGAAGGGCGAGTGCAGTAGCCAATCTGGCTGCTGCGCCCAATCCCGTCCCACGGTATGGGCCACGATCCGTGATGGGCCAAGGTAGCAGAAGTTACTTTGGGCCCATCCCGGACCATGGCCAATCTAACCACGGTTCTGGACCTCCAGCCAGAGGTCCAGAACTGTGGTTAGATTTGATTCCCCACCAGAAATTCACTGTGATGAACATCTGGCGGGATCGCTCAGACTTTACGGTGATCATGGCCACCACAGGGGATTCACTGTGTTTGACTGTGATCTCATAACGTCTGAAATTACCCACTCACACCAAATCAAGAAATAAACTAACATGTGAAAGAGTAGAGAAGCTTGTCTCAATCCAGGCAAACCTTCCGTTTTCAGAATTCCACCTTGAAGATGATAAAAATGAAGGATCAGAAGAATCAACAACTGCCAATAGAGATAGCTCAGAAAATGAGACTGATTAGACAAAGTTTCATGTGGCAAAATTTGTATTCAATGAGTCTTGGGTCCCTCCCCCATTTTTTTTTCTCAGCTCTTTTTCTAAAAATGAGTGCTTTCTGTATCTGCTTGACACCATGGAGGAGACTAAGTCCAGATTCCATAATAAATTTGTTTTACTATAATGTTGATGGTTCCTTCTGTTTTCAACTTTAATTTTTGCCTGCTTCTCATATACTGGCAAAACCTAGAGATGCTAGAGTTCAGCAGCTTGTAGCTCCATTTGTAACAAAAATTGAAAACATTTTAAAGTAAAAATTAGTAAATTTGTCATTATTGTCTGAATAAACTATACTTTTAAATTTAATAAATATACCAAACATGATAATTTCATGAGCAAACAAAGTTATACACAATACATTTTATGTTCTTAAAGTAGTAAAGGGAATTTAGATCTGTAAAGGGTGCTAATAAAATAAGTTTTGCATATATTTCAGTTTTTCCCAAAATTTCCATTTATTTTTTTTTCCATGGCTTCAAAATTTCTGGAAATTTTACATCTCTGTACTTGACCACAGGTCGGTGGTGAAGTGGATGGTGGCACCCCCAGCCCCTGCCAGCTGCTCCCTCATCTGCTCCTTTAAAGCCTGGTACAGGGCTGGCACCACCTGCCGACTCAGGGTGGTGCTGCCTGGCAGGCCTCCAGTTCTGCTCACTCTATGCTGGATTCTCCAGTTCTAGTCACCATCACGGCTGGGTGTTGCAGGTTGCCAGGCATCAACGGAGCAGCAGCAGAAGCCCGGCCAGGATTCGGTGGCTGCCACCCCTGCTTGGCCGGGCATTGCTCAGGGTGGTGTGCGAGAGCAGCTTAAACTGGGGGGCCAGGAACCCAATCAGGCATCTAAACCCCATGTCCCCAACCACCGAGAAGGGCTGCCCATTGAGCACAATCATTTCCCCCAACATGCCCGTGGCTTTCAGTTGAAATCCACGCCACCCTCCACATCCTACAGCTGCCGATGGACTTGCCAGCTGCCCCCACCCCAGCTCCTCCATGGTGCACTGACGCTTCTGGGCCTCAACTGGCTGCTGATGCTGCACCATTGACAGCACTGATGGGAGGGGCAGAATATGGTGGCGACACAGCTCTCGGAGGGATGTGAGGCCAGCCCTGTCCAAAGTGGCCAAGGGTCTCTTGTCCTGCCCACTAATGAGTATCCCCAGAGAATGGGTGTTCTCTATGGCAGGGGACATTTGCTCTCCGCATCACCTGAGACTGGGGGTCAAGTTGGTGGAGCAGTTGCTTTTCATCAAGGTGTCTGTCTGTCTGTTGCTGCTGCCGCTGCTGCCATAAGTTCTACTACCAGGAAATCCAGTTTCTGCTGCTGCTCCACCGATGTCTGGCAGCCTGCAATGCCTGACCAAGTAGGGGTGACAGGTCAGTCACCAAGCCCCAAGACTTCCCGGTCTCTGCTGCTGCTGCCGCTGGATCTCAGATGACCAGCCATGGCGCCACGGGCACCCCTGGGGGCCAAGTGCTGAGCCTGCATGCCCGGGCAAGCCGGGGTGCCAAGCACCAAGCCTTCGTGGTCTCTGCTGCTGCTGCGGCTGGGTCTCAGACAGGCAGCCATGGTGCCACGGGCACCCCTGGGGGCCAATCACTGAGCCTGCCTGCCCGGTCAAGCTGGAGTGCCAAGCACCAAGCCTTCCCAGTCTCTGCTGCTGCTGTATCTCGGATGGCCAGCCATGCCCCCACAGGCCCCCCTGGAGTGCCCCAAGCCTCCACCATGGCCGAACTTTCCAAACGTTCGGCAGGACCAAACTCCACAGGACTGAACCCACAAACCCGAACTTAGTTTTCTGACAGAACGGCTGAATGGCTGAACATCCAAACCCCGTTCTGTTCGCACATCCCTACTCACCAGTCTCTCTCTGTCTCTCTTGCGTGTGCACGCACCATTATGTTCTCTTCAGTAGGACAAGGGTTCAACTACACAAGCAATGCAACAATCAAGGTGCGGGGGGCAGTCTCACAGGCTCGAAGGCACTGATCACCGGCAGCAGCTGGAGTCAGCAAGCTCCTTTTATCTCCTGGAGCTTGCTGCAAGGCTGAGTGGCCTCAGTTGTGTCACTCAGTTCCGCCACCACTTGTGGTGCTTGCGGTGGAGTGCTGTCTGCTTTAGATCTTCTGAGCCCTGGAGCGGGCTCCGTTGATGAAGCTGCCAGGTTCCCGAGCGGCGGGGCTGCTGCGAGGGAGGTGTAGCTCCTGCACCCTCCAGGGCCACTAAAGGTACGAGGGCATCCATGGGACCTGGGGGTGCTCTTTCCCCATACCCTCAGGCCCTGATACCAGGGTCCGACACAAGTAACTTAACCTCTTTAACCACATCCTATAGAAAAAGTATGAATAGTTTAATTACCCACATACTAATGCCAAGTAGTCTGACCAATTTTTCCCTAGGCCCCAAAGTCTTCTGCTAACTAACTTAGCACTTTATCTTAAAAGTAGCTTACAGCTGCTGCTTCCATTTCTCACCCGCACCCCCATACCCCGCTCAGCAAGAGCTGGCTGTGCATGCCCCATGGCCAGTCCAGACCTAGACTGCCCCTCTAACATTTCCCCACCTCCCTGTCTCTCCCCTTGCTCTTTTTCCCCCTGCCCAACTCCCAGCTAGCCAGCCACAGTGCTCTGCAGGTGGCCTGGGACATGCGCAAAAGCACTTGGGGTTGAAACGCACTTTGCTTCTGTGTCTGTGCCTCAGATCAAATGCACTTTTGTTGTTTCCAGTCTTTGCACACCCAATCTGAGGCACATGTGCAGAAGCACACAGTGCCTTTCAGATCTGTGCACTTTTGCACACATGGCAGCAAGCTTCCCCTCCCACTGCTAGCATGTCGGCCAGCTGAGAGGCAGCCAGGGGAAAGAGAGCAAGGCAGAGGCAAGTCAAACTGGCCACTTAGGGGAGAGAGAGAGACAGGAGGAGTATGGCCCCTCTCATTGTTTTCCATGTTCCCAAGTGGCGTAGCTGAGAGGCGGCTGGGGTTGGACCAGGCTGGCTGTGGGGAGCTGGGGGATGGGAGAGTGACGTGGAGGGTGCAGGAAACGGAGCCCTGCCCATCAGTCACCCCTGTGGTAGACCTATTGGGTAGGAACACTGCTGCTAGGTCTTGCTGCACCCAGTCTCTACTTCCCATTCTTGTGCTCCCAGCCCTGCACATGGTTAAGCCTGGTCTGGTCAATGTGTGAGTGTTGCTGGCCATTGAGGTAAGCTGTGCAGAGCAGGTAATTCCTTAGAGCATTGGGGTGTGCGGTTTTTGGCCCTCCTTTAACTTTGGGCCGTAGGGAAATGCTTAGATGCCTGTGTGTTATTTCAGCTTTGTGTTCATCTCCAGAAGTAGATGCTCGTAGACTAGGGAAGGAGACTGCTATGAGATTAAGGTGCTGCAAGCACAAAAGAAGGCAGAGACAGCCTGTCTGGTCATCCTTAGAGGAGCTGATTCTAAATTTGGTATGTGTGCATGCAGATGCAAACCTAGGATCCAGCACTGCATGAAAAGTGAGGGGAGCTGGGAAAGGGGGGGGGGGTGAGACGATAAGGTTTAGGCACCATTTTGGCGGCCTACCATTTTCTTCTGGGAGGGAAATTAGGCACTTCAAAAGCTGGCAAAAGATTCAGCTGGAAGAAAGGCTAGAGGTTCACTGGATGAGATTATACATGGGTATTAATTCCCTCCTGTCAGGAGCTGGACGTTGAAACCTCTCACCCCGCCCCTCCACCCCCTGTTCCCATCACTGCTTCTCCTTACCTTAGACCCAGCCACTCACTGCAAGGGACATTTCTGCACCAGTCCAGTCAAGCAGCTCCGGCTTGTCCCAGCCCTTGCCACACCTCCAGCTTCCTGGTTGGCTCTAGTTCCCACTCCCCCTATTGTGCTCCAGCCTTGCTCTGATCCCTAACTGATCCAGCTCCCAGCCTTGACCCAAAACCTGCTCTCCTCAGCACCGTCTTGTTTCATGCCCCAGCCTTGTTTCCTGATTCTCTGGCTCTGGCCCTGGCCCTACACCCCAACTCCTCATAGCAGCCCATGATACATTAATCACTGCCTGAGGTGGCTGCAAACATGGTTGTTGCTTGAACCCAAGCTTGCTGCTTAGCAAGGATGAGAATGAGCAAAGCATGTCACCGCACAGATGGTCCAGAGTTCCTGTTGCTACTGTTTAATGACTAGCAGCTGGGGCACATCAGACTAAAGGACGTGATGGCTGGATTTTCATGAATGAAGTTAATTGAGGGGTGTGTTCATCCTTCACTAATTGCATTGTCACTGTAACAATAAGGTGATGTCTCTTTGTTCTCCTCACCATGCTTTGGACTTCAAGCTAGTCTGAGCTGGTTTGGCTAGAGCAGCATATTACTAGATGTCCTTCACTTATCCTGTCATATAAATTTTCAGGTAACAGCAATTAAAGGACATTGAGGGGCAAATCGTAGCTGGAAAATGCCTGGTGATGACACCTTGGGAAAGAATAGAGTGGCTGTCATGTAAATCACTGATGACAGGCAGCCAGGCCAAGACTGCACTTAGTGTAGTATCGCTTGGTGAAGCTTCTGAAACTTATAAGAGCAAGGACTTGCTTTGGGAAAATTAAATCACTTTCTGAGCCCAATTAAGTATTCCAAAGCTAACTCAAAATGATAGTTCACACAGTGTAGGTTGTGCAGACCTTTTATAATAATTCCCTTCCTTTAATGAATCAGGAAATAGTTAATGGTGACATTTAAAATACCATTGCTGGCATCTGAGTTTCATTGAAATGAATGAGGCAGTTCAAACTCCAGAGCTATTGTTTCAGGCTCTCTGCAAATTCAGGCAGACATTGTTGTAACATACAAGTCATATTCCAAAGGTTAGGATCATACCGATAGACAGAGGTATTCTGGTAAACACTTGAAAGGTCTGTCTGTGCCCCTGCAGCAAGCCCATTTGCACTTCTCATGTTATATTTTTGGAAATGTTGCTCCATTGGATTTATTTTATTCAATCGAGTACTGTCACATCTGCATCCACACAAACACAGTGCACTACATGGTTCAAGTGGCACTGAAGTGTCTCAGGGGGTTTGGAGGCACAGCCTGTGCTCTAGGAGCTAACTGAACAAATGGCAGGAGCCACCCAAAGCAGCCAGGGGGATGCTCAGAAGAAAGGGGGCATGGCTGAGATCTCCTAAATCAGTGATCTCAGAAGAGAACGCTCCTGCCAGTCAGCAGGTGGGGACATGCTAAAGGAATTCGGGAAGGCTGAAGAGGGTGGAGGAGACGGCTCAAGATATCTGGCTACCACCACCCCCAGAGACCACCACCTTTCAGGACCCCCTGACCCCTGGGTCCCTTCAAATAGGCTGCACACCTAGGCAAGCCTTCTTTTGCCCAATGTGGCTGCCCAGGTCCTCTGGTGGCTGTGGTCAGTCAGCACATTAGAGCACTTTTCAGACTGTTGTAACTCACTCCAGAGGTAGGCACAGATTGATTCCAAAATCTAGAAGCCACAAAAGCAGTTTAAACCCACTTTTCCAACTTGGCTGGACTAGATAACATGGCACATTGGTTTTAATCCCTTCAGTATATCCAGAATTAACGGCACCTTTTCCTGTGGCAAGGGAAAGAAGCCAGACTATGGGTCTGTTCAGTTCAGCAGAAGGATATTTTTTTCTTATCTTCTTTGCAGCTCCCAGTGACAGCCATGTACAGCAGAGGGACCCCAAGGACTTAGCAGCCTCTGCTGGAGCAGCAATGTGTTCCATTCAGAAGGAGCATGGTGAGGCAGCCTCTCTCAGCAGCACAGTAACTGGGTCAGAGACTTGCAGGAAATATCTTTCAAGCTCAGTCACCCAAAGCTCCAATTAAATGTGAGGTACAGACATAAATATATATTTTGAAAGACTTTTTCATGCTATTGTTCGAGGCTTTTGAAAGTTAGATGGATCGATTAGATTAGTGGATAAATGGGACAGCAGCAGCACCTGAAACAGTTCTGAAATAGCATCTCTCTGGCAGACAGATCCCTTCTTGCATCTGGGAAGGCATAATTTTCTTCTTTGTTTGGAGAATTTGACTTTCACAGTTCTGGGAACAGAAGGTAGGATTGGCAGTAACAATCAGTCAGGGATGAGAGAGGAAACCCATGGCTGGCAACAGGTGATAAGAAGCCATTTCTTACACCTTTTAATAACATTACCCATTCGTCACCATTCCTCTGTAGCTTTGGGGTCCTGTTCAGTTACATTATCTGGCTTCCATAATGTATCGTGCAATACCCTGGTCAGTCAGTGCGTGCTCTGCATCATCTGCCATGGTGCCCAATCCACACAGGTTATGGGACTGCTATTGTTGCTACTTGGAAGACTTTGAACCCTTTGCTCAATTGCAAAGACATACGCTTTAGCTCAGTTCCAGTTCTTCCAACACAGTGGCATCCACATAAATCAAACTTGGTTAGAATTCCCTGTTAAATTAAACTGCTCCCATCTCTCCGCACCCCCTTCCCCAACCCCACCCTCCTCACACCCACCCCATGTCAATTGAATGTGCTACATTTTTTGCATCGCATAACTCTTTTCTAATTTCCTAATAACTCAAAGGTGCTTACCACAATACGTGCAGTGTTTTTATTTATTTTATTTATGTAACAGATTTTTAGCTCGCTCTCTCCACCTCAGTGGCTCAGAGTGGATCAACTTCAGGACCAACAAAGGGGTAGCTGAAATGATACGGACGAGGATGCAAAACAATGCAGGAGATGACCATGTAATAGCAGCCAAAAAGGGACATCCGTGTGACTCTACAAGGGAGGAAGCCTTTTGGGAAGTAGTAAAATACCTTGAAGCTAATGATGATGAACAAATATCTTTGACTGATCTCATGAACCATATGGAGTATCAGTTACATGATTCCCATGCTGAAGCTTGCACAGTGAAACATATGAGGCAAAGATTGCAGGAGTATTTGGGGGACAAAATAATAATAACGGATGTTACTAACATCGTAACCTTCAGGCGTGCTGACAACAGTCTTCTCCATGATTTCTACAAGGAGGAAAGGACTGGGGACGCTACCTCTGACAAACAACGAATTGTGTCTGCAGCAGCTCAGCTTATTATGTCAGATATAAGATCTGTTCAGACATCCAAAGATTCTTATTCATCAGTACATACCATGTCTGTGGAGGAAAGCTTGATTTACTTGCCAGAAACTCTGAGATTGTTCCTTGAAACTATTGTAGTTGGCCAGCATGCAGCTACAAAGGTAGCATCCATTGGGCAGGCTCTAATGCAGACCTGCAGACCCAGGGTCATTCTGGCTCCTTTGCAAATAGGTTTGGCAGTGCAAATGCATCACCACTTTTCTTCAAAATTCTTGATTCAATCACTCCACCGCAGTGGTTTCTGTAGCCCATACTATGAAGTGCAGAGGTTTGAGGAAAGTGTGGCACTGTCACAAGGCACTGATACCCCTGAATTTCAACTTGGTCACTTCTGCCAGTACATTGCAGACAACGCGGATCACGACCTTCAAACGTTATATGGTGCAAATGCATTCCATGGTATGGGAATTATTGCAGCTATCAATCCTGCTACAAATGCGACCAGGATAATTTCGAAAATGAAGAGCACACTGGAAGATGTTGCTGCCATTGGATGCATCAATGCTAAGATTTTCAAGCCTCAGACAATGAAGGATCAGCATTCACAGCAGTTTGATGAAATACCACACATTTATGCAACGGACTCTACAGTTGTACACGACGTGGCATGGAAAATTGCACGCCCTTTAAACTTCCCTCCAGTGTCATGGTCAGGCATGATGCAGCTTGTTCAGAAAGGAACTCACCCTGGAAAGTCATCAATCATGTTCATGACAATGATAGATATGAATGCGAGTGACCTGTCTTGCATTTTCTCAACAATGGACGTTGTCTATATGCATGCATGGAAATATGAGGTGACACCCATCCTCACCTTCGATCAGCCATTGTGGTGGAAGGCCATGATAATTCTTCTGGATGACTTCAGCAGTGAGTTTTCAAAGTCATTTGTAATAAGATTAGGAGCTTTTAATGCCCCGATCATTACTTTGGCTGCATAGGTCATGTTATGGAGGGGTCTGGATTACGAGATGTGTTGTCTGTCGTGTATGCCCAGGGGATGTGGTGCAAATGCTTTTAGGAAAGGCTGTGTCCTGAGAGGACACATGCTAGTTGATAAGAGTTTGAACACTTTACTGGATAAAAGTATGTCACAAACTCCTGTAAATGTCCTCCAACAAACAACTATGTCAAACATTGTGGACCACAGTCAGCCTGCAGAAGGTATTAGCGATGAAACACCAGCTGAACAAGGAATCATATCTTCTGTCCTGAAAAGTAGTGGAGGATGTAAGGACCGCAGTCAGGCTTCAGAAGATGCCATTGATGGATTGCCATCTAAACCAAACAACTCATCTTCTAGTGAGAAGAATGGGGAGGTACACAAGGATTTGGACAATTCAGATGGAGTTGGAGCTGCCATATCTGCCCTTTGTGGACAGTTGTTGAAAGGTGATATTGACCTTAATAAATTTTGGTGTAATGAGTTATTGGAACGAGTCTCACACTAACTCACTGTGACAAAAGAGAAACTCAAGGCAACCTCTTGAACATAAAAACGTTGGGTCCAGTACATGGATACGTGTGACTTGCCATGCAAGTTCATCAAGGCAGAATGAACAGGGAACTGGATGCTCCATCTGCAGTGTGTCAGTGAAATGTTGCCTTTCTTTGCAGATTGTGGTCACAACAACTATACTAGATCAGCCAGATTGTACCTACAGAAAATGATAACCCTTGAGATTGACCACCCACACGTCTACAGCCATTTTATTCAGGGGAAGCACATAGTGTGCCGAAGTGAAAGGTTTGGGGCAGGCATTTCCACAGAACTTGCAATTGAACAGGTACTGATGAGAAGCATAAAGTCAAATGGTGGACTAACAAGAGGGAAGGGATTCACTGAGAAGCAACGTGCTGTGTGGCTGCTAGCACTACCTGCGTGTGCAGAAAGCAATGCTGCAATGCAGGAGTTCACACAACTATCTTTCCAGACAAGTGAACAGCATAAGGAGAGCTCTCACACACGTAAAGAGCGACATGATGCTAAAGTTAGGAAATTAGTAGCTTTCCTTGAAGACACTTGCATGGTTTTTTGTATTTTGAATAATGTAAAAACAGTAAACAAAACAAGCAAAACAAACTCACACACAAAACAGGGATACAGATTCTCCAAGACCATCTGGTTCTCACACCATTTGTGAGAATCTAGTTTTTCCTCAATTACAAGGTAAGTTTCAGATCATTTGTAAATTGATAGTGTGTTTATCCTCTTCCATGTTGACGTTTTTCGATAGCAGATTCCAACATGGGTTCCAAGTTTGGTAGAAGTCCTCAAGTTTATCCTGGATGCCCACCGAAATTCTCTCCATCTATCAGTCCTTTATGTCTGTCTGTATTTTTTCTTTTATTGTGGTGTCCTTTATTGGACACCACAATAAAAGAAAAAATGCAAACATAAACTTGAGGACTTCTACCAAACTTGGAACCCATGTTGGAATCTGCTATCGAAAAACATCAACATGGAAGAGGATAAACACACTATCAATTTACAAATGATCTGACAATTACCTTGAAAACTGAGGAAAAACTAGATTCTCACAAATGGTGTGAGAACCAGATGGTCTTGAAGAATCTGTATCCCTGTTTTGTGTGTGGGTTTGTTTGCTTGTTTTGTTTACTGTTTTTACATTCAATTATTCAAGGTCCAACCTTTGTATGTGAATTCTGTTGCGCCGTGATCTTTCTTTACTCTAGCCCATATTGCGTTATGGTCTGTGAATGTTGTGTGAATTATTTTACTATCTGTGCATCTAGCTGTTTGGCCTTTATTCAATAAAATATGGTCTATAAGTGAGAGTGTCATGTGTTTATTAGAGTAGAATGAGTATTCTCTCTTCCTTGGATTGGTTATCCTCCATGCACTTATGCAATTCTCTTTTTCTAGTAGCTTTAGGATTTGTCTCTGGGGTTTAGTTAGGGTTACATTGCTAAATTTGTCCTCTTCAGAGAGAGGTGTGTTAAGGTCAGGTGACCTTTGCATAGATTTTTGATTAGCGGGATGATTTTTTTTAAGAAGCCCAATGTGTTCTTGTTAGGGGCGTATAGGCACCCTATTGTGTACTTTTCTTCCTCTATTTGCCCCATTTCTAATATATATCTAGCCACTTTATCTTGAATTTCTTATGTGCATTTGAAACCTACAGATGTTGCAATGCCCAGTAGTACTCCCACCTTCTTGCTCTGGGCGTTGGCAAAATATATTTTGTCAAACTTTTTGGTTTTGATCTTGAAGTTATCTTTTTTAAAAAGATGTGTCTCTTGGCAGACCAAGAACTGGATCTTGTTCCCATTTGCAAATTGCCACATCTTTCACCTCTTGATCAGACAGTTCAGACCTTTAACACTGGTAGTTCCTATATTAAAGCTAGCCATTTTTACTTATGTCTTTCAGTATTTCCGCCTTTGGATCAGCTATAACCTCATATTCAATCCCACTCACACCATCCACCTGCCAGCTGGCTCCCATATAGGATGCCTGTCTAGACCCTTGTATTGTCTGTCTTCTGCTATCTCTCTGTTCGCTCTGCATCCAACATGTACAAACATTAACAATAACTAAACAAGTAACATATACATTTGGGATCCACCTGATCCAAATGCTGAGAATGACTAGGGGTCACGTGTACTTGGGTACTGTACCCATGCATCCACCCAATTGATATGTTTGGTTTTTTTAAAAAAAAACAACCTCTTTTCATATTAACTAGTAAAAACAGCATTATTCTACATATTCGTTTCTTAATATTGTCCAGCCTGTATATTTAATATATATTATTAGTTGAACTGCTACCTCCCTTCAGGAATCCACAAGGCCCCATTTGCATTCTTTCATTTGCTTTTGCATGTAATTTTCAAGGTGCTGTACTTCATTGAAGACTCTCAATTTTTCTTTGTACAGGAACATGAATCTTGCAGGGTGTTTAATGTATGCTTTTATGCCCTCTTTATAGAACATATTGGCATGCTTGTGCCACTGCTTTCTTTTGTTCACAGTTTCTGCAGCTACATCTGGCTAGAAAAGTATTCTAATTCCTTCAAATACTGTCTCTTTTGCTTCTTTGCCAGTCTTAGGGTAATTTCAGATGTTACGCGCTCCCAGGTCACCAAAGTGGATTCCCAACCATGGCTAGCTGCCAGGTGCGGCTAGCCTCCCAGGGCATTTGGGGCGCTGACCCCCCAAGCGCCCCGCCAGGCACCGTGCCGCTGCTCGTGGGGGGGGGGGGAGACCTCACCGCCGCCGCTTCCCAGCACCGCAGCAGCCTCTGCCTTGCCTTTTCTTCAAAGGAGAGGCTGCTGCAGCGCTGTTGTCAGTTTCAGTGAAACTGACAACAGCGCTGCAGCAGCCTCCGCTCTGAAGCAAAGGCAAGGCAGAGGCTGCTGTGGCACTGTTAGTTGACTTCTAGGATCCACTCCAGAGGAGTGGGTCCCAGAAAGCTCAAAAATGCTAAGCTCAACCACGTTTTCCAATGGAAAACGCGGTTTGGGTGGCTGAGCTCCACTCTACACAGCACGTATAGGACGTGCTGTGGAGGGAGGAGCTAGGGCTTCCATTGTGCTCAATGGGTGCAAGGAAAGCTCTCACCAGGGTGCTTGTTGAAAGCGCCCTGGTGAGATGCCTTGGGCCAGGCGCCTGAGGCAGGGAGCAGCGCAAATGCGCGCTGGTCCCTGCTGCCTCACATACTCCAAGAAAAACATGGATGGCTGCCGCTTCTGCTCCCAGCACCAGGTAAGAATAGATTCCTTCCTAATCCTATCTCCCTCACCCCCCACAGGCTGTTTCCCACCCTGCATCCCCCCCGAGG
>QEPC01010811.1:134662-151725 GCA_003113815.1 Sphenodon punctatus
AAAAAAAAAACAAAAAACCCTCAGATGGGACTTTTTATTTTCAGGCCCCATGGCTTGCGGGCCCCCACCAGAGCAGGGCCCGGGCTCAAATGCGCCCCCCCGCGCCACGGTAGCTACGCCCCTGTGACATAGGAAAGTCCACTGCTCTTAAAAAATTCATGCATAATCCAGTTTTCATGAAACATGCCACAGTATTTGCCCAAGGGGGAATGTGACTGCTGAATCAGGGGAGAGAGCTATTGTCTGTCTGTACAATGGCAGTGAAGAGCAGAAGCGGGACAATCTACAATACTTGCTTTTCTGCAGAAAAACAGCAGTAGCAACATCATTTGTAGAGCCAAAGATTCTACCACCCACCCAGGATGCAGCAAGTCTTCACAGCTATCGTGTGTACCACCAGGTGCAAACATTGATGGGAACTGAACACACACTTAAGCCTCAGGACTGGGGATGGAAGGATGATAAAGGCATGATAGTCCCCATAATGTCAACCAAGCCAGCCGCGCCAGAAAAACTCATCAAGACAATCAGATGTGACTGCTAATGTGGTTGCGGTTCCATGTGCGGCAGCAGACAACAAGGCCTAGAATGCTCCTAAGTCTGTGGCAACTGTTGTGGAGTTGCCTGCACTAATTCACCTAAAATAGAAGCTGATGATGACGATTAGATTAGCTGATATCATCTAGTATGTTTATGTAATGTGTTACAATATGTACATTTCATGTTATAGTATCTATTAATAAATGTTGAGTATGTAAATATACCAGAATGAACAGTTTTTTAAAAATTCTTTGCTTATGAGTTTTCATTTTAAAAACATCATTTCAGCGATTACCAGTGAAGTAACAGCTGACACCATCTTGGAAAGGGGTGTTCTGGTGCCGGGATTTAAGGGGAAACTTACAGATACATTCAGGGGGATCCAATGACTCAGAAAAACTTCACTTTAAAACTATTGCAATTACTTCTTGGGTATATCGTATAATGACTGGACTATCAGCCTACGGTCACCTTCCAATATGTTTTTAAGATTGTCTGGGAGTGGCAGCACTGAACAGCACCACTACCACTTTCCAGCTGAAACCTGAGCCAGGTGGTGAGGGGAGAACTAGCTTTCACTGCACTTGTGCTCTGGGGGCAGCAAGCTTCGCTGTTCAGGTACCTAGTCAGGTGTGAGGCAGCAGGGACTCGAGGGTGATCCAGCTGGGTGTGAGGCAGCTGAGGAGCCTAGGGCATGGAAGAGTAGCAAGGGGACAACAGATCTGGCATCTTGATCTCACCAAGACATTAGGGAATAGTAGGAAGGAGACATTAGGGTCCCAAGGAAAGAGATGGTCCAGTATGCCAAGGACCTCAGCATCAGTGGCTCCACTGGGGAGAAGCCAGAGACAGACAGGGAAGTTGACATCTGGAGGACAGATAAAGGACCCCCAGGTAATAGTAAAGTAATTCTACTTTTAAGGTGCTGTAGCTGGCTGTGAGTCCTTACAGAAGCAGGCCCACAGCAATGTAGCCATGGAGTCACCAGAACTCATAGTGAGTGAGGTGGGAAGGGGGGAGCAGGGAGAAGGATGAACCAGAAGTTAGAAAGCACTAGCATTTGATGGGTTAAGTAGCCATGGAGCCAAGCTAGGGTGTAGCTGATTGCTCCCAGCTGGGTGGAGAAGATGACTGCAATCAACTAAGGACTATAACTATAAGAATTTTATTTATTTATTTATTTATTTATACTAAAAAATTTAACCCGCTCCCTCCTGCACAACAGCAGCTCAGGGTGGTGCACAACACAAGTCATAAAATACAATAATAAAATAATCTAAAATACTACAAAAAATATTTAAATGGACATAGTGGTTTCAGTAGCAAGGATAAAACCCCTCCCCAAAGAAGGGTGAATGAGACCATCAGGGGGAGGCAAGAAGGAGCCAGAGCAAGGGCATAGCTACCACGAAGCGAGGCGGTTCAGTTGAGTCCCGGCCCTTGAGTTTAGGGGGGCCCATTGAAAGCCGCTTGAGTACTGCTAGGAAATTTTCAGAGTGGGCAGAGAAAGGAGCAGGACCAACACTCTGCCTCAACCACTCTGAAAATTTTCTAGCAGCACACTGGAAAGGGCCCTGCCAAGAAGGAGGTTTTCAGAGTACGTAGGAGTGAAGTGCTCGCCCGACCCTCACCCACTCTTAAAACTTTCTTCATGGCAGGGTTGCTCTCACTCCATGGGTCAGTGGCTTGCTGGGAACCAGGGTAGACAAAGACTGGGGGTGCCAGCCCCCTTGCAGGAGGGTGACAAAGCCTGACTGTGAGCCCCCTTGCAAGGACCACAGCTTAGGGAGACCCTGCACCCTTGCCCTTTGGGGGCCCATAATTGGGACATGAGCCCTGGCCTGTCACAGCCTTGTTATGCTACTGAGCCAGAGGGCTCTGCCTCAGGGGCTGGCCTAGGGGCCTAGTTGAAGGGGACCAATGAGCCTGACCAGCTCTGGGAACTGGCAGTTACAAAGTGCATCAGCCAGAGGACCTGCTATAACAAGTACCTACAAATTCCACAGAAGAACTTGTTTGCAGTCAGGCTGGTAATGAGGAGAAGCCTGTCCAGACAGAGGAGCAATTTGGGGCAAGGTAAACTGTTATGGAACTGTTTGTTGAATGGGCTGTATGGTGAGGGGGAGACTTGGGAGACTAAGTGCACTTGTGGGAAGAAAAGTGCTTTGTTGATTTTGGGGATGGGGGAGACTAGATTCTGACCACTTAACAGGGCAGGTCTGCTGTTTAGGAAGAGAGGATGAGAGGTTGCCTTTGGCCACTTTTACACAGACACCACCCACCCACGAACACCCGGAAACACCCATCGGATGGGTGGGAGAGCATCCGTGTAAATGTCCATGAGTGGGTGGGGGCGCATGCCCGACTCACCCGCCAACACCTGCCAACAACCACAGAATGGCCGCGAGGGAGCCAGCACCCTCTGTGGGTGGAGGTGGGTGGAGATGGGTGTTCAACACCCGAGCGTTCATGTAAAAGCCAGAACACCCACACCCACGCGGACCGGACCGGACCGGGCCGACGGAGCTCCACTGCACCAGCACCATGGGGCACGCATGCGCCACCATGCAGACATGCCCACAGGGCAGGGGGACACCGGACGCCCAGCTGAGAGCCTGTAAAGGAGGGAAGAACCAGGGCACACATGCGCAGGCTCCCACAATGGCAACCAGGAAGGCCCACGAGAAGGCCACGGGAGCCAACGCCGCCCCACACGAGGGAATGGGCCGGGTGAGCACAGGGACCCTGGGGCACCCGGAGGGGGGGGGGAAGAAGCCCCAGCAAGGCGGTGCAGGGTGGGGAAGCATCCCAGGCTGAAGACACAAGGGAGGGGGGGTTACGGACCATCGGCATGGGGGGGAAGGCCAGAAGGTACGTGGGGGGGCAGTGGGGGGAAACAGGTGGGGAAAAGCACCAGGAAGTAACACAATGCACGTGTCCTGGCACAGGGCAGAGGGGCCGCACCAAAGACCCCCCCAGTGGACGACCTCCAGCCCAGCACCTCCTAAGGGCACGTCCCAAGGACCAGCAGCGAGAGCAAGGTGAGCACGAGGGAACCCACCCCCCTGGGAGGGAAGGCCCACGCCCCAGGCCCTGACCACCAGGCCAGAGAACACAGGGCAGGGGGCAGCAGCATAACCTGGTCCCCCGTCCCTACAGGACATCTCCCAGACAACGGAGCACCGCACAGACAGGTCTATGAAGCCATCGCCCAGGAGATGCAGCGGCAGGGGTACAATAGGGATGTCACCCGGTGCATGCAGCAGGCAAAGGACTTGAGGTGCAGATATAAACATATCAAGGACAACAATCTCAAGTCCGGCCGGGTCATGTGCACAGCCAAGTTCCAGGAGGAGCTGGACAAGTTCCTCTGCATGGATGGGGACATCATGGCCTCCCGCACACACGGTAGCGCCTTCGCTAGGGGCAGGCGCAGGGCCAACATGCAACCCCCCCGATAGACCTCACAGACCAGGGAGGTCAGGTGCCCCTGGCGAGGCCAGCCAGGAAGCGGAAGGGGACAGTTCCATCCCACAGGGGAAGGAGGCGCCTCACGGATCCAAGTGCCGGACCACCACACTCCACGCGCATCCACAAGACCCACAGGCCTACCAGAAACAGAGACAGGGGTTGTGCGCAGAGCAAGCGGAGACCCAGGACAGCCCCCAGGATGTGGAGGAACAGGATCCAGGCATGAGTGCCCCAGTGGGACTGGGAGCCGGGGGGGGGTGGAACGGCCCAGACAGAACTGCAGTGGCCAGGGCCGGGGACCAGCAAACACTAATGGTACCCCATCCCATTGCAGCTCAAGGCAGCCTGGAGGTGCACCAGGTGGAGTTCATGGAGGAGGAGGAGGACAACGAGGGGGGTCCAGCAGCATCCGCACCACCAGGTGGGCCACCCTCCAAGGCAGGGCACACCAGAAAGGGGACCAGGGGGGCCCGGGTGCAGAGGGGGACAGAGGGACAGGGGGGACCATCCAGGGGTGAACAACCACAAACAGCAGGGCCCACCAGGGGCAGGGTGGTGGGTGCAGGCTGGAGGGGTGGATGGACCCACATCGGCTCCCATGGCACATCACACAGTCAGGGGCCCCTCCCACAGTGATCAGCTGCTGGGGGTCATCCCATGACAGGGAAGGCTGGGGGGCCCCACAGGGGAAGGATGAGGGGAGCTGCCACACTATGAGGGCCACCCCACCAGGCACCCTGGGACAGCGGTAGTGGCCAGCAGGGCACACAGCCTGGATGCACTAACAATGTGTTCAAACTCTCGTTCAAAAACCAGGCACCCGTTCGCGCGAAGGGAGCAGCTGCCGGCAGTGTGAAATGAAACTGGGAGATGCAGGCCAGGAACCGGCGCCAGAGGGAGGACCTCAGAAGGGAGCTGCTGGAGGAGTCGCAGTGGTTAGCCGAGGTGCCTTCCCGGGAGCTCGCGCTCACCAGGGAGCTCATCAGAGGGAAGGGGGGAAGAGACCGGGAGATCCTGGCTGCCATGATGGCCTGGTCCCGCACCGAGCACCTCTGGGACAAGCACCAGACTACCGCACTCCAACGGAAGCAGCGGCATGCCTGTGACAGGCTGGAGTGTCAGGCCGCACGGCTCATGGACCTCATAGGGGAGGCCATGGAGGCCCTGTGGCATGACCCCCAGTGCGACAGGCCATGCCATGCCGTGGAAGGAGGGTTGGCAGCCGACCCACACCACAGCTTCCGACTGGTGCAGGTGCCCCCCCCTGCACCTCAGCCACCCGTGGTTCCCCCAGCAGCAACCCTACTCAGGCCTGGTCCACGGGGTGCCCCTCCCCCACAGAGGGCAGCCGGACCCACTTGCGGGGCCGCCCTTCCAGCCCACACCCCTCATGGTCCCACCCCCGCTGCCAACCCAACCCCTCAACTGAGAGGCGACCCACCCCACCCCAGGACCATGCACCCCAGGATGACCAACCACCCATGGTGGCTGCCCCACCCCCTCTGGTAAGGCCGCAGCACCTGAGGCCCCTGGGGGTAGGGGGTGCCACACCGGGGGGGCACACTGGAAATCCAGGGACCTGCGCGAGGTTGGACCCCGATAGGGAGCACATTGTAGAACCCACTCTGAGCACATGCACTACATGAGCTGGGGAGCAACGGCCATTGCCAGAGGCACGAGTAACTGCTCTGTGATGCTGTACTGGATGGGGCATGTGCCATACTACCGAGGGTGGCCCATCCAGGGGCTCGTACTAATGGCGATCGCCCTATGGCATGTGTGATGCTCGGGTGGGGGTAGGGGGCTCCCTGGATGACCGTGGGGCACTCAGTGGCCCGGGCCCCGACATGGGACAGAGACGAGTGCACACGAGGATCCCTTACCCCATTCTTGTTTCTCCACACAGGGACCGTCAGCGGATGCCAGTGTGGAGCGGCCACTGGATTTTAGAGAGGCCAGGCCATCTGGCTGGCGAGTGATGCATTCAGCTGCAGCCTGGACACACCAGCCCATGAGCCCCGGTGGTGTGGCCAAAAGGGGGAGAGGGCACCCCAGACGTTAAACCCCGCCCTCCTTCCATTGTACAAGTCCCCCTCCAAGAAATGTGTTGTACCTCTACCTTGCAGTCTCTTCATCTGTCCTGGGATATGTGGCTGGGGGGGAAGGGTTGTTGCAGTGTGCAGGGGGGCATCGGCATGTTGGGGGCTCTGTACAGTCCCTGCCCAGATGATGGCACCAGGGGGGGCCAGCCCAGTGAAGCTTCATGCAGGAGAGGTGGCTGGAACAGGTGTACATGGAACCTGCTCAGGTGAGCCGGCGAGTGTTGGCCGGTAGGGCTTTCTGGGGGCCGCGCACCCCACGGCCGACAGCAAGGGGAGGGCGATCACAGCCAGGCTACCCATGGGACCCGTTCCCGGCCCCCCAGCCCAAACATGGAATAGAGGCACTGTTGCAGGTAAAGGGTAGTACCCTGATTTATTGAAGGGGTTCACAGGCCTATGGAAATGGGTGTGGGTCGGGTGCTGCCTGGTGTTTGGCTGCCAGGGCAATGATACGGTGGCAGATGGAGTCCTTGTTTTCCTCTGAGATGTGTTGGAATGCCCCTCCCTGGTCATGTTGGTACAGTGGTACGGGGACGGTCCTGTTCTCCGGTGGTGGGTGATCCAGGGCAGCACCTCCTGTCTCGCATACATTGTGCAGGATGCACGCGGCCAGGATGAGGATGGGTGTGTGTTCCAGGTTGAATTGGCTCCTGTTCATCAGGAGGCACCAGCGTGTCTTGAGGAGTCTGAAGGCCCGCTCCACCACACTGCGGGCGGATGACAGGCGCTCGTTGAACAGGCGGTGGTCTGGGTTGCATGCCACTGGATAGGCCCACATGAGCCACAGGCTGAGCGGGTAGGCGGGGTCCCATATCACAACAGGGGCCATGGGAACCACCTCTATCATGCGGTACATGTTGGGGGCGATCTCCCCATCGAACATGCGTGCATAGAAGGGGGAGGCATGCAGGATGCAAGCGTCATGGCTCCGCCCCAACTGGCCTGTGTACACATCTATGAACAGGCCCCTGTGATCCACATGGCCTGAAGATTGATGGCGAAGGCCTGTTTTCTATTAATGTAGTCGATCTTTGCATGAGGGGGGCGTATGATGGGAATGCAGGTGCTGTCAATGGCCCAGATGCAATGAGGGAACCCCATTTCCTCGAACCCACGCATCACCTCCTTGGGGTCATGAAGCTGGATGACCCACTCCAAGAGGAGCTCCATGAGCAGGTCACATACATCATGTAGGGCCCTGTTCACACTGATGGTGCCCACCCTGAACTGCTCCCCCCACGCTCCTACAGGAATCGGAGGTGGCCAGCCGCCACACCGCCATGGCCACGCACATCCCTGGTGGCAACGGGAATCACATGTTCATCTCCCGCCTCCGGAGGTGGGGGCTGAGGAGCTCCCCAAGGTGGGTCAGGAGGGAGCGGGGCATCCGGAAGTGGTCCAACCATTTCCCGTCTGTCCAGGTGGCCAACATGTTCTCCCACCAGTTGTTGGAGTGGGAGCACGACCACTGCCGTCACAGAGTCGGTAGGCTCATGCGGCAGGTGTAGACGTTGAGGGTTCTTTGGGCCAGGATGAGCTGTCCTTGCTGGGACACAGCAGAGCCCAACAGGGCACGGCATCGGAAGACTGCCCGCCTCGCCCATCACACTAGCGCCACCCTCCGGGGGTCCACAGCCCTCTGTCTCATGCCCCCTGGAGGACAGACCTTTGACCATGCAGCCATATCAGGGCTATCTGCTGTAGCAGCATGCGCAGCAGCAGGAGGGCCATGCCCAGGAGGTGCAGCAGCACGTCCCTGGGCTGTGGGTCCTTGTCCCTCGGCAGCATGGTTCTGCAGCTCCCCACACCGAGCCTACCTCTGCTGGCATGTGCCAGAGCTGCAGCGCACTCTGCTCTATGGACTGTGACCACACCCCACTCTCCCCTGCTGGTGCGGGAGCTCCTCTGTGTACACCCAGCCCGGGGTCGCTGTACTCTGTGTGCAGCTTGCTCCTGTGCTACAGACCCACTGCCCCACACCCTACCGCCTGCGGCAGGTCCCTTATGTACTGTGTAGTGTGGTGTGGGCAGGGCAATGATAGGTGATGCACTGGGGGTGTGCTGGAGCAGCAACCAGGTGCCGGGTCTGGCTGTGCATCCTTGCGAGTGCGCGGGCTGCCTGCCTGCCGTGGGGGGATGGGGCCGTGTGCACCACAGGTTACCCCTGCCCCCCCAACCACGCTACAGTCCCCCCAGGCAGGGCCGGCCTTTGCCTGCTGCAGCTGTGCACGGTGTGGATACTATGCCTGGCTCGGCTTCTTGGCCTGGTGCTGTGCCCGGCCATGGCCTCCTTCATCTGTCTGCACCTGTGCTACATCCCTTCTCCCCTGTGTGTGGGCTGCGGCGCCCAGTCCCTGGAGGGCCGGACTATCTCTGGCATGCAAGGCCGACTGTGGGTTAGGGTAGCCACGCGTTCTGTGCTCGGCCCAGCCGCTGCATCCCTCCATCTCCCACCAGCTGCTTCACCAGAGCGGACCCCACTCCTGCCATGGCCGGTCGTTCTGCGTGTCCCTCAGCTGGGGGTGTAGGGGAGGGGTGGTCACCCTGTGCGGACATGCTGTTGGGAGCCCTCTGGCTGAACCATGATGTGCAGCTGTTGGTGGGCCACCTCCTGTCAGAGGGGGATGGCTTTCGGCTCCTGTTGTGGTACATGTGGACGATGGGTCACCAGGTCGGGACTCCAGCATGCCAGGCCCAGTCCATTGAACTCAGCTTCACCCCCTTGTGCCTGCCTCTGTGGGGGCACCCGCCCACCGTTGTTGTGCCATGGACCAATGTGGAGATGACGGCGGCTCGCCTGCTGATGGAGTACCTGGTTTCGGCCTCGCCCTGCTGTCTGCGGGTCCCCCTGTTGCTGCCCTGTACATTGACAGCCTCCTGCAGGTGCACGGCATACCGCGCACGCCCTTGTACATGGGGGCCCTCCTGTGGGACCTGGGCTTGCTCTCCCCCGATGTCAGAGGACCACTCCGGACCGGGGACCCCTCTGGTGAGGAGCTCGCCACCCTTCAATCAGTGTGGGACCTTCCATCTGTGCGGGCTGCAGCTGCCAGAGGTGACCTCCTCCTGCCCTGCTTCCTGGTGGATGCTCATGTGCGCTCCCATGGCTTCCAATGGGGCCTGTTTGCGTGGGAGGGTGTCGCACTGGGGTCGCCTCCCCGGGAGCACTCACCGGACAGTCCATGAGTGGCCCTTCACTGCCAGCCGATTGCGGCCACCCCAGTGCCCTGGTTGGTGCATTTCCCAGCACCCTCCCTTGCCTCCAGGCGGGATGTGTGCTGCCGTCTGCATTGCGGTTGGCTGTCACCTAGTTCCCAGGACCCCATCGTCTGCTCTGTGTGACCACTGCTCCCTGCCGCTGGGGCTTCCCTGGTGCCCTCGCCTTCTCTGTGCGGGCACTCCCATGCCCTCCTATTGTGTATCTCTTGTCTGTCTGTGCATCCACCTGCACCCCCATGCTCAGCCTCTCAGTGCTTGGGGGCCCCCGTTCCCCCAGCACCAATAAACTGCTGTACTGTGATGGTCTGTCCTGCCTTGCTTCTGTTGCTGCTGTTGCGGCTGGGTGCCCCTTCCCCTTGGTGGACCTCCTGCCCCCATCTGTGTGGTTGTGTGCTGGCGGTGTGCTTGGTGTGTACTGGAGGGCTCCGGGCCTGTTGGGTGTGCGTCGGGTGTGTGGGGTGTGTTCCCCTTGCGGCTTCCCTGCTGGGCGCAGGTGCCTGTGCTCGCTCCGTGGGAGGTATGGGCGGTGGGCGGTTGGCCGGGCACCCACTGGCCTCACCTGTTTGTCCGTGTGGCCCTGCCCCTCCCCTCTGCTCCCCTCTGCTGTCACCCCCTGTTGGTGCAGCCCATCAGTAGTGGTGGCGATGGATGGGTGGCGGGACCATGGGCGCTAGGCGGTTGAGTGTGAGTAGGGGTTGTGCTGTCCCCGAGCTTTGGCCCCTCCGGTCCCCCTTGGTGCAGGGGTCAGGGTGGTCTTCCGGCTGGTGGCTCTTCATGTGTGTGGGGTGCCCCTGGTGGTGTCACTGCCCCCAGCCCTCCCACGGTCCATTGGTACAGGCATTCCCCATTGCCCTGTCCCTTCTCTCCTGCAGCTACTGTTGTTGTGCTGCTGGTGATCTTGCGCCTGGGGGCTATGGTGAAGCAGCTGAAGCGGGTGGCATGGGACATATGGGTGGCAGGCCAGCTGTTCAATGGCATTCATGAGTGTGCTTCCGCTTTGCTGGGCCCTGTGCCTTTGTCCCTCCGTGGGGATTCTGTTCCTTGGTGCCCGCGGCCTGATCTGATGGCTGTCTCCACTCCCTCTGTCCCCTTCAGTGCAAGCCATGATCGCGAAGCGGACCCGGGATCAGGGGGAGTTGCTGGAGCTCCTCCTGCTCGTTCTGGAGCGGCTGCACCGGCTGGACCGCACACAGGCCGAGCGCTGGCGCCGGGTCTATCCCACTTTTTACACGCTGCTGCGCCGTCCGTGTAAAAAAGACCTTTAGTAGGTTCCTGTACATGTTCTGGTGGCATAGAATTATGAAACCAATATATTTACTTTGTGAAAAGGAGAGTACATGAGGCATAAGAAATATAAAATGACTTGACTACATATATTCAGTTGTCTGGAAACTGCTGGCTGGACAGTGTATACTGATTATTTGGCTAGAGCTGCTGACTGCACTAGAAACCCATCATATGTTGCAATTGCTAACGTCATCCTGATCTCATGGCTGCTCCTACAGGCATTCATGCTGCTATGTGTTCCAGAAGCTGCCCAAGAATCTTCTCTCACCAGCTGTTGCCTGAATGATTTCATGTTTCTACGGAATCTGGGTTTACCACAGACTATTTTTTAATTATTATTTTAAAAACTTGATACCCCGCCCCTCCTGTCTCAGCAGCTTGGGGCCACTTACAAGTGGGATAGACTAGAAGTGGGGTAGTGCCCTTATCTATACATAACAATCTCTACGTGATACCAGAAGATGCATGTTGGCTGAAAATGAGTGGTTAGCATTATGTCTGGAAATGTCTTGAGACATCCTTCTATTTTGCATTGTTTTTTACTACTTAAAGGCTAAGATTTCAGATTTCATAATATGCTGGTAGAGAGCCAGGTATGATAGGCCAAAGTTAAGCCTTTCTTTTAGTTTACATTTTACTAGTTCATCATGTGTTTGAATCAACCAATTTCTTGTGGATGACCAATATTTCTGTATATATGCTTTCCCCATTCCCTCACCGACAAAACCAACATCACCAATTTCTCTAGTGTAGCCACACTTTGTATCACAAAAATAAAATCCATTTCTCACTTTCAAGTCTTCAGGAACAGAAAGGTAATTTGTGCAAAGTGCACAGACATTGGTGCATGGTTGATCTTCACTCATGTGTTTCAGTTCTTTACGTAGATGCAATTTGTGACATTTTATATGAGAATTAGAACGTAAAGTCACTCAGTTCATCAGATGTAGATACCGGGACACCAAAACTATAATTCTTTTTCAAATAACGTATATATTGTATAATAAAGTTTAATTTACTAAGGATGGACCTCAAGACTATTGTCTTCAAAGGGAGTCTTTTACGTTTTTACTAACATTAATGTGCTTCAGTTCAGGGCCCTGTAGAATGAAGATGAGATGGTGGTAAATACACTAAAAACACAGGAACATAAATCAACTGGACTCTATTTAAGCGAGGTCAGATCAGAACTTTGAAGCCATCTGCTGTTATCTCTACAATGGGCCAAACCAAACAACCCATGGTTACAAAGATCCATGCATTGATAGTCTGTCTCCGGAGCTGATGAACTCTGCAACTTGGATTCCTCTTTAGTTAGTTAAATTTTTATCCAGTCCTTCCATAAAAAATGTATTTATTTTTATTTATTTCATGGCATTTTTATGCCACCCCCTCATGCCCACGGCATCTCGGGGTGGCTAACAACACAATAAAACAATAAAATACATCAAAACCAACATCATTTTTTAAAAAATTTAAAAACCCCAACCCTAAGGCTCAGAGCGGCTTACAACACATATAAAAACAATCCATAAAAACAGTAAAACACAAAAACATCATCAAAAAAACACAACCCCCCTCACAACCTTACCCCAAACCCTCCCCTGTCCCTGCCTTTACAAACAAAAAGACTTTACACTGCCTCTGGAAGACACTCAAGCTTGGGCTCAAACATCTGGGGGAAGGGAGTTCCATAACATCGGGGCAGCAACCAAGAACACCTCCCTGCAAGCCCTCGTCATACGAACAAGACTAACAGATGGTACTAGATTCTATTAGATCTGTTGGTGGCGTTTGATACTGTTGATCATGAGATGTTGGTGACGTGCCTGTGGGATAGTACAGGGGTGGCCGGTTCGGTTCCTTACTGGCTGGAAGAACTCAGCGAGTGGTACTCGGTGATTATTTTTCATCACACCGAGACCTCTTGTGTGGAGTCCCGCAGGGTTCTGTTTTGTCCCCTCTCCTGTTCAACATGTATATGCAGCCGCTTGGTGAGGTGGTCAGGAGGTTTGGCGTGAGGTATCATCAATATGCTGATGACACCCAGTTCCACCTCTCCTTTTCATCAGACCCAGGCCCGGCAGTCTCGGTGCTTAACGGATGTCTTAAAGCTGTGGGGGACTGGATGAGGGCAAACTGACTGAAGCTGAAAAACCGACAAGATGAAGGTGATGTTGGTGAGTAAGGCAGCGGGGGTAATATCCCCCATCATTGATGAGGTCTGCTCTCCGCTGGTTCCCCAGGTACAATGTCTGGGGGTGTTCCTTGACTTGCAACTCTGCTTGGATGCTCAGGTGGAGGCTGTGGCAAGGAGTGCCTTCCGCTAATTACATCTGGTGCATCAGCTTCGGCCATGTTTTGGACTCTGACCTGGCCACTGTCATCCACGCCTTCATCACCTCCAGGCTTGACTACTGTAACACACTCTACGTGGGGCTACCTTTGGTGATGGTACGGAGACTACAGCTGGTGCAGAACACGGTGGCCTGTCTCCTGGTGGGATTGGGCCACCGGGAACATATTACACTGGTTCTTCAGTCTCTGCACTGGCTGCCTGTAGTCTTCTGGGCCCGATTCAAGGTGTTGGTGCTTACCTATAAAGTCCAAAACGACCTCAGTCCAACCTATTTGTTGGACCGCCTCACCCCCCCGGGTTCTGGATCGGCCTCTGTGGTCATCGGGAGTGCTCTCCTGGAGGTCCCCCGAGTCTGCCAGAGGGCTACAATGGAGAGGGCCTTCTTGGTGGCTGCCCCACGGCTGTGGAACACCTGCCAATGGAGGCCCGTTTGGCCCCGGATCTCCCCTCGTTTCAACACTGTTGTAAGATGTGACTGTTTCACCTGGCTTTTGGGGAGGATGATGGGTAGAGTGGGGGGAATGGGTTAGGGTGGTGGGTGATTGGGGATTTTTTTATACCTCCCTGTTGTTTATTTTTAAAGTTCCTTTAAAGTTAATATTTTATGTTGTGTGCCACCCAGAGCTTCCTGTGGCAGGATGGGCAGGTTACAAATGTCTAAATAAATAAATAAATAAATACCCACAGGGAAGCGCTCCTGGCCAATCACAGGGGCCACAATGGGGCATGGAAGGATAGGTGGTCTCTAAGATATGTGAGGCACAGAACATTTAGGGCTTTAAAGATCAAAACCAGCACCTTGAATTGTGCTGTGCCAGTGAATAGGGAGCCAGTGCAGACTAAGGAGCTTGGGGGTGAGGCACTGGTGTAATGTGCTCCCAGCGCCTGACCCCCAAAAGGAGGAGAGCCTCCCCATTCTGCACTAGCTACAGCTTCCAAAGTGTCATCAAGGGCAGTCCCACATAGAGCACATTGCAGTAATCTAGCCTTGAGGTGATGAAAGCATGGAATCGGAAAGAAAAGGCTGCAGCCTCCTCACCAGATGAAGGTGTTGAAAAATGCTCCTGGTCACCACTGCAGCCTGACAATCCAGGCACAGCAAGGGGTCTAGAAGCACTCTAAGGCTGCAAACTTAATTAACCAGAGGGGACCGGACTCTATCAATAAGAGGAGTTCCAATCCCCTCCCTCACTAGAACTTTCCAAAGCAATAGGTCTGGAGCAAAAAGTTTCAAAATGAATAGCTCTTTTTGCACAGTAAGACAATCAGCCCTTAGAACAGAAGTTCTCAAATTATGGGTTGTATTGATGTTTTGCTTCCATCTTGCCTTCTTATTATTGGGATGGCAGCTTTTGTTCGTTTTGTTTTTGTTAACTGTGCTAAAACTTTGCCTGGTTTGTTGCAGTTTTGAAAATAAAAGCTTTTAATTTTTCTCAGTTGTTGTGTGATTTTTTGTGTTTCTATTGTGTCTATTTCGCTGCATATCTTTTGAATTTCAATTTGGTTGCTTTTGGTGGGGAATCTGCTATTTTCCTTCTCTAAACTTGTTAAATGCTTGAGAAGATCTTCATTCCTTCCTCTCCTTATCTTGTTCATTTTTGCTTTTATTGCTATGATTTTATCCCTCATTACTGCTTTCATTGCTTCCCATAATATTTGGGGGGATTGTACTGTTCCTATGTTTAAATCAAAATATTCCTTAAGATCTTCTTCTAACTGTTGTTTTATCCATTCATTTTTTAGTATTCCTCTGTCTAATTGCCAATTGTGTGGTTTTTGGTTTGTAATTGTGTTCCAGTGAAATGTGGAAATCAGTGCATTATGATCTGAAAATGTGAAAGAAATTATTTCACATTTACTGCAGTTGTGCAGCATGTCTTTTTCTGTTAGCACGTGGTCTATTTTTGTGTATGTGTTGTGTCTGCTTGAATGAAAGGTGTAGCTTCTTGTGGGGTTTAGACATCTCCACACATCTATTAGGCCATGTTGTGCTATCTTATCTGCTATATGTTTGTGGATGTGTTTGAGTTGTGATTTTGTGGAGTGGTCCAAAATTGTCAATGGGGAGATAAAGTCTCCTTGGATGATTAATAAGCCTTCTGTGTATTGAGTAATCAGTGGGATGTATTTTTGAAAAAATTGGTGTGTATTCTCGTTTGGAGCGTATAGGTTAACTAATGTCACCTGCTGTGTGTTTAATATACCTTTTATTAATAGAAATCTACCTTCCTTGTCTTTCTTTTGTTCTGATAGTTTAAATTTGGTTGCTGATGTGAAACCTATCAGGACTCCTGGTTTTTGTTTTTTTTCCACAAGTTGCATATATATCACCTTTGCCCTTGAATGTGAACCTTTTCAGATATTTCTGCAGCAGATGTGTCTCCTGCAGGAAGAAAACCTCTGTCTGTTGGTCTATTATCAGTTCTGTGACCTTTTTCCTCTTTACGGGGTGGTTTAGACCCTTTACATTTAGGGAAATAAATCTTATATTTGAGGGTTTACCTGTTGACGTTGCCATTAGGTTGCTTGTGTTTGACTGTGTAATAATTCTCTTGGCATTTGGGTTTTTTTATCTTGTTTTCTGTTGGGGTCACAGATGTCTTTGAGGTGGTGTATATGCCTGGTTAACAACACTGTTTCTTGTGGAGCTGAAATCATATTAAACAACATTAACATCCCAAACATACAACAGTAAAACATTACTTGCTTATATCTTGCATTGCTTAACAGCATAAAACTGATGGGAATACAATTCCCCATTTCCCCCCCTCCTTTTTATGGGGTGCACTGGGGGCTGCTTATGTATTTTGATTACTCTTTTCTTCCCCCCCGCCCTCAATTTATCTATTGCGCTATGCAAAGTTGGCCTTATGCATATTCTTTTATTTTACCCATGCATCTTTGGTGTTTAATCCTTTGACATGTGGTTCTCTTCTCTTCTATTTGACTGATCTGGTTTGTGGGCATGTAGGAATATTTCCAGGTCTGTAATGTCTTCAAAGACTCTTCTCCTGCTGTTTACAAGGATTGCTAGTTTCACTGGGTGCCAAAGTTGGGGCCTGAACCCCCTTTCATTCAGTTCGTTGTAAAATTTTGCCCACACCCTGCGCCGTGCCATGGTTTCTGTTGCATAGTCTGCTTGAATCCTGATTTTATTGCCTTGAAACTCCAATGGCTGTCTTTTTTTTCTGGATTCAGTTAGTATGGCTTCCTTATCCTTATATTTTAGGAACTTTATTATAATGGCCCTGGGCGGGGCGGAGACTTTTGGTTTGGGCCTTAGTGTTCTATGTGCCCTTTTGATTTTTTGGGGTGTTTTCAGACGTGACGGGGCGGCTTCGCCCCGTCCCGAAAACAACCCAGAGATTCCCCGCTGGGATCACCCAGGCACAGCAAACAGACGTGCCGGGGATTCCGGTGGGGAATCAGGGAGGGGGCGGGGCCATGCGGTGGAACGTGTGGCGGCACGGCCCTGCCCCCTCCATGCTGCCTCACCACCCGCCCTCTGGGGAGACGGGTGGGCGGTGAGGCCAATGCCACCGCAGCGTCTGGCCGAGTTCACCACGGCTGGGAATCCCGCCGGGGATTCCAGGCCGTGATAGCCGACCAGACGCCTGGTGCCCCGGTTGTTCCCTGGGGGGGCTGAACCCTCCGGAGCCCTGGGGGCACTGGGAGGCGCATGCGTGGGCCCTGGAGGTGGGGGGGCACCAGGGGAGCCAGGGCGGGGGTCGGGGGCGCCGAGGGGCCCAGCATGGGGACCTGGCCAGGCACGGTGCCCGGGGGTGCACCTGACAGCACATTTGCACACATCATGCCGGCGTGCAGGAGCAGGGAGGTCCCGATGTCATGGGACCGGTCCATTTTGGCACTGTGCTCCCGAACCATGCCCTGTATGTCCTGCCGGAGGCCCTGAGCACCTCCTGCTGCCGGTTGTGCTCCCGGCGCTCCCGCCTCCGCTCCAGGCTCACCTCCGCCTCCAGCCTCCTGTCCCTCTCCTGGGCCTGCTCCAGGGAGCGCTCGATGGCCGCCTCCATGCGGTCCACGGAGGCTATCATGCGCTCCCCCTGTTCCTCCGCCTTCCGGAC
>QEPC01010811.1:156921-173794 GCA_003113815.1 Sphenodon punctatus
AGATAGATAGATAGATAGATAGATAGATAGATAGATAGATAGTAGAGAGTTGTAGGAGTTAGCTTAGTGATAGAGATAGCGTTAGTGATTTAGTTTTAGTGTTTGTTGGAGTAGGTCTGTGTACTTATTAGATAATCCAATTAGTTCATAGCATTTAGAATAGTTAATATCAGTTAGATTTAGTGTAGATATATATATATTAGATTAAAAATAAAAATAAAAAAACCCATATAAAAACAAAAAAACAAATAAAAAACAAAAGAAAACCATATAAAACCCAATAAAAAACCAAAAAACCATATAAAAAACAAAAAAACACCCATAACAACATTTCCCGAATGGTCAAACTGAACAGCAGAACAGCCTAACTGAACGGCCTGTTCGGACGACCGAACCAAACAGCCGAACCCAAACTCGGCGAACTAGCCAAACTGCCGAACCGAATGGCTGAACCAAACGGACGAACTGAACGCAGACGAACCGAACGGACGAACCTGAACTGCGAACTGTTCACCCAACCCTACAGCTTAAACATGAGCGGCCGTGGAACTAAGAAACAGACCATGAGTGACAGTGCTGGAAGAGGCAAGCCTTAGGCAGCTTATTCTGTCTGGCACAGGGACACCAGAGGTAAGGCCACCAGTGGCCTCTTCCTCCAGCACACCAGCTTCAAGTGCGCCCAAGATTAAGGTCTCTGGATGTACCTTGAAGCCAGCGCAGAGGCTGGGATGGGAGGAGGGTGCTTCCTCCTCCTGGTTGCTGCCTAGCAGTAAGAAGGGGGCTCCTTCTTCCTCTGTTAGTGCAGTGTACCGTCTTCTGACTACCTCCTCTGCTGCTGCTCCTGCTCCTAGTGCAAAGCTCTCCTCTGCGCATGCCCTTACCCTCATCCAGTCACCAACTTCTCCAGCCCCGTCCACTTCCAACACGCACTCTAGCGTGCCTGCATCCCTGCCCTCTCCCCTTGCCAACACTCAGCCTAGTGCGCCAAAACCTCCTCAGGCCCCACGCTCCACACCCACACACACTGTGCCAGCTACCGCTGCCCCTTCTGCAAATGTGATGCTGAGCACTACCTCCGAGAGGCTGATCCCCCCTCATGCTGCTCTTGCCCTCCCAGGAACATGCACGAAAAAGATCACATCCTGGGTGTGGTCTCATTTTGACATCTGGAAGGAATACCACTCAGAGGTAGTGTGCACACACTGCCATAGCAAGATCAGTTGCGGTGGCTCTGATCCGATGAAATGGGGCACCTCTGGCCTTAGAAATCACTTGGAACAGCACCACGGGCACCTCTGTGATCCCAAGGGGTCCTGTTCCAAGCAACCACGTGGGGAGGTGGCAGTTGTAGAGGTTGTGGGTGATAGTTCCCTGGAGGAGGAGGAGCCCTCTTCCACTCCCGCTGCAACTGCTACCGCCGGGCCATCTCATGACAGTGCCAAAACCACCCCCTGGCCCTAGAAGAGGCAGAGGAAGAGTGCTAGCTGGTCAACCGAGCCCACCACTTCCCAGTCATCGTCCTCCCAGCATACTGTAACTGCGCTCTGGGAAAGGAAGCAGCCATTTGCATCAAGACACCTCCGGGCTGTGGCCATCACCAAGGCAATTGGGGAAGTGATTGCCCTGGATGAGAGGCCGTTCAACCTTGTTGAGGGTGTCAGTTTCAAACGGCTGATGAATTTGCTAGAGCCACGTTACAGTGTCCCTTGCTGCAAAACCTTCCGCTTGAAGGTTTTCCCATCTCTGTACAGGAGGGTGAAGTCCCAGTTTCTTGCGGAGTTGCACATGCAGAGGGGGCCGTGGTACATTTTACCTCGGACCTATGGACTAGTCAGAGTTGTGCGGTCCACACCTATTTGTCATTGGTCGCACACTGGTGGCAGATGTCACCAGTTGCTGTCACCAGCGCAGCGAGGAGCAGCATCAGCAGCATTGGAGGAGTGTTGCCCTCTGGAAAGCATCGCTGGGCATTGCTGCATGCCCAGGTGTTTGACAGTGAGCACACATCAGACAAAATCCTCGAGATGGTAGAAAGCATGCTGGATAGGTGAATCAATGGCGAGGGTTCTACCTTTGAGGTCAGTTACTTTGTAACCGATAATGCCGCTAATATGGTTGGAACCATCGGTCATGGTGGCTACACCCACATTCGCTGCGGCGCGCACGTTCTGAATCTGGTGGTTCAGAATGCTGTCACTAGGACCGAGGCCTTCAAAGACATCCTTGGAACTGCCAGGAAGATTGCTGGTTTCTTCCACCGGTCAGTTTCAGCCAGCCGGGCGCTGCGAGAGAAGCAGGAGGAGTTGGGCTCCCCTCTTCACCGGCTGATTCAGGATGTCGCCACAAGGTGGAACTCCACCTTTTTTATGCTGCAACAACTCCTGGAACAGAAGGAGGTGCTGCATCCCCTATGCTTGTCATGGAGCATTGGGGCAACACAACTGTCCGGGTAGGAGTGGACAGCAGTGGAGCAGCTTACGCAGGTTCTGGAACCATTTCATGTTGGCACGGTGGAGCTCAGCTCAGAGGTTTCCAGTCTGTGCCAGGTGTTACCGCTTTTCATGATCCTGCGGCGATGAATGCAAGGCTTTCTTTCTCACTCTGACCTTTGTGAGTCTATGAGGGCACTGACACAGGCATTGGTTGATGGACTTAAAAGACATTTTGACGTCTTGGTAGAAAGTCATCCACATTTCCTTGCAGTGCTACTCAACCCATGGGTCAAGAGGAAAATTGCTGCACTTGTTGTTCCCTTCACGAGCAACAAGGTCGAGCTCATCAATGAGGTGCGACAGTATTGCCAAGTGCAGCAGTCCCCACTGCATGCGGCAAGTGCTACTGCTCCTACAGGGGTTGCAAGTGAGGGCTGGGCCTCCATGACTCTTTCTGGGCTGGGGAAATGGGAGGAGGAGGATGCAGGTCCTGCATGTGAGCTGGAGCAACAAGATATTGCAAACACCTATGTGTCTCAATATCTTGCCAAGCCCCCATGCTCTGTAACCACTGAACCCATGGCCTACTGGTCACAGAAGATGCATGTGTGGCCCCCACTTGCAAAGGTAGCAGTGTTGTGAATTAATAGGCTGATTGAAGCATTATGCATTTTAGAACCAAGAAAATATTGTACACATCTGTAACTATTGAAAGGATGCTATGAGTTTCCTACATGCTTTATTTGCTTGCTATATGCTTTATAGTAACTTTAGTTTAGGAATATTAAAAATGCATATTATAAGAAACAGGCTGGCAGGAGGAGAGAGAAATATGCTGACAGGGATACATTCTTGTCATCAACAAAAGGAAAAGCCCCAGCAGGAACAGAGCTAGCAAGAATTGTTCGTGCCCAGAACAAGGTTGCAGATAAGAAACAAGCAATGCAATAAGGGGAAATGGCCTAGTCAAACAGAGAGACGCCTTAGAGAAAGTGGCATGGGCAACTCATGGCCAAAGGATCAGGCCTCCCATCTGGAGGAAGCAGTAGGCAGGATCCAACTGGTCGGTACATCCCATAATGACAGTGACTAAGCAGAAAGTACCCCAGATCTGAACAGCCAATGGGAGAACATCCCAGGCGTAGCACTGACAGCCCCACACTCTGGATAATCATAAAGCAGTCACTGGATAAAAAGGCCAACCCTAGACAGAGAAGTTGCCTTTCATGGTCCTTGTCCACTAGCCCTTATCAGGGCGCCGGTTACCTCAGTGATTGGCCCTTTTCCATCGCTCTCAAAGGCCCTGAAAAGTCTAGATCCAGCAGGCAGGTCCCTAGGCAGACAGCTATGGACCCCCGCCCTGCCTCTCCTCTCAAGACCAGACCTGAGACCTCTGATGCGTAAGAACTCATATGTATGTACTTATGTGTGTTTGCTTGCTGTCAGAGTAGGTGAAGGCCATTGCTGCCATATGCAAGAGTATTGTTGGTGCTATATTATTGCTATAGTCTCAGTTCTTTCTATATTAATATAGTAATAAACATCTGTCTATTTAAAGGACTTTGCGATCTGTTTCCTAGTGCCTCTGCTCAGATCCCGGAATTGGGAGCTGCCTGCCAGGGGTTTAAGTCCTGTCCCTGGTAGGATTGATAGAGAACAGTTCCAATTCACAACAGCAGTGCGATGCATCTCATGTCCTCCCACGAGTGTATCGTCGGAGTGGGTGTTCAGTAGGGGTGGGAAACCGGTACAATCCGGTATCCGATAATGCCGGTATCGGGCGTACCGGCATTATCGGATTCGGCCCGGTAATCCGGCCCGGTACCGGATTTCAGTGTGCCGGTTTTTTTATATTGCAGCCATTTTTAAATGGCTGCAATGTAAAAAAAATTAAAGCCCCAGCCAAACAGTTTTTTTTAAAAAAAACCCTCCCCGAGTCCAGGCTGCGCGGGTGGAAGGGGGGACACCCCCCACCCACCCTGCCCAGCCTGGCTTTTTGTTGTAAAAGATAGATGCAACAGAGTGAGACCCCGAGGCGAGCCCCCCCCCACCAGCGGCCGCGGCGTCCCCGCAGCCGCAGGTAAGTATGACCCGATCCCTGGGGGGGTGGGGGTGTTTAACACCCCCACCCCCCCCAGGGATCACCCCTACAGCGCGCTTGCCGCTTACCTTGGGGAGCTCCGGCGGCGGCGGGCGGCCCGGCGGCTTCAGCGCCGGCTGTGGCTGCCGGCTTCAGGACGTTCTAGGCCTTCCGGTGCACTTCCGGGTTTCACCGGAAGGCCTAGAACGTCCTGAAGCCGGCAGCCACAGCCGGCGCTGAAGCCGCCGGGCCGCCCGCCGCCGCCGGAGCTCCCCAAGGTAAGCGGCAAGCGCGCTGTAGGGGTGATCCCTGGGGGGGGTGGGGGTGTTAAACACCCCCACCCCCCCCAGGGATCGGGTCATACTTACCTGCGGCTGCGGGGACGCCGCGGCCGCTGGTGCTGGGGGGGGGGGCTCGCCTCGGGGTCTCACTCTGTTGCATCTATCTTTTACAACAAAAAGCCAGGCTGGGCAGGGTGGGTGGGGGGTGTCCCCCCTTCCACCCGCGCAGCCTGGGAGGGGGAGGGAATTAATTTTAATTGATTGCATTGGTTTCAATGGGGACACAGCGCCCCATTGAAACCAATGCAATAAATCCGGTACCGGTATACCGGATTCAATCCGGGAATCCGGTTTTTGTGAAACCGGTAACCGGTAAAATCCGGTGTACCGGTACTGTTACCGGGCCCGCCCCTAGTGTTCAGTGTGACAGGAGACATCATGACCCCACATCGCGCCAAAATGGACCCAAGGACAGTGGAAGAGTTGGTCTTTCTCAAGATTAACCTTCCCCTTCCTGGGTTCCTGGAGGGTAATACCTTTGACTGGGGGACCTGATGTGATTGCCCAGCCCCAGGGGATATCCTCTCCTGCTACCTTCACTCCCCTGCACCTGTGCACATCCTGACAAGATTCAGGCAATTACATCAGCCTGCAGTTTGGTCAGTGGTGTCATTGATGAGCTCAGAGCAGCAGGAGGCCTCGATTTGCATAGCCAGCATGGCACCCGCAGCATGGCAATGTCCCAGTCCAACCACTCCACCAGGGAAAAGTAGTAGAAAAACTATGACTTAATACCCATATATTACCAGCCAACAATTTGCCTCCTTCAATCCCATTCCACCAGGAAGGGCAAGGAGTTATTTTTCGGGGCCAACAATTGCCAGCTCTTGCCGGAGCTGTTTCGCCCCACTGGGGTTCCTCTTTGGGAACCTCATCATCACACACACACACACTCTCTCACACACACACTGGAGTGGAGCACCGCAGGAGGGCTAATCCATTGCACTCCTCCTCGGTGCCTGGAATGGAATGCCCCAGCAGGACCTTTCACTCTGACTGGTGCATGTGACACGCAGTCACACACACACATCAGTCCTATATGCATGGGGTGGCCTCCCCCACCTCCAGGAAGATGTGCAGAGGGCTTTGGGAGGGTGGAACGTCTTCCAGGGGGTGAGGGCCGCTCCCCAACAACACAGCCCAGCCCCCTTCCTGGAGCACCCTTCCCATCAACCTCCCACTGTCTCTCACACACACACTGGAGTAGAGTGCCCCAGCAGGACTAATTCATTGCACTCCTCCTCGGTGCCCGAAATGGAATGCCCCAGCAGGGTCCTTCACTCTGACTGGCACACGTGCCATGCAGTCGCACACATACATTGGCCCTACATGCGTGGGGTGGCCGCCCCCACCCCCAGGAAGACATGCAGAGGGTTTTGGGAGGGCGGAACGTCTTCCGGGGGTGGGGGGTGCTCCCCAACAAACATGGCCATTGGCCCAGGCCCACAACCTCACTCTGCCTCTCCCACCTAAGCTCCAGCCTAAGCTGCCTCTGCCAACTCTGCCTCTCCCACCTAAGCTCCAGTCCAGTCCCCCTCAGACATCTGATGTGTCCCCACCACCATCACTGCACCTCCAGACGCAGTAGGACTTCAGTCTAGTGGGTTTTAAATAAAAATAATTCCATAACCTGGAGTTCTTCTGTGTCTAGAAGCTCCAGCACCTCAGTTACGGGACCTCATCTGCAACAGACTGGACCACAAAGGCAAAAGAAGAATGCTACTGCCAGCCACTCCCAACCAGTGCACTGCACGATGCATTGCGGCCTTTTTTACCTCAGTGGGTGTTTCTGCTGAGCCTCTGAAGTCACAAGGTCCCTCTGTGTCTGTAGCCTAGACCATGGAAAACAACTGGCAGTCCAGAGGGATCATTAAACAAAGAGTCCTCCAGTCAGATAACATTAGGTAAGTGATGGCATGGAGGTTGGGAGGGTCTGGAACTTCCTCTTTCAAAAATCTCAGCAGCATTAAAACACCTAACTTGCTGTTTTTCTTTTCTTTCCCCTCCAGACAAGAGAGCAGACAAGAGAGCTGCAGAAGAGAGCTGCGGCAGACGAGAGCAGAAGAGAACTTTGTAGAAGAGAGGGAGCTGCAGGAGAAAGAGCTCCAGCAGACAAGCCGGGCAGAAGAGAGAGGTGCAGCAGAGTCCCCTTTCCCATTTTCCCCACTGAACCCATCTTTTCCCCTTCCTCTTCTCATGAACCACAACGAAAGAGCCTTTCCCCTCCTATTTCTCCTCTGTCCTATCCTTCTCTTGCCTTTCATCTCTTCTATTTCGGCTTGTTGCAGAACTGGGAGCTAACTCAGTCCTCCCAGTTCTGCCAAGGAGGGCATGAAGATCGAGGATTCGGAGGTTCAGGATAAAGGTAGGCGATGGCAACGTGATCTACTTTTATTTATTTATTTATTTATTTATTGCATTTATTTGTCACCCCCTCATGCACATGGCATCTCGAGGTGGCTTACAACACCAATAAAAACTATTTAAAACATCAACACAATTTAAAAACATCCATCTGATGGGTCCCCTCCACAGTACCTCCAGACATGGTTTGGTTTGACTTCAGGCCTGTGGATTTGAAATAAAAATCATTCAACACCCTGGAGTCTGACTGTGTCTGTCTAGAGGCCTCCAGTGATGACCCTGGACTCAGCAATGGCAAAAGAAGAATTAAATATGTTACACTGACAGCAGTGCACTGCATGATGCATTGCTGCCTTTTGACTTCAGTGGGTATTCTGCTGAGCCTATTGAAGTCAATAGGTCACTCTGTGTCTGTAGCCTTGCCTAAGCTGGAAAACAACTGGCATTCCAGAGAAGATACTACTCCAAACATTAGGTAAGTGATGACATGGGGGTTGGGATGGGGTTACTCTTGGTCTTGCTGTGATTTTGGATTATTGGATAGATTATTATTGGGATATTGGATTAGAGTGCTGCTGTCATTGTGCTATGTTGAACCAAAAACAACAAGCACATTTAGAAATAAACTGTGGGGAGTTTACTGGGGCCCAGGGGGGTGGTTTTGTGAGGTGGCACGGATAAGTGTGAGTCTGCACCGAATACAAAGTAAATATGTTACTTAACTGTTTAAAAGATAAATGTTTTCTTTTTTACAGGTATTTTTGGTTTTTCTGCCATTGATTTCAATGGGGAAAATTCCTCATTGAATTCAATGGGGGGAAAAACGGTACCAGTATACCGGATTTAATCCAATGAACCGGTATTCGGAGATCCGGTATCTGGTAAAACTGGTAACCAGTTTTTTCAACCAAGTCCCACCCCTAGCACTGGTTACCTTTCCCCTTCCTCTTCCCTTTCCCCAAACCCAGACGGTCAGTCTCAGTGCTTACACGATGTCTGGCAGCTGTTGGGGACTGGATGAGGATGAGCCGACTGAAGTTGAATCCTGACAAGACGGAGGTGATGGTAATGGGTAAGGCAGTGGATGTGGTGGTTCCCATCATTGATGTGATTCACCCTCCACTGGTTTCCCAGGTTTGCAGTCTGGGCGTGCTCCTTGACCCGCAGCTCTGCTTGAATCTCCAGGTGGGGGCTGTGGTGAGGAGTTCATTTTGCCAATTACATCTGGTGTGACGGCTTTGGTCGTATGACTCAGCTAGTTACCTGGCCACTATCATCCATGCTTTCATTACCTCTTGTTTCGACTATTGCAACGCACTCTACGTGGGGATACCCATGGTGAGAGTCTGGCAACTGCAGCTAATGCAGAATGTGGCGACCCATCTCCTTATGGGGTGGGGTCACTGTGAGCACATTGCACCAGTGCTCTGGGCTCTGCGCTGGCTGCTGATAGTCTTCTGGGCCCGATTCAAGGTTTTGGTTTTGACCTATAAAGACCTATACAGCCGTGGCCCGACTTACCTGCATGATTGTCTCACTCCCCATGCTCTGGAGTGACCTCTGAGGTCCAACAGGAGTGCCCTTCTCAAGGTCCCCCATGTGACCTGGGGAGTATGGAGAGGGTGTTCTTGATGACTGCACCTAGGCTGTGGAACTCCCTCCTGGTGGAGGTTCAGTTGGCACCAGACCTCCCTTCCTTCTACCATATGTGTAAGACCTGGCTGTTCCACCTGGCTTTTGATGATGGCGATGGGGATGTAGGGTGGGGTGGGGGCTTGGGAGCGGGGTGGGTTTTTCTTTTTTTTTTGCCTTCTCTTTTAATGTACTGTTTTGATTTTATGCGTTTTGTATGTTTTTAATGTTGTAAGCAGCCCTGGGCTGCCTGGAGCAGGAGGGACGGGGTAGAAAATTGTTTTATAAATAAATAAATACAAAATGCTGACAAAAGAAGATTGTGTATTTGTAGGCAAGAGCAGTATGGCTCTTTTGGGGAAGTGGCGATGACCAACTCCCTGCTCTATCTAGAAATTTATTTCAGCAACAGCATTTTCCTGTTGGCTATCACTAGTGAAATCCCCACACATATATGCCTAGCAAAGAGTCATCTCTTTTTAGAGGTGTGCACCAGGGACCCATGTTGTTTTTTGTTTTCATTTTTCATTTTCATTATTTAAATCTTTCATTTTCATTTTTATAAACATCAAAATTTTATTTTTGTTTTTGCTTTCATTTTCTATTTCCATTGGTCTAAATTGAAAATACGTTTTCGACTGTACCTTTTTTGTTTTTCATTATCTTTGTATGACACTTGGGGGAATTGTATCTCCAATGGAAAGTATTAAGTGTACCAAACTCCAGAAAGACTGTAAAAGACTGTATAATCCGATTGTATAAGTAGTTGAATTATGCTATTTTGCAAAAATCTGCATATACATTCCTGGCTGTAACTTCTTTTCCTCCTGTCTAATGTGGATAACACTTGGTAAGTTTATACTCCTTCCCATGTTTACTATCTATGTCGACTTTCAGAAGGATTGGATAAAGGGTCCTGGTGGTAAAAGCAGTTAACTTCTAAATGTATGTCTGACTGTAACATCTTTGTTGTCCAATCAGGGTACATGAAATTTGGCAAAGCTGTATCTCACAATTTCAGGATTATCTCTGCCAAATATCAGAAAGATTTAATAAAGGGTTCTAATTTTATATGCCTGCTAAGGATGTGGAAACAGAACGGGGTTCGGATGTTCGACCGTTCGGCCATTCGGTCTGAAAACTTAGTTCAGGTTCATGGGTTCGGTCCCACAGAGTTTGGACCCCCCTGAGCATTTGGAAAGTTTGGCTATGGCAGAGGCTTGGGGCACTCCAGGGGCATAGCAGGCCATCAGAGACACATCAGCAGCAGAGACTGGGAAGGCTTGGCACTTGGCACCCCGGGTTGCCCAGGAAGGCAGGCTTGGAGCTTGGCCCCTGGGGGTGCCCGTGGTTCCATGGCTGGATGGCTGAGACCCAGTGGCAGCAACAGAGGCTGGGAAGGCTTGGGGCTTGGTGGCCTAGCACCCCTATTTGAGTGGGCATTGCAGGCTGCCAGGCATCGGTGGAGCAGTGGCAGACATTGGATTTCCCAGTAGCAGAACCCATGGTACATCAGAGGCAGCAGTGGCAGCAGCAGCAGACAGGCAGAATGGCATGAGCATCAGTAGGCATGCTGAGGCAGGGTTCGAGCTTGGCAACCAGAGTGGGCAGACAGGCAGAGTGGCATAAGAGGCAGTAGGGAAGGCAGGCTGGGACCTTGGCAGGACACTTAGTTAGGATGGCGAAGACTGTGTGGCACACGCAAGAGAGAGAGCCAGTCAGATAGGCAGGCCGAGATTGTCTAGCCATTGGCCGGTTGGCAGGCTTACAGCTTCCAAATGCTACCCAGCATCATGAGGTCAGTCAGATAGGCTATCTGAGGCCGGAGAGAGAGAGAGAGAGAGAGAGAGAGAGAGAGGGTGTGCGCCGGGTATTGGGACAAAGGGACAGAACCTCAGCAGCAGCAGCCCAGATTGAGGAGGAGTCCCGTCCAAAGACTGCCCCTGGCATGGGATGGCGTGTGCCACTGCACCAACAATCCATGTCCAGGGGCTGCTTGGGGAATCCCAGTCGCGGAAGGTTGACGTTAATGAAAAGCAACTGCTCCACCAACTTGGCCACCAGTCTCAGGCGGTGCGGTGAGCAAATGTCCCCTGCCATAGAGAACACCCACTCGCTGGGGACACTCGTTGGTGGGCAGGACAACAGATCGTTGGCCACTTTGGACAGGGCTGGCCACACGTCCCTCTGAGCCCTGTGCCCTGGGTTGCAAGAGTAACTGAGTGACTGCAGCTGCCAGGGGGAATCCCTATAAAGCGAATGCCAGAGCACGCCAGCACCGCATAGCAGGGGCCAGGCAGTGAGTTCAGTGAGGAGCAACGTGACAGTGAATGCCTTGTGCACTGTTTTGGACCTTGGGACTGTGGTGTGGTGGTTGTGAAAGGGTGGTGCTTCACTTTGTCAGAAGCTGGGAGGTGCTCGGACTGGATACGATCCCTGTGCCCTGGGCTGCAAGAGTAACTGAGTGACTGCAGCTGCCAGGGGAAATCCCTATAAAGGTTCCCCCTGGCTTGGAGGGGCTCAGAGGGACGTTCATTGGGTTGATCTGCAAAAGATTGACCTATCAATGTCAAATTGGAATTTTGAGCGGCATTAAAGATATTATAATTGGCCACTCTACCCCCAAGACCTTCCGAAGCCATCTCCATTAGGGAGGTTACATCCCCAACCCCTGCCAACTGCCTAACCCGTGATGGAATGACCCACAGAGCAGCAGAGGGACCTTCCCTCGGTACCAAATGCTTATTCCTTGGGTATCTATTCCTGCCATCCCTAGCCTGATTTTTCACTGTTGTTGGAGAGAGACAGCTACCCCTATCTTGGGGAAAGATATGATCGCCTAAACCCCCTTCGGCCCGTAACTTAGAGGTTGATTTAGCCAAAGGCACCGCTCCCTTTTGTCGATTCATTCTACCTCTCAGGTGGTCATATAAATGAGACATTCATTCCAGAATTTGAGTTTGACCCCTGGGGGAAGAGAACAAACCAATAGGACCAGCATCTGACACTTGAAACCTCTGCTTTTCCTGAATTTCCATCATTTCAGGAGGGCTTATAACACAATCAGCTGTGTTTTCTTTTTATGATGGAACAGTCTGAAGATATAAGCGAGGGGAAACCTGACCACTATTTTCTAACTCTAACAAACCTGAATGGATTTCCTTCCTCAAAGGTCTCCCTTCCTGAAAAATCCGGGTCACAAAAATTTTACTCCTCTCAAAGACCTGTTGCTTTTCCAAAATAACCTTAAGCATAGCAGGGGACGTAAAATAGATCAATACAGAACATCTGTCCCTTCTATTCGAGAGATGGGCTACTGAGTGAATATCCCCCTGTGTTATTTTTAACTTTAGCAGAAACCTAAAATGTTCTGCAACATCAAGGGGGGTATCCCATGCCGGAAGGTGGCTCCCTATCAAAGGGAGAGCTGTAACTACTAATTTATCGGGCACCAAGGTAACCTTTTTACAACTACCGTCCTCCTCTGTGGATAGATTGACTCCATTTACACATAAGGAAAGTGGCCACCTCGGAATTGAGTTAGAACTTACAGAGTGATCTTTCTTCTCAAACCTCAACTGATTAGAAACTCTTCTTGCGCTAATACTTTGCCTAGCCGTACTCATGAGACTCAACTTTCATTGACAAAGAGTTCAATTGGTGGAACATAGTTTCCACCGTGAAAACTGTGAGCTGCACGTGCTCCGCTAATAATGCTTCAGGGGGATAGTTTCTCAGGGAGAATCTATCCCCAGATTTATCTTCAGGACATGAACTTTTAATAACACCTGGGGGGGGGGGGAACATTTACCAGTCTCCCCATCAGTTGCAGCCAGGATCTCCCATGGGGAGAAGTGGGGAGGGCAAGTATAATAATACCTATTTATAAAAAGGGAAAAAGGGACGATTCCAAAAATTATAGGCCCATAAGTCTATTGCCCATTATTTCCAAACTGTATTCAAGACTGCTATTGGCCCGCCTTAACCATTGGATTCAAAATGCTGCGTTATTAGAGGAAGAACAGGTCGGGTTCCAAGCTGGAAGAAGCACTTTAGATCATTGCTTTATCCTTAATCATATAATTAACCAATCTAGGCTGAAGAGGTTAGACTTGCATGCGGCCTTCATAGATTTTTCGTCGGCCTTTGACCTGATTGACAGGGATGTTTTGTGGTCCAAATTAGAGGTAATGGGAATTGATTGTCGTTTGCTTGCCCTTATTAGATCACTTTATTCAAATACAAGACTTCAGATACGCCTCAATAGACAGGGTTTGCTATCAGAGGAAATTGTAACATCAAGAGTGGTTAGGCAGGGTTGCTTGTTGGCGACTGTGTTGTTCAACTTATATGTAAATCAGTTGATTCTTGACCATAAAGATTTGGGGGACTATATGGCCCCCAAGATCGGTGAGCAGCGGCTATCTATCATGATGTATGCAGATGATACTGTCCTGGGGTCTTTGGGGAAAGGAGTCACACAATGGGCTTGAAAATTAATTTTAGTAAAACAAAAATTGTAGTTTTTGCAAAAAAAAATCAAACCTGTTTCTTGGGCTATAAAAGAAAATCAGTTAGAACAGGTTTGCTCCTATAAGTATTTAGGTATAGTCTTTTCATATAACAATTCTTGGTTCCCACACATCGAATCTGTTAAGATGGAGGCATCTGCTAGTGCTGCAGCAATTCTGAAATTTTATTTTTCTAAATATAGTTGGCTGTCCCAGCGCTAAACATTTTTGAAAAAAAGATTTTGGCAAAAATGTGTTATGGTTTCCAGATATGGGGTTATACCCCTGCAGCTATTTCCCTTTTGGAACCAGTTCAACATAAGTTTTTGCGTAGCATTCTGGGAGTCCCCACTGGTACCTCCTCCATGATAATTAAATTGGAAACTGACTCCCTTTCCTTTGAGGCATTGCTGGGGAAAATGATGCTATCTTTTGCCCTGAAACTGACTATGGCCCCCTCGGGCTCCCTGAATAGGAAAAGCTTTGAGATCGAACGGCAAGTTGACTCATATGTGGATGAAATCTATTCAAAGTCAGTTAAACAATCTGGGTTTTTCTTTTTCTTTTCTCACGCAATTTTCTTTAAAGGAGGGGAAAAGACTCCTTAAAGAAAGGTTTGGTGATATAGATTTGCAGACCCTAAGGAGCAAAACCGGGTGGGTAAGGGTTTCTCCAATCTATCCCTTTGTCCTTCCTGGGCGGTGTGGTGGTGGTTATCTAAAGCGTCCGATGAACCCTAGTTAGATAAGGGCCTTTACTGCCCTGAGGATGCACACTTTTGAGTCAGCTGTCTCTAGGGGTAGGTATCTGGGTCAACCCTACGATCAAAGGCTTTGTCCCTGTGGAGGTAACAAAATTGAGGATTTGGCCCATTATGTTTTAGACTGCCCTCTATATGATCACCCAGAGCAACTTTGTGGCAGAAGACTGAGCTCCCCGCTGTTCTGTCAAAATTGGGGCTGTTGATTTTTTTTCCTTTTGGAAAAGACGGTGTCTATTTCAGAAGCTGTAGCCGAATTCGCCCACTGTGCAGCAGTGCTAAGGAAAAAAAAATTGACCCACAACTAAATAGTTAGATTTTCTGGTATATATGCCCCAGTTTCGCTGTATCTCTTATGGGCTGAGCTCTCTCAACATTATATAGGTATTTCTCTGCTATCTTCCAAACATGGTCATTGTTAGCTGTATTCTAACAAAAGGTCTAAGGATGTATTTTATTTATTTCTTTTTTTATATTTATCCTTACTTGTTTCTGGATGGCTTGTCAAGGCTATGGTCAGTTCAATAATAAATACTTACAATAGATGCAGAGAAGGGTTGCACATCCAGGGCGATCGTTTCCCCCAACATGCACGTGGCTTTCATTTGAAAGCCACGCTGCCCTTCATGTCCTGCAGCTCCAGATGTACTTGGCAGCTGCCCCCACCCCAACACCTTTATGGTTCACTGCTGCTGCTGCTGCTGCTGCTGCTGTTGCTGCTGCTGCTCACCCCTAGCAGTGATACTGCTCCTGCTGCTAGAGGCAGCTGTTCGAGCAGGATGCATGCCCTCTGATGGAGGCGGACAACTGGCCGCTGCAGTCGGGAACCCGCTGGCATCCTCTGCCCCTGCCTGCCTGCTTAACAGCACAGTGCTGTGGTATCCCTTCAGGTGCCTCGCCATGGCAGTTGTGCCAAGGTTAGCGAGCACCTGCCCATGCTACACCACCTTCTGGCACAAAGTGCACTGCACCTCCCTGGGATCATCCACCCGCACCAACTTAAAATGCGCCCAGACAGAGGATTATTTGCCCCCTTCTGCCTTCTGGTTTGCACCGGGTGATGCACCACTGACAGCGCTGCTTGGAGGGGCAGAACATGGCAGCGATACAGCTCTCAGAGGGACAGCCATCTCCTCAACACCAGACATCTCCTCCCCAGGATTAGAGCCTGCCTCACTGTCCCCAATCTGAGCTATGTCCTGTGAAGGGGAGTACTGGGACCCTGAGGCTTATGGACTGCTCATGCTGCTGCCACTCTCCCTGTGCCCCCTATAGTTGCTGCTGCTGCTTCTGCTCCTCTCCCTACTGCCATTGCCCAGGGATCAGGTCCTGCCTCCAGCAGCCGGGGTGGGATCCACCAGCCCTGGACTGCTGTGGATCATCTCAACAATGGGGGACACTGGTGGCCCTTGAGGAACATCCGACCCTGAAGCACCTGCTCCTGCAGCCTCAGCAGAGATAGCTGCAGCCTCCTGCACTGCAGGCCTTCCAGTGCCCTGCGTGGCAGTGGAGGACGCTGGCAGGAGGTGCCGCTCAACCACACCCCAGCTGGCGGCACTGCTGGGACCCTGTGAAGCCCAACTGCCAAAATCAGGCCTGTGCAGTATGGGGTGTCATGATGGGCTCAGGCTGCTGCTGATGCCTGCTGCCACTCTGCTGGCATGGCCCCTGCCACCTCTGCCACATGCCCCATTGTCCACCTTACGGGCAGAAGACTGGCCTCTCCTGCTTCCCTTCTCCATTTCTCCCACCCAAAGAATGCATGAAGATTTTATATATATTTAATTTAATTTAATTTAATTTAATTTAATTTAATTTAATTTAATTTAATTATTTATTTATTCATTCAAATGTGTAATCTAATATATATCTACACTAACTCTAATTGCTATTAACTATTCTAAAACCTATGGAACTAAATGGAATACTATCTAATATTTACAAAAAACAAGATAGACACGGTCCCTGCCCGAGAGCTTATTATCTAATATCTACAAAGGCCTAGTCCTACAAACACAGTATAAAATATTAAAACTGAATCACTAAACACTATATATATCTCTATAACTAAGCTAACTCCTACAACTATCTATCTATAGTAACTATCTAATATCTAATATCTCTCTCTATATATATATATATATACACAGGGATGGGGGGGCACAGACAGCTCACAACGAACAACACAGGGAGGGGTACAAAACTGAAATGAAACCTAAATCAATCTAATGCTACTCTAAATATATCCAAAAACAGGGGAAGGGAATCAGGGATGGAATATATACGAGGAGGAGGGAAGGATTCAATGGAGGGTTGGGAGAAAGAACACAGGTGGGGGGGCGGGGCAAAAAATAAAAATAACACCTAAATCTGTCTAATCTAATCTAAATAAATGAAACTACGGAGGTAAATGTGTGGAAATGGGTGAAACAGGAGGAGGATGGCAATGGACTGGGAGATGCACAAACGGCTGGGCGAGGGAGACTTCTGAAAATTATTTATTTATTTATTTATTTATTTTATAGATTTGTATCCCGCCCCTTCCTGCAATGCAGCTCGGGGTGGCTAACAGCAATGATAAAAACAATTAAAATCAGTTAAAATATAAATATAAAATGCATCAATAAAACAGGGCTAAAGGACAGTAATAAATAAATAAATGGGCGGGGGATTAAAATCACCCCCCCCCACCCTCCCTCCCAAAGGCCTGGGCAAACAGCCAGGTCTTACAGTTCCACCGAAATGTCAAAAGG
>QEPC01010811.1:177969-188956 GCA_003113815.1 Sphenodon punctatus
TTACTGGGAAGTCAGAAGCATCTGTTTAGGAAAGAGACAATAGAGATTCTCTTATGTCCTCTGTCACAGTGCTGCAGGATGTGATTGTGATGATAATTGGCCAGCCTGGATGTGTAAACTATGTCTCCTGATTTCTGGGATGCTATCCCCAAAGTCCCAGTTATGTCCCTTCTATGCCCGCCTGAGGGCCACCCCCTATGCCCACCTCGAAGCCACCTCCAATTGGTCCTGTAAAGCTGGAAACATGCAGTAATTGGTCAGGGAATGTGTCTGTCAGTCTGTTTGGTTGCTCCCCATCCTCCCTCCTACAGCCTCCCTCCCACTGCCATGCCAGGCACCTGCTTCTGACTGGCACTGCAAGTGCTGCTATTTATGTGTATAATGGTCTTCAAGGGGACAAGTTCAATTGCTTATAAAATTGGGTCCCTTTATCAAATTGTCCTGTAATTTGGCATAGATATCAGGGAAGGTATGTGATAAATTGCTGCTAATTTACTTGTAAACAGGATGGAATATGAACATGTTACAGCTGGAAATGTATTTTCAAGTTAATAGTTTATAACATCAGGACCCTTTATTCCATCTTTCTGAAATTTGGCAGGATTGGTTACCTTGGGGAGGGCCACAATATTACCAGGTTTCATGCAAATTGGATGGAAGATTTAAAAAAGGTGTAGCCAGGAATGTGTATGGAGCTTTTATTAAAATTACAACATTCAATTGCTTCTAGAATACATTCCCTTTATCCAATCATTTCTAAATTTGGTAACTATAGTGCCCTTCATTGGGGGTATAATCTCCCCAAGCTTCATCAGAATTGAATAAGAAACAAAAAGGTTATAGCCAGGAATACAACTTTCAGTTTTTTCTGATTATTTCAAAAACAAAATTTTATTTTTCTTTTTGTTTTCATTATTATTATTTGCCATTTTCATTATTACAATAATGAAAAAGAAAATCAAAATTTTAGTTTTCATTATCATAATAGCAAAACCGAAATGCACACCTCTGTCTCTTTTCCCCAACATTTTATGTACTTATGCCATTCCATAACTATAGGCAAGGAAATAACAAGTGCCACAATTATGGCTGCCAGATGGTCCTTACTTTAAGGTAATATTCCTTGTTTCAGAGTCCTACACCTCATAATGAGTGTTCCTTGTTTCAGAATCCTTCATCTCTGTAGTGTCCCTAAATTTTGAAATGTTGATCTGGCAACCTTAGTCAAAATGTAGGGGGCATGCATTAGGGGTGGGACTACCGGATCATCTGGTATCTGATACTGCTGGTATTTTGGTGTACCGGCAGTTTCGGATTATTCCAGTATTATCCGGTCCGGTACCGGATCCCCCATGCCAGATTTTTTTACATTGCCGCCATTCAAATGAATGGCCACAATGTAAAAATAAAACCACAAAAAACCACAAACACTTTCCCTCCCCAAGTCCAGGCTGCACAGGTGGAAGTGGGGACACCCCCCCAACTCACCCTGCCCAGCCTGAATTTTTTTTAAAAAAATAATTCCCCTAAGTCCCTAGTGTGGCCTCCGGGCCGCCGCCGGTGACCCAGAGCCAGCACCAGCAGCAGGTAAGTACTGGTACTGTACTGATCCCTGGGGTGGGGGTGGTTTAACACACACCCCACCCCAGGGATCACCCTACCTCCCAACCCAGGGATCACCTACCTTGAGCTCCGGGTGGCAGCGGTGGCAGTCTGGTGGCTTCAGAGCTGGCTGTGGCTGCTGGCTTCAGCATGCTACTAGGCCTTCCGTGGAACTTCTGGAAGTTCCCCAGAAGGCCTAGTAGCGTGCTGAAGCTGGAAGTCACAGCCAGCGCTGAAACCACCGGACCACCGCCGCCGCTGCCCGGAGCTCAAGATAGGCAATGGCATTATGCAATCCCTGGGTGGGGAGGTAGGGTGATCCCTGGGGTGGGGGGGTGTTAAACCACCCCCACCCCAGGGATCAGTACAGTACCGGTACCATAGGCTATTACCTGCTGCTGGTGTGGGCTTTGGGCTGCCGGTGGCAGCCCGGAGCCTGCACTAGGGGACTTAGGGGAAATTTAAAAAAAAAAAAAAATCCAGGCTGGGAAGGGTGGGTGGGGGGTGTCCCCCCTTCCACCTGCACAGTCTGGGAGGGGGAGGGGGGAGGTTTTTGTTTTTTTCCATTGATTTCAATGGGGACAGTTCCCCATTAAAATCAATGTAAAAGATCCGGTACCGGTAAACCGGTATTAATCTGGTAAGCCGGTTTTTTAAATCCGGGAACCGGTAAAACCGGTACCCGGTATTTGCCCTGATGTCCCACCCCTAGTATGCATGTCCTGATCTCCACAGAGTCCCAGCCTCCCATCTCCCTAGCCACTTTGTCCTGCAAACTTAACCCCTGCACATGTGCGTGTGTGCATGCATGCCAAAACACACAATGACACTGTAATCTTCTGCAAGCTTATTTGTAAAATGACATAACTTCATTCCCTTGTAGAGCAGGCCACCTTGGATTTGGTCAATTTAACACCAAGAAGGGTGAGGTGCATGGAAATAGGAACCACAGTCAATACAAACAGGAGTCAAAACATATCCTCTTCCTGCCCAGATCAGGAAATGTTTTGTATGGCTACAGGGGGGCTGTGCTGAGAGGGAAGGGTGGAGAAAGTTCTGAATTTCAGGACGATAAACCAAATGCATAAGTGTAAGATGGGAGATACCTGTCTTGGCAGCAGCACATGTCAAAAGGATCTACAAACTGTGGTTAATTACTAACTGAACATAAGGCAGCAATGTGATGCAGATTAAAAAAAGGCTAATGCAGTTGTCGACTACATTAACAGAAGCATTGTCTCCAAGTCAGTGGAAGTAATAATTCCACTTTATTCAGCACTAGTCAGACCTCACCTGGAATATTATGTCCAGTTTTGGACATCTCATTTTAAGAAGGACATTAGTAAATTGGAGTGGTTCAGAGGAGGCCAGCAAAGATAATAAAGGGTCTGGAAAGCAAGTCTTTTGAAGAAAGGCTGAAGGAGGTAGACATGTTTAGTCAAGCATAGCAAGGGACAATTCTTCATTGCTACAGAGGGCAGGACTAGGGGCTCAAGATACAGGAAGATAGATTTCAGTTAGATATCAGGAAATATTTCCTAACAGGAAGTGTGTTTTTAGATGTGACACAATGCTTGCAGATTTAAATAATCTGCTTTTAGAAAACTCATGCAGGTGGCATTTAAATGTACCTCTGCCATTGGAAACAGCGGCTCATTATTTTGAATCCAGATTTGTAAAACCTTGATATTGGGTTTTTACAAATCCAGAATCAAAATAATGCACACGCCGCTGTTTCCAGTGGTGGAAGTGTGTCTAAACGCCACCCATGCAAGTTTTCTAAAAGCGGATTATTTCAATTCACAAGCATTGTGTCACGTCTAAAAGTGCCCTTAAGAGCTGTGCGACAATAGAACAAGTTGCCTAACAGGGTCATGTGTAGGCTTTCCATCACTGAAGGTTATTTTTTTTTAAAGGTCTGCCATCTGTTGGGGAAGTTGTAATTGTAGTCATCCTGCATCTGATACGGCTGTTGAACTTCATGTCCCATCCAGCCCTGAACATTTATGATTCTAAACCCGTAGCTATGTTTATGCTTACAGTGCATTCCTCCATCGATAAAAGTGAATGATTCAGCTCCCGTTGACTTTTATAGTGGTTGACTGTGCCCACACTGGGTGAAAACAAACAAGATGGGGGTGAGGTGGGTCAATGTGCAGCACAGAACAAACATGCAGGTGAACCCAAGCGGGGCTGCAGGCAGACAACTGTCCCACCATACCAATGCAACAGATAGGGCGGAGGAACCAAAGACATGAGTTGGCAACTTGGCATCTGGACCCAGCCCTGTCCCGCTCCCAGCACCCTGCCCCTACCATTACATACAGCCATGGCAAACTGTGGGGAAAAGAAGCTGCAGCAACTGCATCTTCCCACCCTCCTCTGGGAGGGTGGGGGAAGCAGCCACTAGCATCTCTGCTGGCACATGGAGGTGCCAGCCAGCCACAGGAGAAACCTGTCATCAGCTTCCAATATCACCTCTATGCTGATGACACTCAACTCTATCTCTCTACTCCATCTCTCTCTCTCCATCTCTTCAAGCTTGCCTCACCAGCTGTCTCTCTGATGTCTCAACATCAACTCAAGCTCAACATGGCTAAAACTGAACTTGTTATCTTCACCCCTCATCCTCCCTCTCCCTCTTCCCTGTCAGTCCTTATCAATGGGGTCACCATCCTTTCTGTCCCCCAAGCCTGTAGCTTAGGCTTCATCTTTGACTCACCCCTTTCTTTTAAATCCTACATTGACTCTGTTGCCAAATTCTGTTGCTTTTCCCTCCATAACATTGCTAAGATTTGCCCTTTTCTCTCTGTCTCCTCTGACAAAACCCTTGTTCACACCCTGGTCATCTCTCACCTTGATTACTGTAACCTCCTTCTCACTGGCCTCCCCCGCTCTCCCCTTTCTCCCCTTATCTCTATCCAAAACTCTGCTGCCAGGGTCATCCACCTCACCCATCGCTTCAACCACATGCAGCCCCTCCTCTCCTCTCTTCACTGGCTCCCCCTTCCTGAACGAATTCTGCACAAGCTCCTAGTCTTCACCTATAAAGCTCTTCACAACCTTGTTCCCTCCTACCTCTGCACTAATTTCCCTCCATACTCCAGTCTGTGAACTCCACCCCTCCTCTGTCCCCTCTCTCACCCTCCCATGCCTCCCCTGCTCCCCTAACTGCCTTCGTCCCTTCTCCCTAGCTGCCCCTCATGCCTGGAACTCCCTCCCTACCCACATCTGCCTCACCCCCTCCCTTCATACCTTCAAATCCCCCATCAAGACCCACCTCTTCTGCTCTGCCCTCCCCAACTCCTCGCTCCCCTCACCTAACTCCTGCTGATACCCTCCATCCAGTACAATCTGTTACCTGAGGTCTGTGTACTCATATCCTCACCACACAGACCAGCCAACTATCATTCTCGATGTAATCAAGCCAAGCGCGTACACCTGGAGCCTTGCATCTTAGTGAATGCTACACTCCTTGTCTCCCTCTCTGTTCCCATTCCCTTTGTCTCCCCCATCCTCTGTCTCTCAGATTGTAAGCCCTAGGCAGTGTTTGCTGGTGGGTTTGGAGGCTGGTGGGGCAGTGGGCGGGTTGAACCTACCACTGGTGGGCCATGGGGAGGAGTCTGGCCTAGGGGCAGAACCAGGGCAATGGTAGGCAGAGCCAGGCAAATGGTAGTCCAGTGGCGTGGCATAACCCAGCATCAAGGAGTTCCCAGGGTTAACATTTAATGGACATTACACTAATTAATGCAGGGAATGCTGCTGTGTGAAGCACTGCCACCAGCGGATAGAGAGCCCTCTTACTGGGGTCCCGTCCACTCTATCCCACCGGGTCCAAATTAACCATAATAGGTTAAGAAAAAAGATCATGTTGCCATCACCTACCCTTATCCTGAACCCTCGAATCCTCGATTTTCATGGCATCCTTGGCCACCTGTAGTCTTCTGAAGGTGTAGGCTTTGGGACAAGTCTTGGAGAACTGGGAGGACTGAGTTAGCTTCCTGTCCTGTGACAAGCCGAATCAGAAGAGAATGAAAGGGAAGAGAAGGACAGGACAGAGCAGAAGTAGGAGGGAAAGGGTTTGGTTTTGGAGCACGAGAAGAGGAAAGGGAAGAGATGGGTTCAGTGGGGGACAGGGGGAAAGGGTTTCCTTGTTGTCTACAGCCTTCTCTTCTGCCATGCTCCTACCTACTTTCTCCTCTGTTCACAGGGAAAGCAAGACGAGGTGTGGAATCATGCCAGATCTCAGACAAACTGGATAGGAAAAAAAAAACAAATTACTTTAGATGTTTGCATTTTGAATGACATTTTTAATTTTGCTTCTTTGAGGACCTCTCCCCCAAAGAAGAGGTCCAAGACCCTCCGAATCCCCATGCCATCACTTACCATTATCTGGAACTCTCATTTTCATGCTCTCCTTGGCTGCCTGTAGTTTTCTAGGGTAGTCTCCTAGTCCTAAGACAAAATAGTACTTAAGTCTCCATTGGGCATCAAGAATCCCTCACTGAAGTCTGAAGTCCTAATGTGTCTTGGAGGCAGTAGGCACCTACAGAACCCCACTGTAGACAGAAGTCGCAACGCGTCTGGAGGCACAGTGGTGGGTGGAAAATTGCATTATGTTGCTGTGGAGCTCTGTCACTGTGGAGGTCCCACCGCTGGTGTTTTGGAGGCCTCAGATAGAGTGAAACCTTTGCACTTGTCAGCCTATGGAAACCCACTGGAGTGTGAGGTCCCACTGTGTCTAGAGACACATGGATGGGGGGATATCGTTGTTGAGACCATTCATTGTTCAGGTCCCACACCTGATCTTTTGGAGGCCTCCAGACACTGTGACTTCAGACTTCATTGGACCTATAGAACCCCAGTAAATCCTAAAGTCAAACACTGCCCCTGGAGGCACAGTGGTGGTGGGGGGGGCAATTGCTGTAGAGGCCCCTATGGCTGGGGTTCTGGAGCCCACATGATTTGTTGGGGGTGCCCTAAGACTTTAGGGTTTCCCACAGCCGTGGGCCCGCCCCTGCCCCAAAGAAGCGGTTCCACCCTCCCAATGCCCTCTGTACCTCTTCTTAGGGACAGGTTTAAAATATAAATACCGCCTACTCTTAATAACTACCTACCTCTAAACTACATTAGCACCAACAATTTTTAAAAACTCTAACAAGTATTTAACTTAAGACATCTTAACTTTTATCTTTTTTTATGCATTCTGTTGCTCGGTGGCTGACAGGCCCATCCAGACCAGCATCCCTAGTAGCTACACCTTATCCCCGACAGCCAAACACCTGTCCAAGCAAATAGGCCCCTTTTTAAAAGGTTTACCCTGTTACAGGCCAGCACTGCAAGCAAACCAGGCCCATCCAGACCAGCATCCCTAGTAGCTACACCTTATCCCCGGCAGTCAAATGCCTGTCCAGGCAAACAGGCCTTTTTAAAAAAGGTCTGGCCAGTTGCAGGCATGTATAGCAACCAAACACACGGGGCTGAATAAACCAAATTCAAACTATGCATTTCTGTTTCTCCACAAAACGAGCAAGCAAGATTCTCAAAAGCACATTCACAAGCAGAGAGGCAAGAAACTACTTTCCAGCAGGGGACAGCAGTGAAACAGCAAAGGAACCGTTTTAAACAAGAGTAGTCATTACCAGTGGACCCACAAATTCACAAAATGGCCTCTCTACTCATGTTTGGGAGGAGAAGGAAAGCAGCAGTGCATCATGCAAGCACAGAGTAAGCAAAACAAACCAGAAATCAGATCTTAGGCCATTGACCCAACAGTATTATGTGAAATCCTTAGCACTGTACATCATGAAAACAGCAGCATGGAGTTCCACTTGTCCCAAAACAGAAAACATACTACACACAGTTCTGTTGCAATGTAAAAGGTGTCTGAACTGCTACAACAAACCTTCCTGCAACTACTACTGATTAGTGAACCAACCTGTGGCATGGGCTTCTCACAGACAAGCCTGCAACATCCCATGCCCAGACTTCAAAAAGGGCAGGCCAAGACCATTTTCAAATGCAGAAAATATTGCAGTAAAGATTGAAAACCTTTTCCATCAAAGCACCTAGATCCCCTCACCGAACATAGAGACAGCAGACAGTTTAAACTGGAAAACAGTGAAGAAAGGGAACACCACTGACTTCAACAAACCATTTTGTGGGGGCTCCAGCTCCATAAAATGGCCACTGTCTTTTTTGCACATGCTTTGGGCTTGGGAAAGCAGAGGAGGGAAACCAGCAGTACATCCCTTGCAGCATGCGTTGCAACTAGCACAGATCATACCAAGCTAGAGGCCAAATATTCAGCTGCTCACCTCAGAACATATACTTGATATTCTAGGTCAGCAGCTCAATATTTGGCTTCAACCAACCCTTTGACACAAGATACATCAATCTTAATTAGGAAAATGCAATAGTGGTTTCCAAGTGAGAAAGAAAAACCCAAGTTGTTCACACTAGTAGTAGTAGCTATCTCTGCAACAATAGCCTTTACTTTATTAAAGGTTATTGCAGTGCAGAGATACTACTACTAGTGTGAACATAGGATATTTTTAGCACTTGGAAACCACTATTGCATTACCTTATGGAAATGGCTGAAAAGCTACTTCTGCTACTACTAGTAGCAGAAGTAGTTGTGTTTTTTTAAGTCTATTCTTTCAAGTTAGAGTACACCACACAGCAGCAAGTTCAACTTTACTCAATTAAAAATTAAGAATTAATGTCTTGAGGCAGCTGGCAGCACAATTATATTTATTTATTTCAATTTTATCCCACACCCTCCTGCTCACAGAGCAGCTCGGGGCAGCTTACAGCACACACAATCACAATTACAACTCATAATTAAAACCTATTACTCACAATTTAAAAATTAATTTAAAATATCCTAAAAATACTAAAAATATACTAAAAAAGCAGAACTAATCTGTATGTAATAACCATATGTGATGATATCCCATAATAATCACTATTTATTATAACCTCCCCCCTCCTCCAAAGACAAGTACCCCAGCCCCCGGGCTCCCCCCCCCAAAAAAAATCCAAGGCCAAGCCCCAGTCAGGTCCCCAATGTACTCACCCAGCAGGCCCGAGCCCAGAAAGGGCAGGCTGAGCTCAGCAGTGTCTCCTCCCCACTGGAGGACAGGATGCTGGGCTTGATGATGGACCCTTGGTCTGGCTCAGTATGGCACTACCTAACTTGCTTCCTTGAGATTATTATTATTATTAATAAAATATTATATATAAATAAATATAATCTAAGAGTGATCCATAATTTGAATGAAAAAGATTTAGTCTGACCACCAGCTGGCTGGCCAACTGCAAACTCTCTCTCTCCCAAGAACTGAAAAAGAGACAAAATGGCACCTATGGAGTCACCTTTATATATGGTCTGGTCTCTGGAGCATCAGGCAGCCCCCACCCTCACACCACATGAGAGAAAAAGCCCACGCTGAGTGAGACACTGAATAAAACATACACAAAAAACACACACAAAGCACTCTCCACTCCCCTCCCTCCTGCAGTTGCTGTTCCACCAGCCAATAGCACACACACACGTCACAACAGTCACACATACACACACATATCCATTGCTCCCCCTCCTGCCCCCTCTCCTGCCCCCAGGGTGCCAAGGGCTACTGCCCATATAACATTACTGTTCTTGCCGGCTGCCTCTCCATAGAGCTCCATGAAATATTGCCCCAAGCAATCCTGGCAATGCATTGCTCTTTGCTATGCACAGGTGGTGGACAGCACTCCCTAGCCACGCAAAGCGCGTTCTGCCAACATTTGACCCATACAGGTCTCCACCGTCTCCTCCTCCTTGCTTGTGTGTAGCTCTGACTGAGTCCCCTCCCCCACCTCCCTCAAGTGTGATTGAGCAGCACTTTGCAGTTGTACATGCGCAGAGCAAAGGAACACGCTGCTCATGCACAGTCTTGCAAGCACGCTTTAAACAGGACGTTCGGAGCACCGGAGCAGATTGACACAGTCACGCCGAGCTCTGAACAGGTGGACAGCACCAGGATCCCAGGGAACAAGGTAAACTCGGTTTTGGGGGCACGGGAGGCCAGTAAGGGAAGTTCCCCTGGCACCCTGAGGGTGGCACCGCACCTGACCCTAAGGCAGGGACCGTGTCTATTCCATTACTTTGTAAAGCACCAGGTACATTGTTTGAGCTATATAAATGCTTGCTAATAATAATAATAACCTACAAAAAGCTGACTGTCGGACTCGGGAGCAAAGCACATACTCTATGATGATCAGAGGAATAAAAGGGGAAAGCAGAAGGGAGAAATAAAAGCAGCCACACATGGGCCAAGCAGCCAGTCTCCTAACATGCTGCCAGCCCAGTCCCTTCCAGCCACTACTATCAGCATGGGTCACAGATCAGTCACCTTGGAAGCCCATAGAGGAAAGGTCTAATGGGGTCCCAGCACCTGGATGAGTGGGGAACCCTGCTCCACGGATCAGTCACACTGGCAGCCCATAGTGGAAGGTCTAACAGGGTCCCTGTGTCTAGCAGTTGGGGAGCCCTGCTCCCTCCACATATAACCCCCATTGTTACATGCCCCTCCAGTAGCCTCTCACCAGCATATGCTGCACCACAAAAGCATCCCCACACACCAGGATGACCTGCACCTCTGGGAGTGTTCAGACTTCATACAGGGTACGAATCTTCGCTACACTTGGTTCCTCCTCCTGGTAGACAACTCTCCCCAGCCCCTGTCGCCCCAGGAGGACCAGCTCCAATATTTGATCAAGGCACTCACACCAGCTCCGTGCATGTCCCCTTGCTGTCAGCAGGGCAGTGGTGAACTATAGTGGAAGAGATGGTCCAGCCTCCATAAGGTACAAGCAAAATTCAGGAAGCTCAGAAATCTGCAAAGCCATACTCTTGTTCTCATACCATGGTCCCATTGCCCCCCAGGGGAGGGTCCTACGCCAGTGGGCCACAGCAGCAAGTAGCCCAGCTCAGTCATATGGTGCTCGCACTCCATCCTGCACACATGGTGAATATACCAGCTCATGACCCCATAGCCAGCCTCCCTGGAGGGTGGGTCAGCCAGCAGCCCCTGCACATCCCCCCTCAGTTACACATCAGCCAGGACCAAGGTGTCAGTCACCCCCCAACTTTTCTGTGCCCTAAATGCCAGGCGGCAGAAGCAGGCACAGGCTGAAACACCAGTCCATGGTGGGCCAGTTCAGGGAAAAGTACAAAGAATATTTATTTTATTTATTTATTTATTTTATAGATTTGTATCCCGCCCCCTCCTGCAACGCAGCTCGGGGCGGCTAACAGCAGTCATAAAAACAATTAAGATCAATTAAAACATAAATATAAAATACATCAATAAAACAGGGCTAAAGGACAGTAATAAATAAA
>QEPC01010811.1:207868-227487 GCA_003113815.1 Sphenodon punctatus
GGGGGGCTGCCGGGAGGGTCAGCCCACAGAGAGCCTGGGGAACATAGCCGGTAGCCGCGGAAGCGCAGAAGTCACCGGCGAGGCTGGAGCAGGGACTCGGTGTCGGAGAAGCACATGGGGAAACAGACACGCACAGCCCGGGGGGGGGGCTGCCAGGAGAGTCAGCCCACAGAGAGCCTGGGGAACATAGCTGGTAGCCGCAGAAGCGCAGAAGCCGCCGGCAAGCCTGGAGCAGGGACTCGGTGTCAAGAAAGCACATGGGGAAACAGACATGGCCTGGGGGGGGCTGCCGGGAGAGTCAGCCCACAGAGAGACTTGAGCCTGGGGAACGTAGCGGGTATCCGTGGAAGCGCAGAAGCTGCCAGCGACTCTGGAGCAGGGACTCGGTGTCGGGGAAGCACATGGGGAAACAGACATGATCCGGGGGGGCTGCCGGGAGAGTCAGCCCACAGAGAGCCTGGAGCCTGGGGAACATAGCCAGTAGCCACGGAAGCGCAGACGCCGCCAGTGAGCCTGGAGCAGGGACTCGGTGTCAGGGAAGCACATGGGGAAACAGACACAGCCCGGGGGGGGGCTGCCAGGAGAGTCAGCCCACAGAGAGCCTTGAGCCTGAGGAACATAGCTGGTTGCCGCAGAAGCCGCCGGCAAGCCTGGAGCAGGGACTCGGTGTCGGGGAAGCACATGGGGAAATAGACACGGCCGGGATGGGGGGTGGGGGTGCTGCCGGGAGAGTCAGTCCATAGAATCCCCATAGAGCTCCCATAGACGGGAGCCGTGGAAGCGCAGAAGCTGCCGGTGATGGGGTGACTCTCCCGGAAGCCCCCCCACCCCCGGACGTGTCACTTTCCCCATTTGCTTCCCCGACCCTGAGTCCATGCTCCAGGCTCGCTGGTGGCTTCAGCGACTTCCGCGGCTACCGCCGGCTATGCCTGGATATCCAGAGCACTACAGCACAGTTTCTTGCAAATAAAAAAATTATCCCACCATCCATCCAACCAACAGGAGTTATCATGAACAAAATAAACAACAAAACAATAGCAAGCACAAACAATATCAACCCAAACCGAGCAAGAAACATTAAAGGATCACAGCAATAAAGATTAGAACATGTGTACATTTCTTTAAAAAAGGATAATGGAAAATGTAAAGTGCAGCTGTAGCAGAATTACTTTAGCTGCTTTAGCACTAAATTAGCTGTTAAATAAAGCACAGTTTAGAAGAATTAGAAGAAAAGTTCAAGCACTTACACAAAAACCTTCTTAGGTTATCCAAAATCGATGGTAGGGATAGGACTCTCTCTCCTAGGGTCGTTATGAGGTGCTTTGTCGCGGAGCGTGAAAAATCAGTGTGTTAACAAACACAGACACTGGCGGCGCAGCTCCAAAAGCCGCTCACTCTCACTGTGATTGGGGATCAAGAGGGAGAAACAAGCTACAAACACACCTATTTATACTTAATGGTGAAGATGGGACATGTCTCTCTGGGAAAGCCCTAGCCAATGAAATTGGGCATGTGGGTGTCGTCAACAGGGTCCGAGGGTTGATCATGCCGCCGGGTCTCGCGATACCTTGTGGTGGAAACATGATACAATGATCAGATAACCACAAAGATTCTGCGGCCCACGGAAAGGGGAGTTGGTGCCGCTTCTTATTGGGATCCGCAAAAGTGTCGCTTCCATTCACCAGTTCCGATGCCGCGGCACCATTAGCGACAAACCGCAGCCGCAGCCCTCGGAAAGCTGCCTCTGCCAAACCGTGCCACGATGTGTGGAATAGGGGTTTCTGTCGGTAACAGCTGCCGCCGCAGCATACCGCTACAGACCTAGGTGGGGGCGCGCGCCCGACCCACACACCAACACCCGCCAACACCCACGGAGCAGCCACAAGGGAGCCAGTACCCTCCATGAATGGGGATGGGTGGAGATGGGTGTCCAACCCCTGAGCGTCCATGTAAAAACAAAACCACCAACACCCACATGGTCCGGACCGGCAGAGCCCCACCATGCCGGCGCCACAGAGCATGCATGCACCCCCCACGCAGACACGCCCATGGGGGGGAACCCAGCTGTCCAGCCAAGAGCCTGTAAAGAAGGGCGGAGCCAGGGCACACGTGCGCGGGCTCCCACGATGGCGACCAGGAAGGCCCACAAGAAGGCCACGGGAGATGACAATGCCCCACATGCGGAAAATTGGCTGGGTGAGCCCGGGGATCCAGGAGCGCCTGGGTGGGGAAGCAAGGTGGTGCAGGCGGGGGATGTGTTGGGATTTTATTAGTGATCAAAAAACAAAAACCCAAAGTTTCACTACCTACTGTGCCAGGACCTGTTAGAGCTCTGGCTAGGCATCAGCAGAGTTTACACACAACAAAAGAAAATAGCTCAAATTCTCAGTAGCAACAGCTTAGAAGTAATCAACACCTTGGAGATTGTTTCTAGATTAAAATAATCTACTTTATTGAGAAATACATTGTGATAGGAAAGACCTATCCCTAGATCCCTAGATCTTACTAGCTGGCTGCCATTAGGGCCATTAGGGCCGCTACTTCTGCAGTTCCACTAATTTCATTCCACTACTTCCACAGGCTTCACAAAATAGCAGAAACATGACATTTTCGCTACTTCCGCCATTCCGCCAGCGCCACAAAATAGCAGAACAGCAGTTTTCCAACAGTTTCTGCAATTTTTCCGCAATTCCGCAATTTGCAGAATGCCGGCGGAATTAGAGGAATTTCCGCAGAGAAGCCATGGTGTGGCACGGGCAATTCCGAAATGGCAGAATGGAATTGTGGCGCGGTAACAGCTGCTGCCGCATCAGCCCTAGCTGCCACCAGCATGATGGCCAGTCATATTGAAGGTCAGAGAGAGAAGAAAGGAATGGAGAAAGGTCAGGAAGAAGGAGGAAGTCCAGTAGGAGCTTCCTGGGCACATCGCACCTGAGAGGAGGAAGGGACTTAGAACAAGCAGAGATCAGAAAGGTTAAAGTAACACACACACTAACTCACTATCGCTACTCCCAATGCCCCTAGTGGTCATTAGGTTTTGTTGGTGCAAAAGGTTGATGTCATCTGGAGCTGTTTCTCCAACAGGATGTGCCCCAGGCAGAAGGCACAAGGGGGGTGCACCACCAGTATGGGGGGGCAGACTGGAGGTACAAGGGGGGCCCCGGGCGGGGGGTCACCCAGGCCGGAAGGCATGAGGGGGGTGCCCTAGTGGGGGGAAAGGGGGGGAATGCACCAGGAGGTAACACGGTGAACCTGTCCCGGCACAGGGCAGAGGGGCCACACCGACGGCCCCCCTGGTCAAGGACCCCCAGCCCAGCACTTCCCAAGGGCATGGCCCAAGGAGCAGCAGCGAGAGTGAGGTGAGCGTGAAGGAAATACCCACCCCCCAGGATGGGAGGGCCACTACCCAGGCCCAGAACAATGGGCCAGGGAACACAGGGCAGGGGGCAGCACCATAACCATGTCCCCATCCCTGCAGGACAGCTCCCAGACAATGGAGCACTACACCACTGGGACGACAGCTGAGGAGGGGCCCCCAGACAGTCAGGTGAGCAGAAGGGAACCCCAGGTGGGAGAGGGAGCGCAGGCCCCACAGGTGGCCAGAGGGGGCCAGCAGGAGCTGTAGTAACCCCTAATGCACTACCTCCAACAGGGCATGACCAACACCATGGCTACCACATCCACAGGGCGGGCCCCATGCCGCCAAGCCGGTTGGCCCCCCACATGCAGGTCCCAAAAGGGGAAGCCCTGGTCAAGGCAGGAGGTAAGGGACTTCATACGCGTGTGGGGGTCTGAATGGGTGCAGCATGACCTGGTGCACAGCTACAAGACCAAACAGGTCTATGAAGCCATTGCCCAGGATATGCAGTGGCAGGGGTACAATAGGGATGTCACCCAGTGCATGCAGCAGGCCTGCGAGCCCCAGTGGTGTGGCCAAGAGGGGGAGAGGGTGCCCCAGACGTTAACCCCCACGCCTTTCCATTGTACATTCCCCCTCCAATAAATGTGTTGTACCTCTACCTTGCAGTTACTTCATCTGTCCCGGGACATGTGACTGGGGGGGAGCAGCGTACAGGGGGGCACCGGCATGTTGGGGGCCATGTACACTCCCTGCCCAGTCGATGGGGCCAGGAGCCAGCCCAGCAAGGCCGCATGCAGCGGAGGTGGCCAGAACAGGTGTATGCTGAACCTGCACAGGCAATCTGGTGAGTGTTGGCCGGCAGGGCTTAGCACCCCGTGGCTGACAGCGAGGGGAGGGTGCTCACACCTAGGCAACCCACGGGATCCATTCCCAGGCCCCCCCCAGCCCACACATGGAAGAGAGACACTGTTACAGGTAAAGGGTAGTACCCAACTTTATTGAAGGGGTTCACAGGCCTATGGACATGGGTGTGGATCGGGCACTGCCCGGCGTTCGGCTGCCTGGGCCATGATGTGGTGGCAGATGGGGTCCCTGTTCTCCTCTGAGATGCACCAGAATGCCCCTTCCTGGGCATGTTGGTACAGGGGCACGGGGGGGGGTTGTCTAGGGCAGCACTCCCTGTCTCGCATACATTGTGCAGGATGCACGCTGCCAGGACAAGGATGGGGGTGTGGTCCAGGTCAAACTGACTCCTGTTCATCAGGAGGCACCAGCGTGTCTTGAGGAGCCCGAAGGCCCACTCCACCAAGCTGTGTGCGGACGACAGGTGCTCATTGAACAGGCGGTGGTCCGGGTTGCACGCCACTGGATATGACTGCATGAGTCATGGGCTGAGCAGGTAGGTGGGGTCCCTATCACAACAGGGGCCATGGGAACCCCCTCTATCACACAGTACATTTTGGGGGCAATCTCCCCATCGAACATGCATGCATAGAAGGGGGAGGCCCACAGGATATGCGCGTCATGGCTCCGCCCCAACTGGCCTGTGTAGACATCTATGAACAGGACCCTATGATCCACTACGGCCTGCAGATTTGTAGAGAAGGCCTGTTTTCGGTTCATGTAGTTGATCTCTGCATGAGGGGGGCATATGATGGGGATGTGGTTGCTGTCAATGGCCCCGATGCAATGTGGGAACCTCATTTCCTCGAACCCATGCATCACCTCCTTGGGGTCACGGAGCTGGATGACCCACTTCAAGAGGAGCTCCACAAGCAGGTCACACACATCATGGAGGACCCTGTTCACTCTGGCGGTGCCCACCCTGAACTGCTCCCCCACGCTCCTACAGGAATCGGGGGTGGCCAGCCGCCACACCGCCATTGCCACACGCATCCCGGGTGGCAGCGGGAAGTGCATGTTTGTCTCCCGCCTCCAGAGGTGGGGGTTGAGGAGCTCCCCCCAGCGGGTCAGGCGGGAGCGGGACATCCAGAAGTGGTCCAACCATTCCCCATCTGTCCAGGTCGTCAACATGTTCTCCCACCAGTCGTTGGTCTGGGAGCGTGACCAGTGCCATCACAGGGTCGGTAGGGTTACGCGGCGGGCGTAAATGTTATGGGTCCTTCAGGCCAGGACGAGCTGGCCTTGCTGGGACACCACAGAGTCCAACAGAGCACGGCATTGGACGGCTGCCCACCTCACCCATCAGATGATTGCCGCCCTTCTGAGGTTTGCAGCCCTCCACCTCCATGCCCCCAGAAGGACAGACCTTCGACCCGGCAGGCGTAGCAGGGCTATCTGCTGTAGCAGCATATGCAGCAGGAGGGCTGTGCCCAGGAGGTGCAGCGGTATGTCCCTGGGCTGTGGGTCCTTGTCCCCCAGCAGCATGGTTCTGCAGCTCCCCAATCCAAGCCACCCTCCGCTGACACGTGCCATGTCCACAGCGCGCTCCGTTCTATGGCCTGTGCCCACTCTCCTCTGGTATTGCGGGAGCTCCTCTGGGTCCACCCAGCCTGGGGTTGCCGTTCTGTGTGCTGCTTGATTCCTTACTACAGCCCCTCCACCCCACCCCGACCACCTGCAGCAGGTCCCTTATGTACTGTGTAGGGCGGTGTGGGCAGGGCACAGATTGGTGATGCACTGGTGTGCTGGGGCAGCAACCGGGTGCTGGGCCCGGCTGCACATCCCCACGAGTGCTCCAGCTGCATGCCCACTGTGAGGGGATGGGTCCGCGCTCACCCCGGGGTACCCCTGCCCCTGCAACTGTGCTGCAGTCCCCCCAGCCAGGGTTGGCTTTTGCCTGCTGCAGCTGTGCGCAGTTTGAATACAATGCTTAGCTCGCCTCCTTGGCCAGGCACAGTGCCTGGCCATGGCCTCCATCTCCCAGCACCTGTGCTGCATTCATTCTGCCCTGTGTGTGGGTTGTGGTGCCCAGTCCCCAGTGGGCCAGGCTATCTCTGGCATGCAAGGCCACCTGTGGACAAGGGTAGCCACTCATTCTGTGCTCGTCCCGGTCACTGCAGCCCTCTGTCTCTCGCCTGTTGCTTCACCGGAGCGGGCCCCACTTCTGCCATGGCCGGTCATTCTGTGGGGCCCCCAGCCTGGGGTGTAGGGGAGGGGTGGTCGCCCCATGCAGACATGCTGTTGGTGATCATCTGACTGAGCCCTGACGTGCAGCTGTTGGTGGGTGACCCCCTGTCGGAGGAGGATGGCTTTCGGCTCCTGTCACCAGGTTGGGTCCCCAGCATGCCAGGGCTGTTCCCTCAAGCTCAGCTTCACCCCCCTGTGCCTGCCCCCTTGGGGGCGCCTGCCTGCCGTTGTTGTGCCGTGGACCGCTGCGGAGGTAGCGGTGGCTCACCTGCTGATGGAGCTACCTGGGTTTGGCCTCGCCCTGCTGTCTGGGGGTCCCCCTGTTGCTGTCCTGTACACTGGCAGCCTCCTGCATGTCCGCAGCATCCCGCACATGCCCTTGGACATGGGTGCCCTCCTGTGGGACCTGGGCTTGCTGCCCCCCGATGTTGTTGGCCCGCTATGGACTGGGGACCCCTCCGCTGAGGAGCTCGCAGCCCTTCAATCGGTGAGGGAACTTTAAGCTGTGCGGGCTACAGCTGCTGGAGAGTACCTCCTCCTGCCCCACTTCCTGGTGGATGCTCATATGTGCTCCTGAGGCTTCCAAAGGGGCCTGTTCACACGGGAGGGTCTAGCTCAGGGGTCGCCGCCCTGGGAGCGCTCGGCGGACCGTCCATGAGTGACCCCTCACCGCCACCCACTCACACCCACCCCAATGCCCTGGCCGGTGCACTGCCTGCTCCCCCCCATGCTTCCGATCAAGCTGTGTGCTGCCATCTGCATCGCTGCTGGCAGCCACCTGGTTCCCTGGACCCCATCACCCCCTCTGTGTGATGGCTGCTCCTTGCCACTGGGGCTGCCCTGGTGCCATCGCCCACTCTGTGCGGGTGCTCCTGTGTGCTCCTGTTGTGCATCTCTTGCCAGGCCGTGGGTCCACCTGAACCCCCCAGCTCTGCCTATCTGTGCTTGGAGGGCCCCATTCCCCCGGCACCAATAAAATGCTGTTATGTGATGGTCTGTCCTGCCTTGCTTCTGTTGCTGCTGTGGTGGCTGGGTGCCCCTTCCCCCTTGGCAACCCTCCAGTCCCCATTTGTGTGATTATGTGCAGGGGGTGTGCTTGGTGTGTACTGGTGGGCTCCGGGCCTGTGGGGTGTGCGCCGGGTGTGTGGTTTGTGTTCCCCTGGTGGCTTCCCTGCTGGGCGCTGCTGCCTGGGCTCACTCCAGGTGTGGTATTGGTGGTGGGCAGTCGGCCGGGCACCCCCTGGCCTTGCCTATGTATTGGTGTGACCCTGACCCTCTGCTCCCCTCTGCTGTCACCCCCTGTTGGTGCGGGCCATCTGTGGTGGTGGTGATGGATGGGTGATGGTACCATGGGTGCTGAGCGGTTGAGCATGAGTAGGAGTTGTGCTGTTTCCGAGCTTTAGGCCCTTTGATCCCCCTTGGTGCAGGGGTCCGTATGGTATTTCGGGTGGTGGCTGTCAGCATGTGGTGCTGTTGCTGCCCCTGGCCCTCCCAGGGCCCATTGATTGGGCGTTCCCCATTGTCCTGTCCCTTCTCTTCTGCAGCTACTGTTGTTGTGCTGCTGGTGATCTTGCGCCTGGACACGATGGTGCTAAAGCTGGAGCGGGCGGCTTGGGACATGTGGGCGGCGGACCAGCTGGTCGATGGCATCTGTGAGTGTGCTGCCTGTTTGCTGAGCCCTGTGTCCCTCCATGGGGGGTTTTGTTCCTTGGTGCCTGGGGCCGGCTCTGATGGCTTTCTCCTCTCCCTCTGTCCCACTCAGTGCAAGCCATGATCGCGGAGTGGACCCAGGAGCAGGGTGAGTTGTTGGAGCTCCTCCTGCACATCCTAGAGTGGTTGCACCAGCTGAACCGCGCGCAGGCCAAGTGCTGGTGCTGGGTCGCTGGCCCTATTGACCGGCATTGTCCCGGGCCTGATGCTGCTGATGCTGCCTCCCCTTCTGTTGCCCCATACCCCTCCCTGCCCTGTTGGTGTTGCCCCATGTTGCTGTTTCCCTGTTTTATTAAAGGCTTGAGTGTTCCTTTCTGGCGTGTCCATGTTGTGCTTTGCTGTGACCTCTCTTCTTGTGTGGGTGCCTCTGCGGGGTGTGTGGGAGTGTTGCCTGTGTTGTGTGGGTGCCTTCCCTCCCTGGCCCCCCATGGGCTATGTGCCCGTCCCTGTGTGCTTCTGTTGCCTGCTGTGTGTGAGTTGGGGGGGGGGCTTGGTGCCGGGCTGTCTGGGCTCTGTTCCAGGACTGTGTGGAGCCAACTCCTTTGTAGTGGCTGTCATCCCATCTCCCTCCCACCCCACCCATGCGGGTCCAGGTGGCTCGGGGGTGGGGCCACGTTGCGCAGCTTCATTTGCCCTCGGTCGGCCATGCTGTGCCATCACTGTGCTGGGCGGGGCTTCCCCGCCGGTCCCGGCTCTCCGTGTACTTGCATGGGTGTTTGCCAGGTGTTTCCCAGGATGGGTGTTTGCCAGCTGGTTGTTTGCCGGCCCCTCCCCTTTCCTTCCCACAACCCTCTGTGGCGCTGTCCATGTAAACGTCTCCCTGCTCGGCACCACCGGGTATTCACTGGGTGTGTTCTCCCACCCATCCACACCCATTTCCACCCATTGGCGCTGCTGCACCGCCTGTGTAAAAAAGGCCATAGACTGTAACAGAAGGAAATTCTCCAGCTCAAGATGCTGAGTATTTCCAGTGGAGAAACAGTTTGTGAGGACACTTGTTTCAAAATTTGCTAGGAAAAAAATATTTGGATAAACAGATTCTTTTTCATTTTTCTAAAAATCAGGTTATGAATTGGTGACATTGCCTTCTCTGTGGCACCAAGGAATTGGGAGATTAAAAAAAATTCTCACAAGTAATAGTTTCATTTCCAACTGCTCTAACTTGTATTCACCCCACACATCATTAAATAGGCATAACGTAAACATGGGCCATGATAAAGCTTTGGCCTCACACCGTGACTAAATGGGCTTTGATTGCCTTTGGGAAGGGCAGAGAAGGTAAGGTTGCTGTATTGGTCCCAAATATAGGCAATAGACAAAGGGCATTTTCAGACAAAACATTCCCAACCTATTCCCCATCTACTATATATGTTTGCATGGGTGAGTGCTTCTCATGGAAGAACACCCTTGGGCTTGCCTACTCATGTAGGGTGAAAACAGACATGATGCTAACTTCACTTTAATACCACTTTAATATTACTTATGCATGTTGCAGGGCTGCCTAGGGCATCAATACAGCCCTGCGTGCAACATGCATAAGAAATGTTAAAGAAAGTGGAGTTAGCGTTATGTCTGTTTTCGCCTGTAATTTCACCATTTCAACTAAAATCAGTTTTTGAATCAGTGCAAACTTCTAAGGAACACACTTCAATTGTTTAAACTGAAATGTGTCCACACGGGAATTCTAGAAATAGTGCAGTTGCCATGTAGATCCCAAATGTAAAGGATGGAGTTTGTGACCCTTTTCAAATGGGCCATGGTGAGGGGGGGATGGGTGTGTGCTGGCACACCCATCTCCACGCATGGAGCAACTGGCATTGGCACCGGTTGCTCCATGCATAGGTGATGGGTGGAGGTGGGTGGAGTGCAGGAGTATACACGCACCCCTACCCACTGCCAGCGGTGTTCCCACAGGCACCTCTCCACCGCCATGACCAACGGTGCTCCTATGGACGCCCACCCCCACATGTGTGCGGGGGGGGGGCATCCATTTGAAAAAGGCCAAAGTAGTTTAGATAATATTTTTTTATTGGACTAAATTCTGCTGGACAGAGTGCAAGCTTTTGAGCCTCACAGAGCCCTTTCTTAGGGAAGTAAAAAATCAGACATTACTTGCTTGAGGAAGGGTTCTGTGGACTCAAAAGCTTGCATACTTTCTCCAACAGAAGTTGGTCCAATAAAAGATATCATCTGAACAACTCTCTCACCGTCTAGCACAGAGATTGTCACTACTTAACTAAATAGACTTACAAGCCAACTTTGGTTAAATAGGTGCAAGTTTTGTGTGTAGACAAGGCCTTGAGACCCAGTTTTTGTTTGATTATGCAGTTCATGCTATGGATTTATTTATGGCTGTTTTCAGTGACAACTGTTATCTGACATAGGGTGAAAACAGACATGACACTAACCACCCTTTAACCACCCTTGGTGGTTATTTATGCATGTTTCAGGGCTGTATTGGTGCCCTATGAAGCCCTGAAACATACATAAATGACCACCAAGGGTGGTTTAAGTGTGGTTAGCGTCATGTCTGTTTTCACCCAAAGTCTAACAGGAAATAGACTTGCCTTTGCTCTCTTCTTCATTCTCTTTCCATAACTTATTTGTTCAGACTGCTTGACTCTAGCTGTCAAAAAGGAGTCCTGTCCAAGCAAAACTTTTGTGCTTGTCCCCTTGCCCATAAAAACAAATTGGCTCTCTCCAGACCCCTGTTTTTAATGCTGTTAACAATCAACTAATTGCACAGTGTAAGAGGCACAATTACACAATGTGCCATTCATTTAGCTACCGCACATTGCTTCAGATTACAGTTACTCAGAGAAAAGATCCTAAAAATAGCATCTTTCCAGGTGGCAAGACAGACATGTCAAATTGCTGTCCATAATAGAACAAGTTAGAAAATCTCTCTCTGAAATATGCCTCCCAAGCATCAGCGCTAGTGAAAAATATCCTCTTGACACTAACACAGGAGTGAACACAGCTGCTGGGCTGTCTGGGAAGAAAGTAGGTAACTAACTTCAGGTTCAGCACTTCAGAACTATTCACACAAGTTGCTTTTCCCACTTCAAACTTGGTAAGTATTCCCTCCACCCTTTCATCATTAATAAAGATGTTGAATCGAACCGGACCACAGACAAAGCCCTGCAGGGCACAACTCAATACCTCCCTTCAGTTTGATGATGAGCCATTCATGATTACTCTTCGAGTATGGTTTTTCAACCAGCCATCAATCCACCTTGTTGTAGAGTCTCCTAAGCCACACTTTGCAAGCTTGTCAATGAAGATATTTAGGGACAATGTCTGCCTGTCTCCAGTCTTTTGACACCTCACCTGGCTGTTTTTCAAGAGTTCTAAAAGACGGTTGACAGATCCACAGGGCAAAATTGAAAGTAGGAGAAGCAATGTGGAAAAAGACGTAACATGCAATTGTTATCACCCTCATTCTTTGTAATATAGATAACTACCCAATGTGTGCTGAAAACCCAGGAGGGAGTGACTTGTGAGGGGACATGCACACAAGGGTGGGGGACCACCACTGCAGTGAGGAATGGGCCAGTTTGCTACAGGGAGGTGGGTGTCTCAGAGGAGCAATGGGGAGGAGGAAGAACTGTCTCTCTATTTTCCATGGGGACTGGCCTCCCTTTGCCCAATCTCTGGTGACAGGAGGAGGGGCCCAGGGACAGGGATACCCCACTTTGTAAGGGGGGACTAAGGAAGGAAAAGCAGGGGGCATGTTACAACCACTATGCCATGATGGGGGTGTATGTGCTGTCTGTCCAGAATGTTTCAAGGGTCCCTTTGCCAGCACATTGTTTCCCGGCACTACCCTCCAACTGCAAGGGCATAATGGAACTACCTACAGTTATGGGAGGGCAGCATCAGAAATTGAGAAGAGCTTGCAACTCTGCAGTTCACAATCCGGAACCCCTTTCCCAGCCCTCCAACCACATCACCCAGTGAACACTGGAAGGATGGGGGGACGCTGTTGTGAGATTGCATCTGCACATTGGTCCCTGCCATGGAGCACACTTTCCCTCAGTTACAGCAAGCTCTCACATGAGGTACCTCCCCAGTCCTGTCATACCTCCCCAGCCACCCTGAGTCTTCTGGGAAGGGTGTGGTAGAAATCTAACTAAATAAATAAATATGGCTGGAGACTTGGGCCTAAGGGGAGACATCTACCTATTATATCCCAGGTCCCCTGTGGTGCATCACCGGGCACCCTGCCTAATGCAGCACCCTCTTAACAGGCCTCTGTGGAAGGACTGGGGAAGAAAGCCAACAAAAAAACCCATATGTACTCAACCTTGCATCCCCCCCACATACACACTGCAAACCCTATGTAGAGGAAACCCCCAATACCTCCCCATATGCACTTGCCCAAGCACCCTTTTGCACATCACCCCACACCTCTTTCTATGACCCCACATCCCCATCCAAGACCCTGCACCCTGACCCAACACAGGCAACATTCCTCTTTTTGACTCCCCCATTCTGGTATGGATACCAGCCTGTTGTATTGCAACAGTGCCAAGGAAGGAATAACAGGAGACATAACATAACAGAAAGTGGTTTAATTCACCTATCAAAATACATTTTGTAATACAAAATTATTCTAATTATTTGTTGCCCCTCCTACCCCCTAGCTTCCTGGTCCCAGAACCCCATCTTTTGCCCCTCCTACCCCAGCACAACCATCCCTGCCTCTGTCTCCTCATCTTCCCCTGGGGCTCCACTCCAGGAGGTGTGGCTGCTGCAACCGGAGATGGGGTGCCCATACAGCTGGTGCCTGTATGGGACTCCTATTGAGGTCTACCTGGAGCCCCTTAGCCCTAGCTGTTGCTGAGACCCAGCTGAGTGAAAGAGACCTGAGGAGGGGGGAGGAGGAGGAGATCTGGCAGGTCTCCTGGGAGAAGGCCAGGAACTGGGGCTTTCCCCATTTCAGCAGTTATAAAGGAACCTACAGTGCCCATGTGGAATAGGAGGGCACGCCCCATGGCAACATTTTCTCTGAGCATCTCCATGAGCTCTTCGCCCTCCCTATCCATGAAGCACTACAGGTCCCCCATCTGCTGGAAGTGGCGGGCCCAGTCCCACCCCTCCATCTGGCACACCCTGTGCACCTCTGGAAGATATTGACCCTCCACAGGGAGTGCCATTGCTCCTCTGCCAGCCTATGGATGGCATCCTGGATCTCATCTGCCCGGCACGTACTCTTGTCCAGCAGTGTCTGGGCCACAGCCTCCCTGGGCTGATGGATGCAGACCTGTGCCCAGTGAGTGCCCATCCATTGGGCGCCTACTGGTGGTCTGGCCGGTGCAGCAGGCTTTTCCACTTGCAGTTCTGTGGAATAAAGGAAACAGGGGCCATTAGTGAGGACTTTCACATTCCCACATTCTGCCCATGGTGATCTGCCCCCATCCCATGTGCCTGTTGCATCACCTTCAACTATATCACCCAACCCACCACAGCCCCCATTCTGGAATGTTCCCCATCCCCTGTGTTCCCTTCCCACCAGCCTGCAGCTCCTATCTTCCCCAGGGGGAGCCTCCACATCCCAGGGCTCCTGTGGTTGCTGGCCCCTGGGATCCAGGACATCTGTGAATATAGTACATAATAGGACTCATGTTGTTGGCTGACTGTGATAGTTTGGTGGTCCCTAACACATCATGGCCCTGCCCACCCTCAAGCCTGTTGGTCCACCTTATTAATGGCCCTTTCATCCCAGGGGATGTCACACACACACACACACACACACACACACATGATCTGCCTTATGGGTGTTGCTGTAACAGGTTGGATAGGATTAGACCTGGGCTGGGGAACTGCTGCCACTTGACAGAGGGTGAGCTTACACGAGGGAGTTGGGGGTCTCATGCTGGAAGATGAGTGGAGTTCCACTGCAGGGAAGCAGAACCGGCCCTGTAATGAACCCTTTACCAGCTGAGTTGTGAACACCAAGGAGAGGAACTCAGTGTTACTCACCCATGGAGACTTTGAACCAAAAGCCTACATTTGGTGGCCTGCTCTGTGTTCCCCCATCATTAGACTGTCCTCTGCCATTCACTTCCATTATTGCTGTGGAATTGTTCTAGTTCACCCTGGGTTGCTGTGGGTTCTTGATCGGGTGGCGGGGGGAGCTGTGTGAATACACAGGGATGGGGTGAATTGTCTCTACCAGGAACTCCTACACACGGGCGCCAATCTCCACACAGACTCTGTAGTCTGTACCATGTACTTGCCCAGCAAGGGTGGTTCCACCCAGGAAGGGGAACTGAACCATAGGAAGGGACAAAGGGTCTGCAGCTGGTTGCAGTATAGGGTGGCAGTTGTTCCACAGGTACATTGACCAAAGGTTTCTAGCCCTTGACTTGCCTGCCATTTTATCTCAGGATCTGTGGGTGGGCAGCCATCTCTGGGAGACCCTGTGTTACAAAGTCCCCTGAGCCCTAACTGCCAGCAGGGTCAGATGGGAGCTCACCACTGTCCCAGCATCCCAGCTCAGGGCATGGAAAGGATGCACTGAGGCCAATGACAGTGGCCCTAACTGGCCACTTTGTGCTGTTGCTATTCTACTTCCCCCCTCCACCTCTCTGGCCTGCAGTGCCTACCTTCCACAGGTGGAGTGTGGGCATCCCAGGCCTTCTTGGGTTGTTGGGACTTGTCCTCTCAGACACCTGTGAACACAGCAAATAATGGGCCCCATGTTGTTGACTGGCCTTACGTTGCTGATCTATCCTATTGCTATTATATTTCTGGGCCCCCAATCCCTCCCAGGTGCATTCACTTACTGCTCCCCTCAGACCTAGGCTCCACTGTCCCCTCTGGCTCTTCTGGCCCTGACAGCTGATTCTCTTCTTCAAGGGGACAGGTAGTGAGGGTCACATGGGTGGCAGTGTCTGACTCCTCCAAGTCAGAGGCTGGCTGGCAGCCTGGGCCATGGCTAGACATGATGATGTGTGTCCCAGAGGGGCCAGTCTCCTTCAGGGGGGACAGTCCCAGAATGGGTGGGTGCATCAGGGTCACAGAGTGGTGGTGGTTTCTCAGTGGGTGACTACAGTGCCGGCAAGACGCAGGGCCAAAATGGATTGATCTGTGCAGAGGAAGTTCAAAGAGGTCCTTGTAGGGCAGGGTTTTTTGGCCCTGCCATGAGGTGTTCTTATCTTGGACCTCCTTGAATCCCCTCCACAGTTCCTTGGTCCACTGCCAGCACTGGTTAGCATCCCAATGGTAACCAGATGCTATCATCTGGTTTATGATCTGCTGATACACCCACTCATTCTGGTGGGAGATGCTGAGATTGCTCTGCACCTTTACATCCCCCCAGAGGCCTATGAAGGCCCAGGTTTCCTCATCACCCCATGGTATACCCCTCTAGCAGGTGGAGCCTTCTGGGGGAAGGAAGGGGGTTACATGGATCCTGGCACTGCTGCTGTTATTTTAGGGGAGGTGGTGTGGATGGGTGACTATGGAAAGGGTGATAAAGTGGCGCCACATGTAACTCCTGCCTACTGTGGGAAGGCTTTAGATTTATTTAGGCATCAGCTTTTGCTATAGCCTCCAAGAGTAAAATACATTCATACACAATAGTCACATAAACAAAATATTCAAAATATCAAATAGAAGCTAAAAAACCTAGTACCGTAATCATCTAATTTGGATTCTAAGCCCCACCCTTACAAAACAGGCAGGGTTTCCCTTACAACTCGGTTTTTATCATCTTCTGGTTTTTTTAAGCCAGCCAACCAAAGTTGCCAGTTCCACAACATCTTCCAAGTTAGACAAAGAAAGGAGACCCTTATACCCTTGGTCTGGCTCTGAATATAATACCCTGCCACTTAGCGGTTGGAGCCAGGCTGCCCTAAGCTCACTATAATAGGGACAAGTTAGCAGGAAGTGCTCGACCATTCCTACCCCCCTTTGGGAGCAGGTACATAATTGTCTGTCATAGGTGACCCCTTTATATCTTCCTTCTACCACCGCGGTCTGAATCTGCTGAAAACGAAGGCGCGTGTAGCTCCTTCGGAGATTACGGTTCATTAGACCATCCAAATATGTTCCCACCCCCCCCACAAACTTAACTGACTTAAGCCAAGGGGCAACCCTCCAGCTCCCTAGGGCCTAGGGATGGGCGAACAGATCGCAGTTCAGTTCGGCTGCGTTCGGTTCAGTTCGGCCGTTCAGTTCGGATGCGTTCGGTTCGTTCGTTCGGTTCGTTCGTTCAGTTCGTTCATTCAGTTCATTCGCCGAGTTCGGGTTCTGCTGTTCGGTTTGGTTGTCCGAACAGGTCATTCGGTTAGGCCTTTCGGCCGTTCCGGGATTTTTAAATTGTTTTTTATGTTGTTATGGGATTGTTTTTGTTTTTTATATGGTTTTTTGGTTTTTTATTGGGTTTTATATGGTTTTCTTTTGTTTTTATTTGGTTTTTTGGTTTTTATATGGGGTTTTCTTATTTTTTAAAATCTAATATTATATATATTTGTCTACTCTAAATCTAACTGCTATTAACTAGTCTAAATGCTGTGAACTAAATGGATTATCTAATAAGTACACAGACCTACTCCTACAAACATTAAAACTAAATCACTAACGCTATCTCTATCACTAAGCTAATTCCTACAAATCTATCTATCTATCTATCTATCTATCTATCTATCTATCTATCCCCCCCCATCCCTTATCCATATCCATACCCAAATAGATAGATAGATAGATAGATAGATAGATAGATAGATAGATATGGATATGGATATGGATATGGATATGGATATGGATACATATACATCCATATATCCATATATATATATGGATATATATGGATATATATACATCCCATATATATGGGATGGGGGGGAATCACAAATAGAAGAGGAGTCTGTAGTGAAATACATACATTACATACTCAATGAGTCTGTACAGTGCATAACACAAGGTTTCAGTTTATGGTTTAAGTTTCATTTCATTACAAAACTGAAATGAAACTTAAAGCAATCTAAAAATCCTACTCAACGCCTGCTGTTCAGGAACAGTGACTAGCTCAGAAGGTGTTGGGAAGGGATGAGGCAGATAATTAGTTTCATTTCTTGCAAGCCTCTCCACCCCTGGTGCCTGGAAGTCTGGTCCTCAGTGACTGACACCTCCCTGTAATGTTTGACCTTCCAGTGAACCTTTTTTTGCCACCCGAACTCATCCAAACGCGATCCAAACTGACCGAACTGTTCGGCCATTTCACCATTCGGTGTTCGGTTTGTTCACTATGTTCGCGTTTGGGCTCAGGTTCGAGTTCGGTCATCCAAACAGGCCGAGTTCGAGCTGAACTCCGAACTGCCGAACCGCGTTTGCCCATCCCTACTAGGGCCGCTATGTCCTCTTGTCGTTCAATATCTTCCAGCGTAGCCTGTATTTCCTTCTTGATTACTGTGGGAAGGCAGTGGTTCTGCCCATCCGTTCACCTCCCAACCCCCCCCCCGAGTGCGTTGACTTATCTGTCTGGCCCGTTCCTCCTTTTACTGTGATAGTCCGCTTTGGTGGTTAGGAATGTGCTAACAGATTGCGGTTTGGGTTCAGCCGTTCGGTTTGGTTCAGTTTGTGCGTTCGGTTCAGTAGTCATGTTCGGGTTCGGCCATTCGGTTCAGGCATTTTCAGTTCGGCGTTCAGAAAAGTATAATGAGAGCACATGATCGTGCCAGAAACAGGAAATTCGAGTGCATGCGGAGCTGTGTGGAGAGTAAGTGTGTTTTTGGCTGGGTGGCTGTTCGGTTTGTGTGTTTTGGCTGTATTTGGGTGTGCTGTTGTTGTTGTTGTGGTTGGTGAGTGTTGGTATGTGTTGTGGGTGACTGACTGTGTGTTTTGGCTGTGTGTGATTTAAAAATAAATAAATGAAGAAGGCATGCATTGTTGCTTCCCCAGCTGGGGGCCAACTTTGTGGTTGAGGAGGAGGAGGAGGAGGAGGAAGAGGTTGCTGTCCGTACTACACCTCCAGTGGTGGTGCCTGGCTCCTCGGATGAGGAGCAAGCAGCAGCCTCAAGAGGTGCTGCCAGGTTTGGAAATCCTTTTTTTTTTACTTTGAGGACAAGAAAGGCTCTATCCGTTAGAGCGAGCTCAATGCCGTGAAGGTGTGTGTGTGGGTGGTGGGCATCAGTCAGGCACAAACAGTGGGTATCAGCGGGTGGCAGTGGATGTATGGCAGAGAGGGAGGGTACTGTAGTGTGGGGGGCTCTGGCATGAGCAGCACCCCCACCCAAACATGTGCCAGGCTAGAAAGGCTCTCCACTCTCCAGCTGCCATCCCATTCCCTGCGCACCCCCAAATAAGGGCAGGATTTGCACATGCCAGCCAGAGGCTTTCTAGTTGCAATCCCTAGCATCCCCTAGCACCCCTGGGAGGGCAGGATTTGCATGTGCCACCCAGGCAGGGTCCCCTATCACTAGCATCCCCTAGCACTCTCTGTGTGCCACAGAGAAAGAGGGAGAGTATTGTAGTGTGGGAGGCTCTGGCACAAGCAGCACCTCCCACCCAAACATGTGCCAGGCTAGCAAGGCTCTCCACTCTCCAGTTGCCATTCCATTCCCTACGCACCCCCAAATAAGGGCAGGATTTGCACGTACCAGCCAGGGGCTTTCTAGTTGCAATCCCTAGAACCCAAGGAGGGAGGGCTAGAGGCATCATCTTAAATGCATGACACTTAGGTGTTGTTTATGTGTTCCTGTTTCAGAGAGGAATCGGTTGCCGGCCCCAGCACTGGTGCCAGGCCATGGAGGACACTCAGGCAGAGGTCGGCAGTGCCACACCCAGACATTGGATGGACAAGGTCCAATGTCTGGAATTTTTATGATAAGGAGAATGGGTTCACCATCTGCAAGGTAAGGCATGGGGGCTGGAACAACAAGGTATGCATGCATGCATTGCCCTCTATGACCTGCTATGAATGGAACTCCCCTACAAAGAGATATTGATGCCCACCCACTTGTAGAGACAGAATGCAGGCAGGGCTTGACACAGACCATTGGTCTGACACAGTATGGCACTTCTTATGTTCCTATCTTTTTATGCTCTTTAGATCTGCTGGAAAAGATTCAGGAGGCAGAAAGAGGGGACAACATTGGGCCTACTTGCCTATATAGAGAAGGCCCATGGGCAGAAGGTGTCTTGGGCCCAGGAGTCTGGCAGCGTGGCCATGGAGCATCAGAAGAAGGGGGGGGAGGCAAGACAGAAGTGGCACCATGTGCAAAGTCCTTCCCCCCCTCCAGCTCAGATGTGGAGCCCCCCCAGGAGCAGGAGGAGTCTGCAGCGGCAAGGCCCTTTCATTGCCAGGTGCAGGGGACCAGCTGGGACTTTGTTGACAGCCTCCAGGTAATTGAAGCCCGACTGGTGGAACAGTTCCAGGCGGTCGAGTTGAAGGAGAAGAAGGTGGAGGCGTACTCGGAGTATGTCTCCAAGTACATCTCCACTGAGAGGG
>QEPC01010811.1:228228-240053 GCA_003113815.1 Sphenodon punctatus
AGATGGAGAGGCTGGAACTCTACCAGCAGGCGGTCTCCAGGTGGAGCTGGTTGTCGGAGGGGCTTGTATTTCCAGACGCTTCAGCGGGCATCCATGGGTGGGTGTGGAGAAGTAGGCTGTTGGGGGGGAGGCAGGCTGGCATGCAGGCACCGGGCTTCTGGATGCAGTGGAATGGTCAGAATGCAGCCCCCAGTGACTGGAATGATGGTCCCAGAATCTCGTTGATGGTTTCTGGGATGGGTGGGCATGACTGATTCAGGTACAATGGAATGACAGCCTATGTGAGTTTAATGATATATGTCCCTAGAATTAGCGCATGGTTGGGCCCACTTCATTCAATCAAGCAATAGGTGGTAGCAGCAGGTAGAAGAATGCACACAGGCAGGCAGGCACAGAATCTCGTACAGCTTGTCGATTCCTACCAGATGCACCTGGCATCACATGTAGTGTAGGTAAGGTACACTGACCACAAGATGTGCCAACAGAAGGGTCTCAACTTGCAGACAGCCCCCCAGGAAGGGCAGGGCTTGTGTCTATGAGGAGGTGCCAGAGAGAAAGAGAGAGAGGCTCTTTGGCAGTGGGCATCAGGTGCTGGTAGTCAGAGGGACTCTTTCAGCAACTTCAGTGGACATCTGTGGGTGGGTGCGAAGGAGTAGACTTGTGGGGGGGCAGGTTGGTGTGTGGGCAGTGGTGGCCAGTGGCCACTGGCTATTGGCAAGTCAGGCACGAGCAGCAGCAGCACCCAGATGATGGATTTTGGAACTGGAGTGACTGCTTCTGGATGCAGTGGAATAGAATGACAGCCCCCCGTGACTGGAATGATGGTCCCAGATTCTCGATGATGGTTCCTGGGACTGACATGACTGCTTCAGGTACAGTGGAATGACAGCCTATGTGAGTTGAATTATGTCCCTAGAATTAGTGCTTGGTTGGGCACACTTCATTTAATCATTGATCAATCAAGCAATAGCTGGTAGCAGGTACAGGGAGGCACACAGGCAGGCACATAAAATATGTTGTGTGTTTATTTCCATCTCATTCTGGTAGGTTTGATGCTGGATGTGACCAAGGGCATTGAGCATGAGCACAGATGAGAGCTCTTGCTGGTTCTGGAAGGTGGCAGTTTGAGCTGGATGCACCTCTCCCCTTTTGTCTAGCAGCAGGCAGCCTCTCTCTCTCTCTCTATGTCCATGTACTGCAGGTGACAGCATGGGTGGGAGCGTGTCTGTCTCTCCTTTTAGCAGTGGGGAGACTTTCTCTCTCTCTCTCCTTAGCCTAGACAGGAGCTCAATGCCATCAGGACAGGCATGCCATGGGCAGGGCCCCGAGGGAAACGCGGGTCTGTGAATCACAGATTTCCCGTGGAATTCCCCTCCCCCCGCGGAATCTCCTGCCCCGCTTACCCCAGCGCAGAATTTCCAGCCTGCGCTGCGGGGACGCGGGGCAGGAGATTCCATGAGGGGAGGGGAATGAAAAAACCCTCGGGGCTTCCCCTCCCCAGCCTCCCCAGTTGCCAGGGCCCTTTAGATAATTAATTTGCTTACCAGGGATGGCAGCAGCAGCTGCTCCGTCCAGCGCGCTCTTTTCCTGCTCGTACTTCCTGGCCCCTCCCGACGGGGCCTCTCAGGGCGACGCAGCCAGATGACGTCATCTGGCTGCGTCGCCCTGAGAGCCCCGTCGGGAGGGGCCAGGAAGTACGAGCAGGAAAAGAGCGCGCTGGACGGAGCAGCTGCTGCTGCCATCCCTGGTAAGAAAATCCTTTTGGGTTTTTTTTGGGGGGTGGGGGGTGGGAGTCAAGCACGCCCCAGCAGCTGGGGAGGGCAAGCCCCGGCAGCTGGGGAGGGGAGGCCCTGAGGGTTTACCAGTGCGGGGGGAGGAGGAGGCAAACCAAGCCCCCCCCCCGCATGGTAAATCGCGCCGAGGCGCAGAATTGGCCCCTGACTCCCGCGGAATTTTTTTAAAAATTCCACGGAAGAATCGGGGCCCTGGCCATGGGGTTGGGCAGTTGCTTGGCCAATGGCCACGAGCAGCAGGTTGCTACTACCTTGTGGTAAAGGTTTATTGTGCTGGCTCCCATCATTCACACTGTGTCACCCTGCATCCCATCCCCACATGGACTTGTCTCATATCCATAGAAAGGGTTAGGGTGGAACTGTCACTCTCAAATGGGAGAATGTTGCTTCTTAGCCTAGCGAGGAACTCGATGCCATCAGATTAGGTTGTTGCCTTAAACACTAGTTTAAGGTGTTTTAACACTAGTTTAGTGGCTTAGTTTTATGGAAGAAGGGGACCATGGCTCTCTGTGTGAGGAATGATGGCCCCAGTCCCATCACAGTGGGTCCTGGGGCTAGAAGAGTGGCAACATATAGATATTGGCCACAGCCCTCTCTGCCTGTAACTTGGCCCCAGAACCCTGATGGCGGGTCCTGGGGCTGGAGTGGCTGCTTCTTGATGTAGTTGAAAATTACATCAAGATGTGAACATGTGAACATCAGTTGAACATGTGTCAGTCAGTCCTAAGAGATAGGCAAGCACCATTCTGTCAGAGCTGGCTGAGTTTTCCTTCCTTGCAGTACTTGATTGGAAAGTTCCTCACAGTACCCGAAGCGATCGCCAGGAGAAAATCTTCCACAGCAAGATGCATCGCTCCTTATGTGACATCAAGATGTGAACATGTGAACATCAGTTGAACAGGTGTCAGTCGGTCCTAAGAGATAGGCAAGCACCATTCTGTCAGAGCTGGCTGAGTTTTTCTTCCTCGGCTTGCAGTACTTGATGTCATGATTGGAAAGTTCCTCACAGTACCCCAAGTGATCTCCAGGAGAAAATGTTCCACAGCAAGATGCATTGCTCCTTATGTGACATCAAGATTAGCCTAGCAAGGAGCTCAATGCCATCAGAGCAGGTTGTTGCCTTAAACACTACAGGATGGCTTAGTTTTATGGAAGAAGGGGACCTTGACCAATATATCCCAGAAAATTGTTTATATAACACAAGTCTGCACAACATGGGTGGGATCGTGTCTGTCTCTTCTTCTTACAGTGGGGAGACTTTCTCTCTCTCTCTCTCTCTCTCTCTCTCTCTCTCTCTCTCTCTCTCTCCATGAACAGCAGGTTGTGTAAAGAAAAGGTGGAATGACAGCACCCCATGAGCGGAATGACAGGGCACAAGAACCCTGAGGGTGGGTCCTGGGGCTGGAGTGGCATCTTGTAGATATTGGCCACAGCCCTCCCTGCCAGTAACTTGGCCCCAGAACCCTGATGGCGGGTCCTGGGACTGGAGTGGCTGCTTCTTGATGCATTTGAAAGATGTCTCTCTGTGAGTGGAATGATGGCCCTGGACCCATCACAGTGGGTCCTGGGACTAGAGTGGCAGCTTCTAGATATTGGCCATAGCCCTCCCTGCCTGTAACTTGGCCCCAGGACCCTAACAGTGGGTCCAAGGGCTGGAGTGGCTGCTTCTTGATGTTGTTGAAAATTACATCAAGATGTGAACATGTGAACATCAGTTGAACATGTACCCCAAGCGATCTCCTCTCCATGTGAACATCATTTGAACGTGTACCCCAAGCGATCTCCTCTCCATGTGAACATCATTTGAACATGTGTCAGTTCGTCCTAAGAGATAGTAAGCAACATTCTGTCAGAGCTCACTGGCTGAGTTTTTCTTCCTCGCAGTACTTGATGATTGGAAAGTTCATCACAGTACCCCAAGCGATCTCCTCTCCATGTGAACATTAGTTGAACATGTGTCAGTCAGTTCTAAGAGATAGGCAAGCACCATACTGTCAGAGCTGGCTGAGTTTTTCTTCTTCACAGTACTTGATTGGACAGTTCATCACAGTACCCCAAGGAATCTCCAGGAGAAAATCTTCCACAGCAAGATGCAGTGCTCCTTATGAGACAAAAGACTTGGGGGGGTGTTCAGCATATTGGGGAGAGAAGTGGTGCTGGGACAGGAGCCTTGATGTATTGCTGCCCCAGGATTTGTGTGGCTAGTCGCTGACATTGCTGGGTTGGAGACTTGCTGTGTGCTGTTTATTTGCCAGCTGTGGTGAACCCCACCCCCAAATCCATGTGATTGGAGCTGCTGGAGTCGGCGTGACTGCCCAGGACATTTAAAGCACACCGCGGCCTTAGACATCGGGCCAGCGAGGGCCGCATAGATGCCATAGTCCCCCGTTGGTTTTCACGAGGCTACCAAGGGTGTGGAAGTTTTGCAAGCATGTCTACGCTGAAGCAGGCCAGGGCCGAGGCTGCCACCATCTCTCCCTCGACTTTGAAAAGCCCTAAACAGCGGAAGATAGAGAGCTATTTAACCTCTTCCACCTCTTCCTTCCGCCCCCAGGAGTCCCAAATTTATGGTGCTTTTTGTGCTGCCTCACCTTTTTGCTGTTTTCTAGATCTTAAAGCAGCATTTGATACCATAGACAGTAGGGGTGGGAATTCCGGATCTTCTGGTATCCGATACTGCCGGTATTTGGTGTACTGGCAGTATCGGATTAAACCCGGTAATCTGGCCCGTTTACCGGATTCCCCGTACCGGATTTTTTTACATTGTGGCCATTCAAATGAATGGCCACAATGTAAAAAAAACCACAACCCCCCACTTTCCCTCCCCAGTCCAGGCTGCACAGGTGGAAGGGGGGACAACCCCCCAACCCACCCTGCCCAGCCTGGCTTTAAAAAAAAAACATTCCCCCAAAGTCCCTGCTAGTGCGGGCTCCGGGCCGCCGCCGGCGACCCAGAGCCCACACCAGCAGGTAGGTATGGTTGTACTAGGGTGATCCCTGGGGTGGGGGTGGTTTAACACACACCCCACCCCAGGGATCACCCTACCTCCCCACCCAGGGATCGCCTACCTTGCACTCCGGGCGGCAGCGGCAGCGGTCCAACTCTGGCAGCTTCAGCGCTGGCTGTGGCTGCTGGCTTCAGTGCTACTAGGCCTTCTGGTGAACTTCTGGGTTTCCCCAGAAGGCCTAGTAGCACTGAAGCTGGCAGCCACAGCCAGCGCTGAAGCCGCCGGAGTTGGATCGCTGCCGCCCGGAGCACAAGGTAGGTGATCCCTGGGTGGGGAGGTAGGTAGGGTGATCTGATCCCTGGGGTGGGGGGTGTTAAACCACCCTCCACCCCAGGGACCATACCTGCTGGTGCGGGCTCCGGGTCGCCGGTATCAGCCCGGAGCCCGCACTAGTAGGGACTTAGGTTTTTTTTTTTTAAAGAAATTTAATCCAGGCTGGGCAGGGTGGGTGGGGGGTGCCCCCCTTCCACCAGCACAGTCTGGGAGGGGGAGGGGGAGGTTTTTTGGTTTTTTCCCCATTGATTTCAATGGGGACAGTTCCGCATTGAAATCAATGGAACAAATCCGGTACCAGTAAACCGGTACAAATCCGGCAATCTGTTTTTTTAAAATCCGGTAACCGATAAATCCAGTAGCCGGTAATTGCCCTGATGTCCCACCCCTAAAGACAGGGAACACCTCTGGTTGAAACTAAGGGAGTCCTCTATTGATGGCCGCTTGCTATTTCTGATAGTTAAACTTCACCAGGATAATTTTTTGCGGGTGCATCCTGCTAGGAATGCCCCCCTTTCTAATGACATCCCACTTTGCCGAGGAGTTTGACAGTGCTGTATACTAGCCCCTGCACTGTTCAATCTTTACATTAATGATCTAATTCCCTTTATGTTAGAAAACAACATGCATGCTCTGAAGTTGGGTGCCAGGAGACTACCCATCCTTCTTTATGTGGATGATACAGTCTTGCTATCAATGACCCAAGTGGGTCTGCGTCGAAGAACAATTACGATCTTAAAAATATCTTGGGGTGGTTTTCTCTTCATCTTGCCACTGGACTTCCCATTTTGAAGCAGCCAGATCACAGGCCCGGGAAACTACTAGTACCATTGTGAAGTTTTTTTATTCCCATGGAGGGAAACTAGCAGGCCCAGCCCTGAGTCTTTTTAAGGCTAAGGTAATTACGCAACTGTTGTACGCTGTGGCTATCTAGCCGCTTCCCTTTCTAGATAAGTTTGAAAGTATTCAGAACTGCTTTCTGCATGCTATATTGGGCTTACCGCTTTGTGCCCCCCAGGTACTTTTGAGGGCCGAAACAGCAATGACATCTATTAGATCCTTGGCGTTAATAGCTATCTTGAAATTCTGGTTGAAATTGGTATTTTTTCCATCTTCATCATCATCACTTCTGTCATTTATTGCAAGTTCTAACATCTAACAAGGGCAGCCCAGCAGGACATGTGTTTTCAGCAGCCTTTGAGTGGGCAGTATTGCTCAGTTGTGGGACAGGAGTCAAGAGAGCTCATCTCTAATTCCTGGTTTGGAATAGCCTGCATTTCAGCTTTCCCAGTTCTAACCCAGAGGGCTACAGTTCTTGGAGCTCACAGAAGAAAGAACCTGTATATGAACAAGTGGGGGAACTGGGTTTGGGGCACATGACTAGCAATGCTCTTGTGCATTCAGCCTCTTTACAGTGTGACCTTGGGCACTGAAATGCTTCCCCATCTCTCTGCAAGACTCTGTGGGACTTAATGAGGCAGGTCCTCAGCTGGCGTAAACCCAGTGAAATTTTACTGACTTCTAGCTAAGGATCAGGGCAGGGTAAACTTCTTGATTTGCACAATAAGTGCTCAGTCTGCCAGGCCCTTCTCAAATCATTCTTCAGACCACTGCTTTGGCTTGCTTCTCTGTTGCTCCCTGCCCCTGTGCCACAGAAAAGTGGGGCCAAGGGTGCTCAACACATCTGTAGCTTCTGAAGGTCTGAGCATTGAAAGTGCAGAAGTATCTGGGCAGTTACCTCCCCAGGATCTGCTTTAGCCTTTGAAAATTACCTGTTCCTCTTTTAGGATGCCACTGAGAATTTTCCTGGGTTTATAAAACTATCTCATCCCCCCCTCTCCCCAATTTCCCTGTTGATTGCCTAGTGTTAGGTCCTGATGCATATTGGGAGGATAAGGGCCTGAGATTCCCAGGTCCCCAAATTTATTTTGGTGAACCTGGATCTAGTGCAGTGTTTGTAAAGGACTGAGACATGCATGGCATGATTTAGAAGGACCTGATAATGAAATTACCTGCAGTAATGTATTCACAAAGGACTTTCTTTTGTTCTATCTCCTCCTCCCCACCCAGAATAGAATTGAGTATGATTGTTTATATTGCAGTCGCACCTAGAGGCTGTGAGCAAAGTCTACGTCTGTGTACTAGATGCTGTATCCAGAGAGAGATGCTTTTTCTCTCTAGATGCTGTATGATGCACAATAAGAGGTGGTGCAGATGTTAGAGCACTGGTCTGGGACTCTAGAGGCCTGGGTTCTCTTCCCTGATTTGCCACAGATCACATCGGCCAGTGGTTCTCAAATTGGGGAGTGCATTCTGGGAATATGGCTGCCAGACTCCAAGCTCTTTAGCAGGGAATTTCCAAAATGGTGGTGGCCAAAANGTAGGGTGATCTGATCCCTGGGGTGGGGGGTGTTAAACCACCCTCCACCCCAGGGACCATACCTGCTGGTGCGGGCTCCGGGTCGCCGGTGTCAGCCCGGAGCCCGCACTAGTAGGGACTTAGGTTTGTTTTTTTTAAAGAAATTTAATCCAGGCTGGGCAGGGTGGGTGGGGGGTGCCCCCCTTCCACCAGCACAGTCTGGGAGGGGGAGGGGGAGGTTTTTTGGTTTTTTCCCCATTGATTTCAATGGGGACAGTTCCGCATTGAAATCAATGGAACAAATCCGGTACCAGTAAACCGGTACAAATCCGGCAATCTGTTTTTTTAAAATCCGGTAACCGATAAATCCAGTAGCCGGTAATTGCCCTGATGTCCCACCCCTAAAGACAGGGAACACCTCTGGTTGAAACTAAGGGAGTCCTCTATTGATGGCCGCTTGCTATTTCTGATAGTTAAACTTCACCAGGATAATTTTTTGCGGGTGCATCCTGCTAGGAATGCCCCCCTTTCTAATGACATCCCACTTTGCCGAGGAGTTTGACAGTGCTGTATACTAGCCCCTGCACTGTTCAATCTTTACATTAATGATCTAATTCCCTTTATGTTAGAAAACAACATGCATGCTCTGAAGTTGGGTGCCAGGAGACTACCCATCCTTCTTTATGTGGATGATACAGTCTTGCTATCAATGACCCAAGTGGGTCTGCGTCGAAGAACAATTACGATCTTAAAAATATCTTGGGGTGGTTTTCTCTTCATCTTGCCACTGGACTTCCCATTTTGAAGCAGCCAGATCACAGGCCCGGGAAACTACTAGTACCATTGTGAAGTTTTTTTATTCCCATGGAGGGAAACTAGCAGGCCCAGCCCTGAGTCTTTTTAAGGCTAAGGTAATTACGCAACTGTTGTACGCTGTGGCTATCTAGCCGCTTCCCTTTCTAGATAAGTTTGAAAGTATTCAGAACTGCTTTCTGCATGCTATATTGGGCTTACCGCTTTGTGCCCCCCAGGTACTTTTGAGGGCCGAAACAGCAATGACATCTATTAGATCCTTGGCGTTAATAGCTATCTTGAAATTCTGGTTGAAATTGGTATTTTTTCCATCTTCATCATCATCACTTCTGTCATTTATTGCAAGTTCTAACATCTAACAAGGGCAGCCCAGCAGGACATGTGTTTTCAGCAGCCTTTGAGTGGGCAGTATTGCTCAGTTGTGGGACAGGAGTCAAGAGAGCTCATCTCTAATTCCTGGTTTGGAATAGCCTGCATTTCAGCTTTCCCAGTTCTAACCCAGAGGGCTACAGTTCTTGGAGCTCACAGAAGAAAGAACCTGTATATGAACAAGTGGGGGAACTGGGTTTGGGGCACATGACTAGCAATGCTCTTGTGCATTCAGCCTCTTTACAGTGTGACCTTGGGCACTGAAATGCTTCCCCATCTCTCTGCAAGACTCTGTGGGACTTAATGAGGCAGGTCCTCAGCTGGCGTAAACCCAGTGAAATTTTACTGACTTCTAGCTAAGGATCAGGGCAGGGTAAACTTCTTGATTTGCACAATAAGTGCTCAGTCTGCCAGGCCCTTCTCAAATCATTCTTCAGACCACTGCTTTGGCTTGCTTCTCTGTTGCTCCCTGCCCCTGTGCCACAGAAAAGTGGGGCCAAGGGTGCTCAACACATCTGTAGCTTCTGAAGGTCTGAGCATTGAAAGTGCAGAAGTATCTGGGCAGTTACCTCCCCAGGATCTGCTTTAGCCTTTGAAAATTACCTGTTCCTCTTTTAGGATGCCACTGAGAATTTTCCTGGGTTTATAAAACTATCTCATCCCCCCCTCTCCCCAATTTCCCTGTTGATTGCCTAGTGTTAGGTCCTGATGCATATTGGGAGGATAAGGGCCTGAGATTCCCAGGTCCCCAAATTTATTTTGGTGAACCTGGATCTAGTGCAGTGTTTGTAAAGGACTGAGACATGCATGGCATGATTTAGAAGGACCTGATAATGAAATTACCTGCAGTAATGTATTCACAAAGGACTTTCTTTTGTTCTATCTCCTCCTCCCCACCCAGAATAGAATTGAGTATGATTGTTTATATTGCAGTCGCACCTAGAGGCTGTGAGCAAAGTCTACGTCTGTGTACTAGATGCTGTATCCAGAGAGAGATGCTTTTTCTCTCTAGATGCTGTATGATGCACAATAAGAGGTGGTGCAGATGTTAGAGCACTGGTCTGGGACTCTAGAGGCCTGGGTTCTCTTCCCTGATTTGCCACAGATCACATCGGCCAGTGGTTCTCAAATTGGGGAGTGCATTCTGGGAATATGGCTGCCAGACTCCAAGCTCTTTAGCAGGGAATTTCCAAAATGGTGGTGGCCAAAACCCAGTTGTGCAACATGAGTTCTGATTGGTATAGAGCATGGGTGGCATTGGCAGCAGCAGCAGCCATTGGATTTCTGGGGCACAGAACCCATGGCACAGACAGCAGAGGCAGCATTGGCAGCAGACATTAGATTTCCCAGAGGCAGCATTGGCAGCTGGTGCAGACACTGGATTGACCAGGCACAGAACCCGTGGCACAGACATCAGAGGCAGCATTGGCAGTAGCAGCAGCAGCTGCCATTGGATTGCTTGGGCACAGAGAGCAGAGGCAGCATTGGAAGCAGCAGCAGACATTGGATTGCTCGGACACAGAGAGCAGAGGCAGTGTTGGAAGCAGCAGCATACATTGGATTGCTCGGGCACAGAACCCATGGCACAGAGAGCAGAGGCAGCATTGGAAGCAGCAGCAGACATTGGATTTCCGGGTCACAGAACCCATGACACAGACAGCAGAGGCAGCATTGACAGTAAGCAGTAGACCTTTGATTGACCGGGCACAGAACCCGTGGAACAACCAAGACAGCAGCAGCAGGATTTGCCTGTAAATAGCACCCTGTCAGCTTCCGCTGCCCAGTGCGAGGTTGCCGACATGCTGGGGGATCACAAGGGGAGGGGCCAGTGCAGACGGCCCCGGAGATCGCCGGCCCCACAGAGGTGAAAGGAACGGAAGGGCAGGGAATACCAGCACTGCTGCCCCTGGCAGCGAGAACAGAGGAAGCCTCAGGACCAGTGACCACGTCCCCCGCAGCTCCAGCGCATGGAGAATCACATGGACTGCCTAGGACCACGCCCCTGACGTTGCCACGCCGCTTAGAGCAGCTAAGGGCACATACGGGGGCGGGGCCTGTCACATAAAATCCAGCACCGCAGTTGGGGCGGCGCTGGTGATTGCAGAGAAACCGCCCCCTTGCGTTTGCTTCCTTGCTGCTAATCTTGACTGAGATAATAGTACCGAATTCTGACTGTGTGTGTGGACCCTCCTACCTGCAACCCTCCGGAGTGAATTGTGAGTGAGTGAAGGAGCGAGAGGTGAGTGAGTGGGTGTGTGCGAGCCCCCCCCCTGCTGGGCCCCATTCCCATCCCTTCCCCTGGAATCATATCGTGTGCGTGGAGCCTGTCCCCATTCCTACAAGTCAAGGTGGTTCCTTCCCTCACTACCTCCCACACCACCTTATTCCTTACTCCTTCTTAACCCTGAGTGTGAGCACTAGGGTGTGTGGGGGTACCTGGTGGCCTCTCTGGATCAACGTGCCCTATGATGATAGAGGCCTGTTCTCTTTGATTAGAGGTGATGGCCACAATTCTATCCTGATGGGCATAATCAGTCCTCACATCCTGCGTAATCCAGGGAGCCCCCTCTTAGGGTACCGTGCGGGTGAAGGGTGTACGTGTGTGTGTGGCCCCTATTCCCCCCTCCCCGGTGACACACCCATGGAGCCAGGATGGTTGGATTTGCAAGGGAATAGCTCCCATACAGCAGCAGACATCAGCAGGGGTGGATTGGCCATTGAACCCACTGGGAGGATTCCCAGTGGGCCGGGCTGGTCTGGAGGGCTGTCCCACTGTCTTCTTTTTTAAATTTAAAAAAAAAAAATTGTTGGTCCCGACCCCTGTTGGGACGGGTGTGGGGAGGCCTCACCTGCCTCACCCTCCTAGGAGCACAACAGCAGCTGCAGCAGCAGCAGCAGGGACACTCGATCGGGCTGGGAGATAAGGCTGTTTGTTTGCAAACACAGCTCCTCCTCCCCACGTGCTGATCAGAAGGTTCCTACCTTGTAAAGAAGGTTCTTCGAGATGGCTCCTGCGCTCTGCACTGGCAGCCACAGGAGCAGAGCACTTGTGGAGTCAAGGCAGGGGAGGACGGAGCCTCAGCCATGGGGCAGCAGGTAGGGCCTGCTTGGGGGTGTGTGGGACTTCTTGGGGGCCGAGGGCCTGCTTGGGGGGCCCAGGGGGTGCTTGGGCCTGCTTGGGGGGGCTGGGGGGGCTTGGGCCTGCTTGGGG
>QEPC01010811.1:253859-275359 GCA_003113815.1 Sphenodon punctatus
GCAATGCAATTTGGATGGGGGGTAGGAATGGCTGGGGGGTGTCAGTCCCAGGGGGCCTCGGACCGGGAGGGCTCGTTCACCCCTCCGCGCCCCAGACTTGGGCCCAATGCTTGGACCCATGGCGGGGGCCGTGCCACCGCCACAGCTGGTTGCCGAGGTAACCAGCTCCACCGCTGGTGGCATTGCGCCGTCCCTGGTGATGTCCCAGGGGGCGGGGCCATGGCCAGAGCCGCTGCAGAGCTCCGCACATCTCCTGACATGCCAGGGGGGGCGTGGCCGAAGCTTCATAAGCCAGCGCAGGGAGTTCCCTGGTGCCAGTAATCGGAGTGAGAAACTGGCCACTGAAAGCTAAGTGTTTGAAGTGTTTATACGTATTGTGGGATTTGTATGTTCTGGGTGGTGCTTGTGCATACTTGGGGGTGGTGTGTGGAAGTCTGGTTCCTTGTATATTCCTCCCCTGGTGAGCTTGATGGTAGCATGGGATATGAGTGTGGGAGCAAGTGCCTGTGTGGGAGCCCTGTTCCTTTCCCCCTTCCAGGTTCCCTTCCCCAGCCCAGGTGTGTGCAGTCCCCTCTCCCACCTTTATCCTGGGTCCTTCCCCTCATGCCCCCCACAACCCTCCACACTATCAGCCTTCCCCGTCCTGGACCTGTGGCGGGCTGGGCCCTGCTTGGTCTTGGTCTCATGCTCTGCACCCTATGATGATAGGGGTCCCGTTTCTGTGACATATCGGGCCACATTAATATCCTGATGGGCCGTTTCCCCCTCCACATTGGGGGCAGAGTGCCAGTGTGATTGTAGGGTGCGTGTGGGGTTGTGTGTGTCCTGGTCCCTACTCTCTGCTACCACTGACAGCGGGGCAGGAATGGCTGCCCGGGAGTGGGGGACAGTGCAGCTTGGGTGGGAGGGTCAGGAATGGCTGGGGGGGGGGAGTGCAGCTTGGGTGGGGGGTAGGATTGGCTGGCAGTTGGATAGGGCAACTTGGGTGGGGGGTGGGAATAGCTGGCTGGGAGTATCAAGGCAGCTTGGGCAGGGGGGGCTGGAGCCAGGTCTGCAGTGGCCGTTAGAGTTCTGAGGAGTGGGGCTCATGCCAAGCAGGCAAAGTAACTTGCTGTCATGGGGAATGCTTTTGAAAAGCTGCTTAAGAACCTCTTTGGGAAGAAAGAGATACGGATTCTCATGTTAGGTCTGGATGCTGCAAGGAAAATCACCATCCTCTACAAACTGAAGCTGGAGGAGATCACAACCACCATCCCAATCATAGATTTTAATGTGGAGACGGTAGAATAAAAAAATATAAGTTTCAGAGTCTGGGATGTTGGAGGCCAGGATAAAATTAGACCCCTCTGGTGTCATTCTTTTCAGAACACACATGGTTTAATCTTTGTAGTTGACAGCAATGACCAAGAGAGAGTAAATGAGGCACGAAAGGAGCTCACCAGAATGCTGGCAGAAGATGAGTTCTGGGATACTGTATTATTAGTGTTTGTAAAGAAGCAGGACCTTCCCAATGCTATGAAAGTTGTGGAGATCACAGACAAACTTGGCTTGCATTCCCTTCGGCAGAGGAGCTGGTACATCCAAGCGACATGTGCTACCAGGGGAGATGGGCTTTATGAGGGTTTGGACTGGCTCTCCAATCAGCTCAAAGACTAGAAGTGATCTTTTCCCTGAACACCTCAGCAGTGCCATCCACCCTCTGCAATGCGTATGAGTGTATGTGTGTACATGTGCAAGAGCAGGTGGGTTTGGGAGTGGTAGCAGCTTTCTCACACTGTGCCTTAAACATGTTGTAAGGTAAAAACAAACAGTATTGCATTTTAAACATTACCCTCCATAGCTTTGACATAGGGCATTTTCAGACAAGACACTTTCCACCCACTACCCACCCACCACACATGTTGCAGGACTGTACTGTTGGCTTATGGGTGCCCTGTAACATGTATAGTGGGTGGGAGGTGGGTGGGTAGTGGGTGGAGAGTGTCTTGTGTGAAAACACCCATAGTGTTTTTCACCAGCAAGGGGGAAGCAGGAAGATGACAGGGGGATGTCTTTTGATTACATGGTACATGAGCTGAAAAAAGAGCTTTGGTATCTGCAGGACAGCAGTGTAAAATGAATTGTAATTGCCTCTTGTGTAAGTTCTTAATTTCTTCTCTGTACTGCCTATTTGCAACCTATGGTCTTACCTACTTCTGTCATTTTTGGAAAGACGTTTAACTTTAGTCTTCCTTGAGTATGTTCTGGGACACCAAACCAGCATGTTAACTTCAACCCCTAAGTCAAGTATCCTTGCATAGGGTAAGCTGTCTTGTTGCATTATGTTCTGGGACTCCAAACCAGCATGTTAATTTCAACCTCTAAGCCAAGTATCCTTGCATAGGGTAAGGTGTCTTGTTGCTGTAGAACACAAGCATGTGCCTGCATGTTCTCCAGCTGAGCTATGTAACTTGCCATTCCATGTGTAACATAACTTGTTAGTAAAGTAATTTATTTGGGGCTTTTCATTGTATTGTTTGAATCAAAGTTCCCGTTGCCCCATCCAACAACTTTCGTGCGTCAACTCATTCCTGACCAGTGGGATGACATAAACCCAGCTGGTAACATGCTGTGTGACCTGGCTAGTCAAAGTGGAGCTTGAGGAAAGAGCTGAGTTACTGGTTGTACCATGCTGGTTTCTCTGCCACAAGCCTAGCTTTTAAGATTATTGCTTCTCACTCCTCCGGCTTGTGCAAAATATTATTCTGATATAACAATTCAAAAACCTAATTAAATTTCAATTTCTAAAAACCTTCAGTTTTAAATTCATAGTTAAGACAAATTGGTGAAAAATAACAATTTCACTGCTATACCATACCACCTAAAAATATGTTACTATTATAATACATACTTTTCACCTACAGCAATAGTACTCAATCTCATACATTTCATTAACAACTCTGTTTATATCAATGTCGTCTCAACATCATAACTCTCATTCTTACTTCAATACCATCAACATTATAACAAAACATTCCCACCACTTCACCATCTCTACTGATTAATAAATTCATTTTCATTCAAACACCTTGCTGAGTTAATTTTGGTGCAGAGATTGTATAGTTGGTTTGGAAATCCAGAAATGAAATATAAGTTGTTATACTGTAATAATGAACTCATTAGCGTGTTTGTCAGCCGCCGCAGCTGCTTCACGGCGCAGCGGCCGCCCCAGAAGCAAGGGACCCCCATTCCCCTTACCCACAGCAGCAGTCCGACACCACTCCCAACCAAGCCGCACCCACCCGGAAACCCCGAGGGCAAAAACAGCATGGCGAACAGCTCAGGGACCGCCCAGGATGCTACGGAGCCCCGCCCCCCGTTGCGGCGCTCCATGCACCTCCAGGCACGCACGGGGGGCTGAACCAACACTATAATTGCCAGCGCTGTAAGAGTAGCAGCGCCAGTGAACAGAGCTCAAACCCTGGAGAGACTGCCCCCCCAAGCTAAGTGGTGATATTGACTGCCTTCTTTGAGTTATATTTGGAGCGTTCATTGTTGTTCCCTAACCTTGACCCCTTCCCTGATCCTTGTTTTGTTGTATGTATCCGTGTTCCCTGGTGTGTTTTGTGTTTGTGTGGACTCCCTGCCCCCTGTGATTCCTGGTGATGAGTGGGTGATTGCGGGGCCTGCGGGCTCGTATGGGTGGTTCCCCTCCTCCTCCCTGGGTCCATCCCTGCCGTTCCCCTCACAGTGTGTAATCCCCATGACCCTCTCCTCTGGAACCCTGGACCCCTTCCCTGTGGATTCTGCACCCCCCGCACCTACCCTCCTGGCCTGTTCCCTCCCGTGTGTGAGTCGAACACGTGAGTCCCTTCCCCCGTTACACAGCTCTGCGCCCTGTGATGATAGGGGTCCATGTTCAGAGTGCATAAGCACATGGACAGACCCACACTCTATCCTGACGGGCTTATTTTCCCCGCAAGACGAAGGCAGAGTTTCCTGGTGTGTGAGAGGCGTGAGTGAGTGGCGTTTCTCCCCTTCCTACCCCTCCCCACTGACAGTGTTTGAATGAAAATGAATTTATTAATCAGTAGAGATGGTGAAGTAGTGGGAATTTTTTGTTATTATAATGTTGATGGTATTTAAGGAAGAATTAGTTATGATGTTGAGAAGACCTTGATATAGACAGAGTTGTTAATGAAACGTATGAGATTGTGTACTATTGATATAGGTGAAAAGGATGTATTGTAATAGTAACCTATTTTTGGTGGTATAGTAGTGAAATTGTTATTTTTCACCAATTCTCCTTAACTATGAATTTAAAAGCCACGTTTTTTTGATGTTGGTCTTATTTGGTCACTTCATCATTGTCAATTACTTCCACTCAGAGCCCTTAATAAGCATCTCCACTGCCTCTCTGTGAGCATCTCCACTGCCTCTCTGTGGCAGCACATTCCTAACATGACCTCAGGATCCTGCAGCTCCAGGTGGGTGAAGCTTAAGACAAGGTGAAGGTGTAAACCTGATGGAGAATCCCAAAGGCGGCAAGAAGCAACTCTACATGTGAGATTGCCAGACAAGCATAGCACATGACATTATCTGTTAGCAGGTGACCCCCTTCCATGCGTAACTATTAGGGGGTCGGTACCCCAATATACGCCCAATTCATCAATTTAGGGGAATTAGCCAAATTAGTTGAACTAGAGGTCCCCACGTGCCACAAGGATCCATCTGAGGTTCGATACGTGCTAACAGTCAGGTTATGTACCCTCCCCAAAAGTAGAAAAAGAGAGGGAGACAAACGTTTAATAAAAAGGGAATGTTTATTTCAAAGGGACATCAAAGAGAACACACAATAAGATACACACACACACACACACACACATCAATACAGCCCCGGTCTGGCTGACGGTTCACAGGGGAAGCACAAGCAGCAGCGGAGAAAGTGAAAGTAATGTGGGGAGTGAGGGTGGGGAGACACCAGGGAGATACACACACACACAGACACACAAAGAAAAGAGCGAGAGCTAGGGAGAGAGAGAGAGAGAGAAGTGAGAGAGGAAGTCAGGACCAATGGTTACCTCTCCTTGCAGTTGAAAACGGGACAGGCAGCCCATGGATCCAGCGAAGTTTGGGGATGAAGGGAAGGGGCAGACCAAAGTCTGGTAGACCCCTTAAGACACAGACATGCACAGAGGGACCCGCACATGTTTGCATCCAAAGCTTTCTCAGTTTTCAGAGAGGAAGCGAGGAGCAGTTATTGGGTTAGGATCAAGGAGTTGGGATAGGCTCGGGGGTGTCAAAAAAGGAGCACAGGGATGACAAAGGGAATCTGCATACAGGAACCATGAAGACAAAGGGACACAAATGACCCACTGGGGCATATATGGGTGGGTGTCTAGGTGCAACAAAAGGGAAGATGCATACGAGAGCCATGGGGACAAAAGGCACACAAGAGACACACCTAGGCATGAATGGGAGAGGGTTTTTCTGGTGATTTGGGAGGAATTTTCAGGAGAGTCCAAGGTTAACGGGCAACATTCCTTTGCATTTTGTGCATTTCTCCTTGATGGTGCTGGGGGGTGAGGGGGGATTGTCTTACGTGGGGGATACTAATCTTCCATGCCTTTGAGGCTGTTGCTAACCTGGGTTCTATTCACCAGTGGTTTCTCAAAACAGGGAGGATACCCTTTCTTAATGGCCCCTTACTTACTCAGGGTTTTCTCCACTTAATTACCTTCCTCCCAGAGCAGACTGGTTTTTGCATGATCGGGCTCCATTCCCCTAGGCTCCATGGTGGCTTGACCCTACCCCCGCTCCAGCTCCCTAATGCCCACTGACCCATGGCTCACATGGCCTTGCCAAGTATGGGGGGCTGTCTTTTGGGGGAGAATCCTACATCTCTGGCAACAATTTCCCCCGTTGGGGGCGTGGCTATCTATTAGCCACCGCCCCCACATTACCATCCGGAGCGCTCCTCAAGGTGCCGCAACTGAGCCATGGTTTGCCTAGTTCAATACATTAGCCCCAACATGCAAAACACCAGCCTGATCTGGAAGACTATGATCAACACAATCAGGTGGGACCTTATATTGAACACACCGGTGTATTGTTAATCCCAGTCCAGCAAGGACTCCCAACAGGCATGAATGTCTGCCATAATCTTCTGATTATTAAGCTGTGCAGTCATCGAAGCAGCTTGTCCTCACCGCTGGGTCGGAAGGAAGGGTGTGGGGGAGGAAAGTTTTGGGCAAAGGAAAAAAACAACAAACCCCATGGCTAAGAGAATCAAAGAAAGAAAAGGGGGTGGGGGAGCAATAAGGGAAAGGAACAATGGCATATGTTGCACAGTCCAGACCAGGGTTACATACTTAAAATCTCAATTTCAAACAAAGAAAAAAACTCATAAATCTTGAAAATCACAATTCAAACAAAACCATATATACACACACACAGGCACACCTGGGAACTGCCTGTGACATATTCATCCCAGCTAGATCTACCTGGGCTTCCTTCAGAGAGATCTGAGGATTCCAAAATATTTCCACAGACTGGTCTAGTTTGAATACATGCGGGCCCACGGCTTAGGTTGTTAATTTCTGGAGAGATACTGCATGCTTAATCAAGGGGTGGAGCTCTTCAGTGTTTTGGGTCCCTGTTCCAAATTTTAATTCACAAACCCCTTCAATACCCTCATGTGGCCATAGAAGCTGACACGAATTACCAGTCTGTACCTGTAACAGTGAGCTCCATTCAATGGAATAATTCCATTCAGGTGGACCTGATTTATACAGCTCATTACCCTTAACTTCCCACTCCTGGAGAAGTCAGGGTAACTGAAAGTCTATCGTCTGGACATCAGGGGCTCTCGGTGCCTGCTCCCACCACCATGTGGAAAGGGGTTCCAATTGTCCAAATGACAGCGGGGATCTTTACAGTGTTTTTAGTTCCCAAGTCCTTGCTCCGCTGGATGGCTTGCACCAGACCTGGAGGTGGGAGTTTTTTTCTTTCGAGTTCAGCATTTCATGGAATCGGGCAACCAACTTTTGATCCCTTCTCCGGGGTTGCGGCATGTGCAGGTGGCTGTATTCTCCCAGGTGCATCCCGTTTCATTGTCCAGGCCTGGAAACTGCATGCAGAGGCGAAGGCGCAGGACTGGTTTCAGCACACATCCAGGTTGGGAATCTGGCCCGCAGCCTCCAATCCTGGCAGCGCTTTCTGGGGTGACACCTTTCCATCTCCTCTTGGGGCTTCCCATCGGCTCATCTCCTGGCACGGATACGATAAAAAAGTCCGGGGTGGGGTGGGATTTCTCGCCCGGAGGTGAGGGTTACCAGAAACCAAGGGAGAAGACCGAGGGGGGAGGGGGCAAGGAGGCAAAAGACAGTGTTTGCTTCACTGACTTATGGAGCTGTGGCGGGGTATGGACTCTGGGCTAATTTCAGGGAAGGGCATGGCACAGTAGGGAATGGATTTTTAATTATCATCGCTAACATACCCTATTATTCCCACAGCTCCCTGTGGATAGGAGGTGATGGGGGTTGATTTCCTTCGAGCACTGGATACCTATTTCCCGGCTTTCCTCGTATTTTAACCAAGCCTGCAGAGAACTGGACCACATGTGGGTCTTCCCTCATGTACAGTTCCCATCTAGAGGAGCCGTTCCTGTAAATTTTATTACTATCTTTTCCATAACTCCCCCTGTTGATTTCCATTTGGCCACTCCAATGAGGGACCAATGTGGCCACCCAGCCTCACTATAACAGAACCTGAGCTGGAAGGTTTGCCTAATGATTAGGCTTCTTACCATAGCCGCTAATCTTATGGCTGGATTCACCGAGACGCCGTTTTGTGGCTGGGCCAAACTCCTATTCATGACCAGCATGAAAGTCTGAGATACCAGTGGCTCCCTGAAGCAGAGATTCCTCTTACTGAGAGAGGGTGGAAGAGCTAGCCTGATCTGGGGGCTGGCTCTGGGGGAGATCCACAGGTTTGCCTGACCACTCTTTGAGCTGAGGAAATATTTTCTCCAAGGCTGCCCTCTTCTCTCCTCTGGGATTTCTACCTGGTAGACTGTTGGACTAACTCTGTTAACTATTCTCACGGGACCCTCCCACTTGTGTGTTAAGGATCGCTCTTGTGCTGAGAATTTTTGATACATTACTGACTGTCCCACTTCCCACACCACAGGCTTTCAAACCCACCGTAGTCTTTTATCTACATCTTGCTGAGTTATTCCAAGGTGGAGGGCGTATTGACTATGGATTTTTGCTATCTCTTCTACCAAGATCTGAACCCATTTGTCAGAGACAGCTTTATTCTCCCATGAGCCTGGCAACTCTGTTCCGAACCACCAAGACTCAGGCATCTGCATTCGCCTTCCTGTCATTACCTCGAAGGGCATATATCCATGCACTGCTTTGGGCTCTCTCAAGGCCATCAAGAATAGGGGGAGCCTTTCATCCCAGTCCTTCCCTGTGGGACTAATCTGTTTTTTCAATACCTCTTTCAAAGTTTGATTAGTTCTTTCTACCAAGTCGGAGGAAGTGGGGTTCCCGGCTATGTGGAACCTCTGTTTGATCCCCAGAACTTTACACAGCACCTGCATTACACCCCCAACAAAGTGAGACCCCAAATCTGAATAGATGCAGTGGGGGAATTCCCCAACGAGACAAGACAATGTTAAAGAGCATTTTAGCCGTGGTGTGGACGGTGTTGTTTTTACAGGGGAGTGCCTCTACCCACTGGCTAAAGGCGCCCACAATCACCGGACAGTATTTGTTTCCTCTCGCAGTGGTGGGGAGGGGGCCTATGTAATTTATCTGGATTCGAGCCCAAGGACCTTCAATGCGCTGATGCTGAATGGGAGCCTTTATTGTCTGGCGGTCTGCATTCACCATAGCACAGGACAGACAATTGTTGCACCATTGCTCGACATCTGCCTTCATTTGGGGCCACCATCCAGTTTCCCTAACCCTATCCAAAGTGCCCTGCTTGCCCCTATGTCCCTGTTTGTGGACAAATTGTATTAGGTCCCCCCGTACCTTCCCCAGGACTATCCAGTGCCTATTGCCTCCGGGATTGAAAGCCCACCACACATCGTCTCTGGTGATTGTGAGTTTCCCGGTGCTGTCTTTTTCCTTTGCTGCCAAGTCCTCTATTTCCCTGTCCCCTTCCTGTAGTGTCCCCAAGTCTAGGGTAGTGACACCTAATCCTAAAGAGTGGGCTCTGGTGGTGACTGGGGCCAGGGGCATTTCAGAGGGGGTATCTTCTGTGGGTTATGGGGGCTGGCTCTGGGTAGTGGCTTCCTTTACCAGTCTGTCCGCTTGACTATTCCAGAAAGCCGAGTCTGTAGGCTTCCTGGAATGTCCCGTGGTGTGCGCAACCCAAGTCAGGCCAGTTCTGGTTTTGGCCAGCTCTGCAATTTTTTTCCATTTTTCTGAATGGGCTACTGGTCTCCCATCAGAGGTGGTCATACCTCTCCCTAGCCAAATTGGGAGCCACACGGTTGCTGTGCGTGCGCTCCCATCTGAATCGGTATAAATGGCTAGAGAGATTTCCAGGGGCTCAAATTCAAGGACGGCCTGGACTTCAGCCGCCTGAGAGTAGTGGGGGCGCCTTGATCCCTGTAGCCCATCTATCACCTGAACAGCTGCCCAGTCTGTCTTAGGCTTTCCCTGTTCATAAAAAGATGACCCATCTGTATACCATACTGTTAACCCCTTCTCTGCTGCTTCTGCCTGACTCTTTCCCCACTGTGCTGGCCATTCAGTGTGCTGGGGTTCTGGGAGGGGACATACGTGTTCTTCCCCTTCTATGAGTAGACAATAAGGGACAGGGGTCTCCTTCTGTTCTTTGTTAAACCCCACTACCCTGTTTACCAAAGCCAGAGTCCACTGTGTTATCCGAGGGTTACTGACTTGCCCATCTTGGATTTTCCCTGATATGATCTACTTGAGGGGTGAATGGGGGGGGTCTGTATTATAACCTTGGACCCCCCCAATTATGAACTCCCAGTGTTTCAAAGTCCAGACTAATGCTAAACAAGCCTTTTCACAGGGAAAAAACCACTGCTCCACCTCATTGAGTAACCTAGAGGCGTAAACTACCACCTGCTGTCTTCCCATTTGCTGTTGAGTGAGGGTGGCTCCTATGCAGGTGTCTGTTGTGGCTAGCTGGATGAAAAAGGGACGTTTGGGGTCCGGACAGGCCAGTGTGGGGCTTTTGCTAAATCCTGCTTTAAAGTAGTCAAGGCTTCTTGCTGATTTGGACCCCATTCCCAAGCCCGCCCTTTTTTCAGGAGTTTATACAGAGGTCTTGCCTTTTCTGCAAAGAACTCTATAAAATCCCTGGAAAAGTTCAGGGTGCCTAATATTGCTCAAAGGGAATGCAAATCGGTGGGTGCATGTATTTTTTAAATTACTTCTACTCTTTGGGCGTCTGGGGACCTTCCCTCTTCTCCCAAACTAATTCTCAAGTACTTCACCTGCTTCTGTATCAATTGTGCCTTTTCCCAGTTAACCTTGAACCTCATTTTCTGAACTATGGAGAGTACCTCCCTGATGATTTCTAAAGTATTTTCTTCTTCTGGGGAGTGTACCAAGATATCATCTACATATGATATTACAAAGTTTCTTGAGTCTGGCTTCAATTCCTTCCACATTTTTGAAACAACCGAATGGCAAATGCTAGGGGAGGAATGGAAGCCTTGGGGTGTCCTTGTGAAAGTGTATTGCTGATTCCTATAGGTGAAAGCAAAGTTATACCAATAGGCGGGGTTGAGTGGGATGGCAAAAAAGGCATTTGCTAAATCAATGACCGAATACCAGAGATATCCTGTGGATATCGCTGCAACTATTTCATTGTATTTAGCCTCCACCAGAGCAAAGGCAGGGGTTACTGAATTCAAAGCCCGATAGTCCAGTCATTCTGTAAGTCACCCCATCCACCTTGATAACAGACCAGATGGGGGCGTTACAGATGGACTGCATTAGTACTATAACTCCCTGTTTCAGTAAGCTATCTATGGTAGTCTGGATTCCCTCTTCTGCCTCTGCTGGGTATTTGTATTGTTTCTGGGGAGGGGGATCATCTCCCTGGATTAGTACCTCATCCTCTACCTTCCCGCATTCTGCCTTGTCCTTAATCCATACCCGGGGAAATTCTTGGGTCCGTGGATCATTAGTCAAGGGGAGAACAGGAAGGGGTGCCTTAAGGGCTGCGCAGCAGTGTATGGCGGAAATTTCTGGGGGGCCCTCCAGGACTTGTCAAAGTAATCCATTGGCTAAGTCTACTGTTAGCTGGGACTCCTGCAGAAATGGAGTCCTTATGACGCCTTTTTCTTTGCCCTTGTGCACACAACTTTCCATTGTCCCTTTCAGTTTACCTAATTCAAAAGGAACCTCCTGCCATACCGGGACTTCCTGAATTTCCCCACCATACCCACTAAGCTTAACTTGCTTGCCAGAAGGCTTCCCTGCACTTACCCAATCTGAATCCAAAATGTTTACAGAGGTTCTTGTATCTACTAGGAGCTGGGCTTGAGTTCCCGGATTCCCAGTGCTAGCCCTGACATTGGGTCTCCCCCACCTATCTGGGTGTAGTTTTGCAACCACCCGAGGTGGACTGATGGGAATCGGGCAGCCCTAGCAGAGACTATGGACCTCTTGTAACACCTGATCTTGTTCTGGTGTCCTGGTTCTGGTGCCCAGATCCTCAGACCCCATTGAGGCTACTGGTTGGGGGAACCATGGTTAAAGCCCAGAGCCTGCTGTTTTTGCAATTCCCCCACTGCCGATATCAAAACATGCAGTGGTTGGAGGTGGTATTAGCTCATGTCCATCCCTAATGCCTTTAACTCCCCCCATACATAAGCATGGAGAGGATTCCTGGGCTCCCGATTGGGGTGAGCTCAAGGGGGGAAAGTGTTACCAGGGTTTCCTAGTGGCCCCTTCTGGGGGTTGGCTCTAGGTAGGGGGTTCATGCCCTGTCCTGGAGGAACCGAGGAGTGGGGGCTGTTATTCACAAACGTAACCGCCTGCACTGGCTCTAGCTGTTGCTTTTTTGCAGACTGCTTACTTTCTCCCATTCCCCTCATAAAGTCCGCCACTTGCTGGATGCCTGTAGTCAGCTCATCCCAGATGATCTGTGCTAGGTCTAGTCTCCCCAATGCCATTTTAGTTGGGTAGGTGAGCCCTGCATGTACCCTGCAAGCCCTTCTATGAATTCCCTGTTATTATATTGCATCACCTGCCTCCCATTTCTCTGGAAAGGAACCACAACCTCTGCTAGGTCTCCCAAAAGCTTTTTCCTGACCACATATGCCTCTAGCTCTTCCCCCAGAGCCTGCACCTCTAAATAGGAACAACCTGTGAGGGCTCTGTCCTGGGAGCATAACCTGCAGCACCGCTTTCATCCACTCGCTGCAGTTAGCGCCATGGAGGTCAGTCATGCTTAGTCCAGCTTCCAGGACCTGCGCATTTGCAAGGGACATGCTGGCCCGAGCTAACTGTGTCAGGTCTACCCCATCTGCTGTGGGTTACATTTGCCAAACCCTGGCCATCCATGAGACTACTGTGTCCTGGTTTAGCGGGCCCAACTGCTCTGCAACTGCCTTTGCCTGAGTGGGGGGGGGGGACCACCGAACCATTTCCCTTACCTCCTCGTGGGTCCCACCCCCTCTTCCCCCTGTACGCGCAACATCCCGGCTCACTATTGGGGCTAAAGGCTCAGGCATTTGCCATGCGGGGTTGTAAGGGGCCTCCAGGATGGTGTCTAAGGGAAGTTTGGACTTCCATGTGGGGAGAGGATTGGGCTCTGTCCCGGGGAAATCCTCAACCCACACAGTGGCCACTAGGCCTTTGTGCAAGTCAAGTTCCCCCCATAGTTTTTGGATGGTTGCCTCACAGACTTCATGGCTAGCCATGACCTTAGTGGTCCTGTTCTGATCTGCCAGGAAGCGTGCCACTGACCGGGCTTGCCCTAACTACTCCCTTAGTCCCTTCAGCTCCTTCTCAGCCTGTTCAGCCCTAACCAAGGCTCCTCTACTCTCCTGGGCTCTTTTAAGGAACCCTGTCACATTTATCCCTTTCCAGTTCCACACACTTTGCCTCTAATCTCTCAGCCTTCACTCCCTCCTTCTCGCACTGTTGTTTTGTGTCCTTTAACATTTCCTGTAAATCGCAGCACGCGTACCACAACACCCAAGCTGCACATGCGTCTTTCTTATTCTCTCTAGGCTTGAACTTTTGACAATACTCCGCATATGCCTCACCTACTGAAGCCACCGGGTCCTTGCTCTTAAAACACCCCGGCTCCCATGGGCACTTTCCGTTCTTTGCTGCCCATCTCTCTAACTATGCCTTTCCCTGCTCCCTTCAGAGCATGCCTTCCACCTCACAGGCACTAACTGCCATTCCGGAACCTATCCTTGCATAATTCCCTGTGTTACTTTTTACAACCTCGACATTCCAATGATACACTCCATGGGCTGCTGAAACAGTCCCCCGCCAAAAACTTACAAATTCTGGAACCGACCCTAGGGCACCCAGACCCAAAGATTCCAAGGCTGTCCATGCAGCCCCAAGACCAAAACTCTCTAACTGTTCCAAACCCGACAGTACAGGTTCAAGACCCCAAAGATCCCAGGGCTGGTGCTGCATTCCCCAAGACCAGAACTCTCCCATCATCACAAATCCAGGTCAGAGCTGCCAACGCAGTCCCCAAGACCTCAGTTCTCTGAATACCCCAAACCTGACCCTACAGGTTCAAGACCACAGATCCCAGGGCTGCCAATGCAGACCCAAGACCACAATTCTCTGAATGCCCCAAACTTGACCCTACAGGTTCAAGGCCAATTCCTCTATAAATACAGACCCCTGGACTGCCCCATACAGTCCCAAGATCCAATTCTCTAATGATCCCTGGACTGCCTCATACAGTCCCAGGGTCCTAATGATCCCTAGGCTGCCTCAAAGAATCCCAGGACCAAATTCTCTGATCATGGGGCTAACTCAATAGTCACCCCGTTCTCATTTTTCTAAACTCACAAAAACCCTCGGTTACTAGAAAGGTCCCATTGGACATGCTGCTCTTCTCTGGAGCCCTCAATCTAGTACTTGGCCCCATTGGGCTTGGCATTTTTACAGGCAAGTTCAAACAGAAAAGACAACACTCCAAAATCCCACAATCCAACAACCCCTTCTTGCAAACTCTTTAAATTTTAAATCCACAGTCCAAAGAAGAAAAGAGAGAAAAGAAAGGATAGAGAAGAGCACAGAAGTAGGAAAAAGATAGAATTTTGGGGGTTTGGCTGGCTGGAGCTACGCACACCTCCGTGAGTTCCCACTCATGTTCTTAATGGGTTCCCACATGACTGCCTGTGTTCTCCACCAATTTGTTAGCAGGAGACCCCCCCTTTCACACATGACTATTAGGGGGTCAGTACCCCAATATACACCCAATTCTTCAATTTAGGGAAATTAGCCAAATTAGTTGAACTAGGGGTACCCACGTGCCACAAGGATCAGTCTGAGGTTTGATACGCACTAGTCAGGTTATGTACTCTCCCCAAAAGTAAAGAAAGAGAGGGAGACATATGTTTAATAAAAAGGGAATGTTTATTTCAAAGGGACATCAAAGAGAACGCGCAATAAGATACACACACACACACATCAATACAGCTCCAGTCTGACTGACAGTTCACACGGGAAGCACATGCGGCGGCGGGGAAAGTGAAAGTAATGTGGGGAGTGAGAGAGGGGAGACACCGGGGAGACGCACACACACACAAAGAGAAAAGAGCGAGAGCAAGGGAGAGAGAGAGAAGCAATAGGGGAAGTCAGGACCAATGGTTACCTCTCCTTGCCATTGAAAAGGGGACAGGCGGCCCGCAGATCCAGCGAAGTTCGGGGATGAAAGGAAGGGGCAGATCAAAGTCTGGGAGACCCCTTAAGACACAGACATGCACAGAGGGACTCGCACATGTTTGCATCCAAAGCTTTCTCAGTTTTCAGAGAGGAAGCAAGGAGCAGTTATAGGGTTAGGATCAAGGAGTTGGGATAGGCTCAAGGGTGTCACAAAAGGCGCACAGGGATGACAAAGGGAATCTGCATATGGGAGCCATGAGGACAAAGAGACACAAATGACCCACCGGGGCATATATGGGTGGGTGTCTAGGTGCAACAAAAAGGAAGATGCATACGAGAGCCATGCGGACAAGAGGCACACAAGAGACACACCTGGGCATGAATGGGAGAGAGTTTTTTCGGTGATTTGGGAGGAATTTTCAAGGGAGTCCAAGGTTAATGGGTGACATCCCTTTGCATTTTGTGCATTTCTCCTTGATGGTGCGGGTGGGGAGGGTTGACTTACGTGAGGGATACTAATCTTCCATGCCTTTGAGGCTGTTGCTAACCTGGGTTCTATTCACCAGTGGTTTCTCAAAACAGGGAGGATACCCTTTCTTAATGGCCCCATACTTACTCAGGGCTTTCTCCACTTAATTACCTTCCTCCCAGAGCAGACTGGTTTTTGCATGATCGGGCTCCATTCCCCTAGACTCCATGGTGGCTTGACCCTACCCCCGCTCCAGCTCCCTAATGTCCACTGACCCATGTCTCACATGGCCTTGCTGAGTATGGGGGGGGCTGTCTTTTGGGGGAGAATCCTGCGTCTCTGGCAACATAGCCTCCCCAGATAGCAATGCTAAAGCCCAATACTACAGGCATCATCTGGGAATGAAGACAAGAGCAATATCATTCTCTGTAGTCACTTTTGATAGCAAGGGGGATGAAGAAACAAATAATGAGCCCCCTCCCTGCTGAATGTTTAATGAGTTTTTGCACATGGGACATTGTGCTTTACATTCTGTCTGTCATCACTTTCCTTCTGTTCCCTCATGGTAATAGTAACCAGGTAGAACAGGGCAATACTCCAGCGCACTCACCATATGTAAGGACCTGGCCCTATGTCCCTTAGGGGTTCTGGAGCAGCGGCCAGTCCTCTTGCACCACTGCTTAGCACCCTCAGACCCAGCCACTCCCTACAGGAGGCCTCCCTACCTTGCCCTTGCCACGCCCCTCTTGGCTGTCTTTAACTCCTGTCATGCCTCCTAGTTTCTTGGTTGGTTTGCTGCCATAAAGCAACACCAGGTAATTGGGTGAAGGAACTCCTTCACCCATGGTTCCTGGTAGGGGTGGGACTCCAGCCAAATCATTGGTTTAATTTTTTTCTGTACTGCCCCCGTGTATCAACTTTGATATCGGTATCGGAATTATCAGTTTCAGATCTTTTCCCCATTGACTTCAATTGGAAAGAGAACCTCCGACTCCAAGACACAGGGGAACCAATACAACACACACACACCTGGGCATTCCCCCCATGCCACTCCTGACCTCAGGGGGTGGGGATCCATTACCCCTAACACTCACATCCCCACCCGCCAGGGCCTGCCTTTATTCCCATCCCCACCTCCACCCTCCGGGGCCCCTGTAAACTCACCATTGCCAGTCTGGAGGCTGGGGGTCAGGGCCGCCGGTCGAGCTGCCAGCTCCACTATTGGCGGTCGTGTCTCCTCCACTGCTGGTGGGAACTGACTCTATTGCCAGGCTGCTGTGCCTTCTCTGCTGTGCAGCGGTGGCGAAGACCTGGCCACCTGACAGCAGAACCAGCTCCCACCGGCAGTGGAGCCAGCTTCTCTGCTGGGAAGCAGGGTCTTCTCTGTCTTCGTTCTTCTTCTCTCATCTTCTTCTTCTTTTCCAGGTTGCCAGTCCAGAGCTCCAATAAACGCTGCCTTATTGGCAGTGCACATGCGCAAATGGCTGCCGAGGCCATTCTGAGCATGTGCATCCCTAATCCAAAATGGCACTAGCAGCATCAGTGCCATTTTAAAAGACGGCAGTCATTCTGTGCATGTGTCAACGCATGCGCAGAATGACTGACGTCTTCCAAAATGGTGTCAACACTGCCGGTGCCATTTTGGATTAGGGATGCACATGAGCAGAATGGCCCTGGCAGCCATTTTGTGCATGTGCGCTGCCAATAAGGCAGTGTTTATCAGCGCTCCAGACCGGCAATCTGGAAAATAAAAGAAGAAGAAAGAAGACAGAGAAGGCCCTGCTGCCTGGAAGAGGAGCTGGCTACCACCAGCAGTGGATGATGCCCAGCCACCAATAGTGGAGCTGGCAGCCATGACCCCCACCCTCCGGACTGGCAATAGTAAGTTAAGTTTACAGGGGTCCCGGGGGAAGGAGGGGGTGGGAGTAAAGCCATGCCATGATGGGTGGGGGTGTTAGGTACAATGGATCTCCACCCTCTGAGGCCAGGAGTGGGGGTGAGGGCGGGTGGAGGCTTCTCCCTGGCACTTCCCATTTAAGTCAATGGGAGAATTTCCCATTGACTTCAATGGGAAGATATGATCCAATAACTGGGATCCGAGAGGGCCCCAACTATCTGATCTCTCAGTTTTAACCAAAAGTGGCCATTATCTGCCACTTTGGTTAAAACCGAAATCGATAGTCCCATCCCTAGTTCCTGGCCTCCCTTTTTGTCTTTGCTCTTTGATTCCTGCTTCTCTCCCCAGCCTTACTCCTCATCTTTTTTGCTTCCTGCTCTGTTCTTGTTTTGCTCTTCTGTAGCCTTGTTATCCTGTGTCATAACCCTAAACCGCTTTCACCTCAAACCCCCATGTCTGTCCACATTACAGATGTCCCCACCCTGTGCTCCTTAGTCAGATGGTCCTGGGAAGAGGACCCCCTTAACACCCACTCCCATCCCAGAGCATCAGCACAGGGATGTTCCCACTTTCTCAAGCTCTGACACTCCCACCTATCTCATAGTGTCAAGCTCCAGGTGTTCTCAGATGGTGGAAGATGGGACACTCTGCTCCCTCCTGTACAGAGGTGCCAATTAAATAAGAGATTAACCCTGCCATTTTTAATCACTTCGTTTTCTGCAATCCCCACATTTAAAAAAGACCAAACAGATTTGCCTTACTTTAATTGTATGAGACATGAACATGGGACAGTTCTTCCTTTTAGACCATGCATCATCCTGCAGTGAAATATGAGCAGCTAGGCTGTCACCAGGCCCAGATCAGATTCCCCCACTCCCAAACACAGATATTCATCATAGTCCATGAGTGCTAACAGCCATTTGTGTTTAGTACTGAGCCATATTTATCTGGGTGGATCTGGAGGGAGTGTGGGGAGGGTATCATAGCACACTTTATCAGGAAGCTTTATTCTGGTTAAATTGTTAGGATGTGAAACTTCCAGCAGGAGCACTGAGACTATGTAGAGTGAATGCGATTCCAGGCTCTCATCCTGTTTATATGATGAATTTGCTCTTTCCCATTCTTACTGCATGGAAGGGAGCAGGCATGGGCCATTTAAGGACTGCCTGTCCATCACTCTGGCCACGCCTCCCTTAGGAGCTATAAGAGCAGTATGCTCTAGCCTCAAGGCAGTCTCCCAGGAGACCGGGAGCTAGCCAGAGTGCTGGTCCTCAGGGCAGGGGCAGCACGAGGTGGCTCACCAGAGTGATAATGTATTGCAGACTCTAAATGTGACAAGACGTGCACTTGGTGAATAAATGAACTGCTGCATAAGGAACCCTGGTGTGACAGAAATGTTCTGAGGGCTGGAGTCTGTAGGAATTTGTGGGGCACAGCATAGAAGTGATTCTCTGTCATGGGGGGAGGGGAGGGGAATGTCTTGAAATAAAGATTAGGTGTCTCTTTCTGATCCCTAGTTCCACCATGTGACTTGATGCAGAAATCGCTGAGCGAAATGCTGTGGCCTATATGTACCGGCTAGCCTAGATAATCATAATGGCCACTTCTTTCATCCATATGTTCATGAATTTGAAGGGTGCTCCAAGAGCAATTGCTTTTCTCTTCAGTAAGAAGAAATGGGGCTATCCCAGCTGAAAGGCTTACATGACTGCCTCCTTGAAATATCAGTACAAGTGTAAAATTAAACTGCAGCCCTTCACTGGGCAGAACGAGGGGGGGAATACAAAGGGAAGAGCTGCAGAGACCAAACAAAACAAAGCTCCTTCCTCACTCTGAGCCAAGTTTATAATTACATTTTTATCAAGTTTTTAGTCATGCACTTCAATAGAGAAAGTTAGAGAGCGATTTTGAAACTGACACAACTGTAATGGAATTTGTAATGTTTATATACATAATAGTCACCAGCTGGAACCTGAACTTCCTGATTTGTTATCCATAATCAGGGGCTACTTACCAGAGTGGGTTTTGGATTTCCACTAGGAAGCCATTAAAGGGGGCATTTGAAGCACTTGGATAGAGTTGTGGTTTCCCTTTTTAGTTGATTTTAACCCTTTCCCCCTGTGACTCTTTCCCCAAGCTCACCACGACAAGCACATTTATTTATTTATTTTAAATTATCCTGCTGTATCCCAAAGGCTTAGGGCAGGTTACATGCCCAAATAGATCTTCCCTGTGTTGTCTCAGAAAACTCATTCATATTTGGGGATGTCCTCTGAAAAATCACTGATGCTGCCCAGCTGCTCCATTGTGGAATCCTCGGCATTGCCATGGGGTCAGAGTTATCTACCATAATCAAAAAACCTTTCAGTTTAAGAAAGAGTTAAGGCCCTTGCAAATTCAGTCCTGCTTCAAAAAGCATGGGAATTTTCAAGTTAAGACCATGGGTAGGGTTGCCACCTATGTATTTTTTTCCAGGTCACTTACGAAAAATACCTGCACCTATGGCACCAATGCAGGACCTGTAACATGTATTTTTCATAAGGGGCCTGGAGAAACATACATAGATAGCAACCTTAGCCCTGCTGGCCTTAACTTGGGTGCCACGAAAGCAGCAAAGACAGTGTATACTATCAAATTGTTCTCCCTTACAACTTAGGGTCCATACATCTACCCTTAGCCTTGGTATTTCATTCCCACCTCTTTTCCTTTTCCAGGCTGGCAGCAACACTAAAGCTAGAAAACAGGAGTGGATCAAGAAACAGCTTTTCTATAGGTTTGGGAGAACAGAACAGTCTTAACTTTTGTGCCATGTAAGCAGTAAAGACATTGTACAGTCTCACATATTGTACTCACTTTCAACTTAGGCTCCATACACCTACTCACACTTTGCCTTGGTCTTTCAGCACCAATCGTCTTCCTCTGACACACCACACCACCCCCCAAAGACATTCCCACCGGGAAACAACAAAAAGTAACATCTGGATGGCAATCACTAGCCAGAACCAAAGAAAATGATCCCCAGCCGGGGACGAAGCACACAGCATCACTGCCAGGCAACCAGCAACAATGCAGCCACCGGAGGGAGATTTAAAGGGAAACCTGCAGCAGGGAAGTGTGGCGGGATGGAGCGAGGAGGGAGGTGGAAGAGAACGGTGCGAGAGAAAGCGAGGGTGGAGGAGAAGGAGGCAGTGGCAGCGGTGGAGGGAGCACAGACAGGGGAGGGGGAGGCAGGGGTTGTGCTGAGGATGGAGGAGGCGGAGGGACAACACCCGCTGCAGTCAGGACAGGATGCCCCGGGGACAGCAGCTGGACCGGGGGAGGAGGCACCCTGGAAACGGGTAAGGGGAAACAAGGGGAGGGGAACAGGTGGGACAGGGGCACCAAGGGGGGCACAGGGCCAGCCCGGGCTCCTGGCAGGGAGGAGGGGAAAGGGGGCACCCCACGAGAGGGGCCAGAACCATTGCCACCTGGGACAACAATAGGTGGTCTGGACACGGAGCCCGGACCGGCCCCTTCTACGATGCCCTGGATCGAATATTTCACATGAAGGGGTCGATAGTCACCCCATGGCTTATGGGGAGTGCAGTGGTCCAGGGCAGGGAAAGGGCCAAGGTACCCCCGCCCCTCACCGTCCCCTGGTAGACACAAGCTCCAGGGGCCCAGACCCCCAGGAGGAACGCCCTGGGACCTCCGGCACCTGAAGGGCCCCCCCCCGGAAAGCAGCCCAAAGAGCACCCACCCCCAGGCTGGACAAGCAGAGTCCGAGGCCAGCACCCTCATCACCCTCAGCCAGTGGTCCCAGGGGGATGTTCATCATGCTCAATACCCACATGGGGTCAATTTCAACCACGCTTCCCGGGCTCCCCGGCGCAAAATCCCAGGAAGCGTGGCCAAAGAGATCCCCGCCGGGAAACAACAAAAAGTAATGTCTGGACGCCAATCCCCGGGCGGAAACAAAGGAAATGAGCCCCAGCCATGGACAATGCACGCAGTGTCACTGCCAGGCAACCAGCAACAACACAACCACTGGAGGGAGATTTAAAGGGAAATCTGCAGCAGGCAAGCATGGCAGGATGGAGCAAGGAGGGAGGCGGATGAGAGCGGCGGGTGAGAGAGCGACGGTGGAAGAGGAGGCAGAGGAGGCAGGGGCAGCGGTGGAGGTGGAGGGAGCACAAGCGGAGGAGGGGGAGATGGGGGGGTGACCTGCCCATGGAGGCGGGGCAGGGTCAACACCTGCAGCAGCAGGTGGGACGCGCCACCCCGGGGACAGCAGCCGGACCGGGGCCGG
>QEPC01010811.1:286252-300530 GCA_003113815.1 Sphenodon punctatus
TTGGGGCTTGAAGAGTTTTTACATTGCAGCCATTTTTAAATGGCTGCAATGCAAAAAAATCCGGTACCTGGAATCCGGTACCCCGGACCGGATTACCGGGTTGAATCCGATAATGCCGGTACGCCCGGTACCGGCATTATCGGATACCGGATTTTACCGGTTTCCCGCCCCTAGTAACTACCTCAGCAGAAATACTGGAGGATGAGGATCAAGCAGATGAGGGAAATAGAGATCAACCCTCTGGGAGTGGAAGGGGAGACAGAAGGAGCAGGGTAGTTACAAAAAGGGTAACCAAGCAGAAGCCACTGTCCTATATGGAAGCACAAAACACGGATAAAGCATTAGGTCCACTTAAAAAGGAAACCGCCATTAATTTGCTAACTAAAGCTATTAGCTACCAAAATTGGACCTCCCAAGATTTGAGGCAAATTATTCAGGCTGCCACTACTCCCCAAACGTGGGCAGATATCCAAGACATCTTTGACAACCCAGAGGTGGACTTGTTACAAATTACTCAACATATTTTGCAGCTGTTTTTAACCAAGCAGAGGGCAAAAAGGTTATATATTTCAGATACCCAGGCTCCCGGGGAAACAGTTAAAACATATGAACTTAGACACAAGATATTTGCCATTGCCGCGGGGGAAGCAGCAGAAATCCCCCTAGAGACTCAACTCCATAATGCGGAATGCGTGCCATACACCCCTAAGGCCACCACATTTGCAACTATTGACTGGAATGGTGATTGGTTCACTGAGGGTCTTTTCAGAGGACTCCCCCCACCATAAAGTTGTTCATGGGAGGCTCTTATGACAACGCCTGGACATTACAGCATATCATAAATAAGGCAAAGGAAGTCGAAGAGTTGGTTAGGGAAGGCAAACAAATGGATAGCGTGTCTGCTGTTTCTTACAGCAATATGCAGGGAGCCCAAAATAGGGAAGTAAATAGAGAGCAGCGTTCTGGCCAAGACCGAAACAGAGCACAGCATGTCAGGCCACAAAGCCAGCTGGGACAGTTTAGAACTATGATATGGAAACAGCTAATGGCATCAGGAGAGGATCCAAATAAATGGGACAAGAGGCCCCTCAGCGAATTGGTTAAGCAATGGGAGATGGTGGGAAGAAGGATGGAGTTGGCGCAGGGAGCTCAGCCATGGAACCAGCCTCAGGCTGCGCCAAAGGTAGCATCTGCTTCCCCTGGTGCACCCAGCCAGTATCAGTACTAGGAACCTCCCCTTCCCAGGCCGGTAGTCACCAACATGGGTTCATGAAAACGAGTGGCTAGCCTCCGATTTGGTCCAGTCGGGAGGCCACATATTTGGGTTACTCTGGGGAGGGGATCCAACACTGCTTCACAATGGACTTTAATTGACACCAGAGCCTCTATTTCAGTGGCCCACCCAAAGCAATTTCCTGCTCATGCACTGCCGGTACAATCAGCCCCCATTCAGCTGGAGGGATTTAATGGAGCTGTTAGCATGGGCAGGCGTTGCAAAGATGTACAGCTCTGGATTGATGGGGAAGGGTACAAGGTTGATTTTGTCATTGACCCAACTACCCCCAAGGATACCCTCTTGTTGGGCAGCCCTATTGCTGTTCGCAACCATTGGTGTATTGATTTGTCAAACATGTGCATTTGGCAACTGCCTGACGCCATGCCAGCTACTACTATCACCTCTGTGTTTTGAGTAAACGCTCTTAAAACGCCAGAGACACTAAAGTTTGTACAGACTGACATATGGGTTCAATTGTTCCCAGAGGTATGGGCCACCCACAAACAGGATTGTGGAAGGGTTAAGAATGCTCTGGTTCACACTGATGGTCCACCAGTTCTGCCACAAAAGCAGTACCCATACCCCAAGGCGGCTGAAGAAGGGCTTTTGCCAACCATTAATGGGCTTCTGCAGCAAGGAGTACTGGTACCAATTCAATCCACCTTCAATTCCCCAATCTGGCCAGTTCTAAAAGCAGATGGTAAAACATACCACCTCACTGTAGACTATCGAGCCATCAATGCAAAGACTCCCACAAATGCCCCTGTGGTAGCCAAATTGCCCCATGTACTGGCTTCAATCCAACAAAGCTCTAAGTGGTTCACGGTGCTGGACCTGGCTAATTGCTTCTTTGCAATCCCCTTACACCCAGACTCCTGGACTAGCTTTGCATTCACTTACCACAAACAGCAATACACATTTACAAGAGTCCCACAGGGTTTTCATACTGCCCCAGCTATCGCACACTTTCACGTATCACGTCTGTGGGAACAGCTCCCACTCCAGGACCAATCCAACGTACTATTGTATGTAGATGACATACTTTTGTACAGGGAAACTGAGGCACATGTGCTTTCACTTACAAAACAAGTTTTAAAAATTATACAGGAGGCAGGGTTTAAGGTAAACAGGGGAAAGCCACAATTGGTTCAGCAGGAGGTGAATTACTTGGAAGCCACATTAGGAAAGACAGGAAAAATAATTCAAAGACAACGGGTGGAGGTTTTGTTAAATCTGCCGGCCCCTGAGGACCCACACTCATTGAGACAAGTACTGGGTGCCTTTGGGTTTGTCTCAGAGTTTATTGAAATGTTTGCAGCAAAGGCAAGACCCCTGTGATCCTTGCTAAAGAAAGGAAGAGAATGGGAGTGGGGAAAGGAGCAGGAACAAGCCTTTGCACAATTAAAGACAGACATGGCATCAGCCCAAGCATTAGCATTTCCAAATTCCAGCAAACCTTTCATTGTGCAAACTGCAGTATCAGAAGAGGCCATGGGAGCAGTGTTAATGCAGGAAAATGCAGACTGAAAGCCCTTACCAGTGACATATTCCTCTAAAGTTTTAGACTCTGCTGAACAGACGTATTCCACATGTGAGGCAGAGTGTAATTCACTAATATGGTCCTTCAAGCAGTGGGGGTACATCATTGGGGGTGCACCCATCATAGTCCAGTCTGTCCATTCCCCATTAAAATACATTTTATCTGGCAAGCTCCAGGAAGGACATGTGTCCAATGCTTGGCTGGGACAGTGGTCTTTATGGCTGGCAGCCAAGGGGTTCACTTATCAGAGGCTTAAACAGCCTCCGCCAATTCCCTATGTATTAACAGTGCTAGGCAGAAAGCATGAATGTCCATTGCCCCCAGACCTGCATATCAAAGCATGGCCAGTACATACTGCCCCAGATGCTTCACAAGTTGCTGATACAATGGCTATATGGTTCACAGATGGGTCAGCCTTTTTTCAGCAGGGAAAGCCCCTTTCAGGTTTTGCTGCTGTTAATCCACATACTCATCAGGTTATTCAGGGAAAGGTAAAGCCCCATTCTGCCCAAGCTTCAGAACTAATGGCCGCTTTGGAAATCTTAAAGTTAACCCCTTCAGACCAGCCTGTGTACTTGTACATGGATTCACAATTTGTGGCTCAGGGTTTGCAGAGATGGTTACCTTTCTGGGAACACAGACAGTGGGTTGTGTATGACCAACAGCCCTTGTCATATGCAGTAACATGGAAGGCTATCCATGCTGTCATGCTCTCCCGAACTCAGCCACTTTTTGTCAGACATGTTAAGCACACACTAAAGCAAAAACCATAGAAAGTGAGTGGAACAACAAGGTGGATGCCTTAGCCAAGGAAGCTGCAGTGAGCACACCCCATACACATTACATATCTGCCACAACCAGGTCCCAGGCACAAAAGGCACAACAGCGTGAGTCTAGCCAAATGCAGATCCAGAAGCCACCATACACAACACAGGACTTACAGCAAGAAGGCAACAGTTTCAGGAAAGAGGAAGTTGGACTATAGTAAAAAGTAATGACTCTTTGCAGGCTCAAAACAATGAGGGAGTTAGTTTGTGGGTCCCACCAGCAGTAGCAAAACAGACTATTGTTCAATATTGCCATGAGTTAGCACATCAGGGAGTTAAGGCAACAATAGATAGAATGCAAACTTTTGCATGGTGGCCAGGAGTCAGCCAGGATGTAGCAACCTGGCTGATTAATTGTCTCCCCTGTGCTAGCAATCAAGCAGACACCAAAATAATTAAAGGACCATTCCGGCATCAGGGAACCATTGGCCCCTGGCACAGGGTACAAATTGATTACATAGACAAATTACCAAAGACTGCTAGAGGAAATCAGTACCTGCTGGTTCTTGTGGATTCCTTTTCGGATTGGGTTGAGGGAATTCCTACTAGGACTCCAGTTGCTTCTGGCTTCCCATGATTTACCACACCCACCCATTTCCCCAGCACAAACTGACACTTCTGACATGCTCGCCCATCCCTCACACACTGTCATAGATGACGGCCCTGAACACCGCCCACCACCTCCACCACCGCCCCCGTCGCCAGTGTTTGTAAATGGAAGACAGTCCAACAATTTCTTCTCTGAGAACAACAGCTTTGCCACTGCTGATTTAGATGACAACCTGCTGCAACATGCTGTATTTTCCTCAGATGTTTGTTCCCAGCAACTTATTATTGATGTATGCCGATATGGACTACAGCTTCTTTCTTGTCCCAGCACCACACTAACTTGGATACCATGCTATGGCCGCCTCAGGCTGCATTACTTATCCATGGATTACTAATCCTTTCAATATTTAAGAACAGAGGGGGATAAACAAAATTTGGCCAGCCAATCCAGACATACCAGAGATGTGTCAGGTTGGATAGGCACAGGTGGAGCTGTATTAAATAGCATAGATATTGAAACAATAGCCAATAAATTGGGAACTGCAGGAGGATTATTGGGTTCACTACGCCAGCCCCTAACTAACAGCAACCAAGTTCTCCAGGAGGGACTAAAACATCTGGTTCTTACCTTGCCTGATTGGTACAGGTTAATGAAGCAGCAAATTGTGACAACAGATAATGCTATTGTAGCATTGGCTAACACAACCAGGATGGCTATTCAGTGCACACAATGGCAAGAAAGAGCACTGAGTGTATTGGATGACATAATTGGAAGCTTAGAATCAGGAAAGATGCATAGACACCTGTGGTCATTTCCTGCCATTAGAGAAAACATTGACCCTGGCTGGACCGAGGTCCTGGCCCACCATATCGCATACTTACCAACTGGGCTAACCCTACACATTCAGGTAGCCACCCCAAAGGGAAGAGACTCATCAGCATGTGCAGTTCAGGCATATCCCTGGGTTGCACAAAACCAATGATTAAAATTTGTTCTTCCAGGCTTATGGCAATTAAAGGGCACCACAGAGGTGGAACTATATGAATTGGATTCCCAATGTAATGTGCGGCAAGACACAAAGTATTATTGCCCACTACCACTCCAGGAGTACGAACAATGCAGACATAATGATGACTCGTATGTGTGCACTGTTGATACCATGAAATTTGAGAAATCTCAGGTATACACCCTGGGACACAAGTGCTTTTATATTGCTGCTGAACCAAATACTACAGTGACATTCAATTCTATATTCTTTCAAGATATCCCTGACAATGGATTTATAGTGATATGCAATGTTACCAAAATATTTTTGGTAATGATTCATGGACACTGCATGCTAATGAATGGAAGAACCTATGGGATAAGGACAGTTTCCAATTGTGGAACATGTCTTTTGCATATTCGGCAGCAGCAATTCATAAGGCAACACAGGATACCCAAATGTTTCACACCAAAGTACAAAGTTTAGTAAACACATTGGGCCACACAGCAATTATCTTGAAAGCAGAAGGAAAGAAAATTACCCAGGTTCTTACTGAAGTAGAATACACCACCAAACACTCATTCTGGGAAAGTATTTTTGGATGGTCACCAACAGCAAGTGGGGTATTAAATCTTTTAATCCATCCAATCATTATCATTTTGGTGATCCAAGTTGTGTTGTTTATTACTGTAATGTGCATTGTGTATTGGATCAGAAAGAAAATAGTTCCTTTAAGACACAGAGCATTTTATGTTGTCCCAAAATATCAAAAATGAGTTATGTGTTAATTGAGAGGTACTCAGTTAACAAGGGGGTGGCTGTTGTGCTTTGGCTTGGGTCTAACTAAGATGCTAATCTCCCTGCTACAATGTGACTGAATGAGAAGTGCTTCTTCTGACACAAATGTGCCAGAACAGACATTGAATGTTACTGTAACTCACTCTTTTATTAATGTAACCAAAAGTATACAATGTAACCAAAAGTATACAGTGGATTTATAAGTATGTAACACTTTGAATGTAACTTTAGTGTAGGCCATTGTAGCTGTTATTTAACCTATGTAGAATGCTAGAAAGTAGGTAAGACATTATTCAGTACATGTATCCATTCATTGATTTAAAAGAACAGAAAATGTTAGTAGGGAAAATGGTCGAATTGGTCAGAGAAAACAATGATGTCTGAGAGAGAGCAGAAACCCTGTCTGAAACTGAGGAAGGTCAGAAACTGATAACAGAGTTAAACTATACAAGCAAGAGAACATGGCCTTATCAGACAACCAGATGCCTCTAAGAAGGGTGTGGGTGACCCAGGGCCGAAGAGTGAGGTCACCCCCCTCTGGAGGGAGGGGTGGACCAGACCCTATCAGTCAAGGCAAGCCCCCCCACACCAATGACTAAGCAGAAGGACCCCAATCATGGATAGCCATTAGGGGGAACATTCTGGAGTAAGAGGCAGTCAGCCCCTTAACATGGATAAGTAATAAGGGAAACTTGTATATAAGGTCAGCTTCTGGATCAGTTCTCTGCCTTTCACGGTACTCAGTCGCTAGCCCTTATCAAGGCACCGACAAGCTTCGGTGATTTTGGTCCTCTCTGGGACTTCTCCTTAGGAAGTCCTGCAACGTGCCTGGAAGCTAGGTTTTCTCTCTCTCAGCATCGTTTGGCCCCTTTCCTGCCTTCTTCTGGAACCAGACTGTTGACCTCTGATCACGTAAGAATATATGCTTTTGTATGTGTTTGAAGTAGTCAGAGTAAGGTGAGGGTCCATATGTTGGATGCAAGTGTCTCTTTAATAATTGGTATGCTAATTGTTCTGATATTATTGAATAAATGCCTCTCCCCCAGCTCCTGTCTCTCAGATTGTAAGCCCTAGGGGCAGGGACCATGTCTATTTTATTACTTTGTAAAGTGCCAGGTACACTGCTGGCACTATATAAATGTTTGTTAATAATAATAATAAATGCCTATTTGATTGAACAAAAGAGTCATTACTAGAAAATAGAAGAGGAGTAATTCCCCACCCTCTCAAACAGTAGTATTTCCACTAGATCCCGAGATAATAAAAGGGACCTGCTTCACCAGGGTGCAGAGAGCAGCTTTCACTGTGTGTTCCACTGTGGCCCCGCTGTCTGTGTGCCTGTTGTGTGTGGTACCTGTCCAGCTCTTCTCCCTCTCCCCCCTCCCTTCCTGTTTCCCTTGTGTGGGTGTTCTCTTTTGTGCCTTTTGGCTTTGTTTGCCTGTGTCCCGCCCCTGCCCGGTGGTTTCTGACTTTTTTGATCGTGGCCGGGAATTGGTGTCACGTCTGTTGCGCTGCCCCAGCCCGTGATCTGCCGGCCAATTCCTTGCCATGGTCCCAGTCCCATCACGTCTGTTCAGGACTTTTATTCACCCCAGGGGGGTGGTTGTTCGGGTCACCCGCACCGGGAATAAACTGTGGTGAACCGGGCGCCTGTCACATCTGAAATCACCCTATGATTTGCATAAAGTGTGGACAGGTTGTACCCCACATCTAAGTGACCCTCCCTTCCAAACCTCAAATAGGATAAATGGTGTCAATTATATAAGCAATTGGATGTTCGTGCTTTATAATGGAGATAGAGTGCTGCCCCCTTCGAAACATTATGACCTCATGGTGCTCCTTAGAGGGCATGGCCACATTAGAAAGGGGCAGGCGAATGCCTTATCCCACCCCTTTTCTGATGTAGTCCTGCCCCTTATGAAGCATAGGCTTAGACTTTGAAGAGCCCCTCTACACTGGTCCTGGGAATCAGGGTCAAAAATGTGGCCTGAGTAGGAGACTATGTGGCACACACCTCTATCTGGGAGCACATTTACAAGTGAGCACACCACACTTCTGCTAAACATGTGGATATGTTGTGATCAGAGGGAAACACTGCGTGTGCAAGTTAAAATGGCTTCTAACCTACTAACCCCCACTCCCCTCAGAGCCAGAGAAGCTGGAAGTCTTTTTGGAAGAAGTGCAAGGGCAGACCTTCAACAGCTAAAAACAGAAGTGGAGTCTTAAGAACTTGTAATGTATACAAGTAATAATGGTAAGGATATCTAGCAAGATAAGCGTGGGAATTGTTGGGACAAAAGCATATTAGATAAAACAAAAAGATAGATGATTAAAGGGTTGTGCCAAATACTAGAACAATGCAGAAGTTTGCATAGGGGCTGGGTGCAGGGACACGGCTCTCATTAGCCAAGTACAATCAGAGCCACCTTGGGAAGGAGGAAACTGGTTTAAACTGAAGTGTTTCAATATGAAGATGTTTGTAAGGGAGGGAGGGGGAAGGGAGTGGGTTTTGTTGTTGTGTTGTTTGTTTGTGGAAGGAAGTTAAGTGTGTTGGAGTTAATATTAGTATCCAGACTCAATTAACAGAGTGCCGGACTAATTGCCCTGAAGTATGCTCGCGGCTCCCTTTCTCTAAGGCGAGCATAAAACATGTGAGATGGAAGGACCAGGAGCAGATGAAGTCCAAAAGTAATGAAGGTTACAATAAACTCCTCCCTGGGCTGCTCATATGATAAAATTAGCTGCAAGATTGCTTTTTTGAAGTGCCTCAGAAACCGGGTTTGTGTGATGCTGACTGCCAGAAACTGTCCAAATGGTGAGATTCTTTTTGGAGAAAGTCAATTGTAAAGAGGAACAAAGTGGTAACCTTGAAGAGTCCAACTTGCAAGTGCTATTATAAATTTACTCACCTGAGACACTCAGGCTGCAAGTTGAAAGCTAATCTGATTCTTTGGGCATGCCTGAAAGTCAAGCTGTATTGGGGACCTGTTCTCTTAGGGTATTTTCAGATGTTACGAGATCACGCTCAACCAGAGTGAACCACGGTCAATCCCGCGTCGGGGCCAAAATGCCCTGAATGTCTGTTCGGCGGCCGCCAGATGTTCATCACGGTAAATACCCATATGGGGTCAAAATCAACCACGCTTCTGCGGCTCCCCGCCAGACAATATCCGAAAGCGTGGTCAAAGAGATTCCCACCAGGAAACAACAAAAAGGAATGCCTGGATGGCAAACACTGGCTGGAACCAAAGAAAATGATCCCCAGCCGGGGACAAAGCACGCAACGTCACTGCCAGGCAACCAGCAACAACACAGCCACCGGAGGGAGATTTAAAGGGCAAACTGAAGCAGGGAAGTATGGCAGGATGGAGCGAGGAGGGAGGTGGAAGAGAGTGGTGGGCGAGAAAGCGGGGGTGGAGGAGGAGGAGGCAGTGGTAGTGGTGGAGGGAGAGCAGGCGGAGGAGGGGGAGGCGGGGGTCGTGCTGTGGATGGAGGAGGCGGAGGGACAACACCCGCAACAGCTGGGACAGGATGCCCTGGGGACAGCAGCCAGACAGGGGAAGGAGGCACCCTGGAAATGGGTACGGGGAAACAAGGGGAGGGGAACAGGGGCACCGGGGCACCAAGGGGGGGCAGAAGGGGGAAAAGGGGGAAGGCCGAGGCAACCAACCCCCCCCCGTATGACCCACAAACATGGAAACGGCCCCGGAGGACACCGGCCTAGCCCAGGCAGTGGCAGAGTCAGTGGCAGAGTCAGTGGAGGAGGAGGAGGACCCACAGGGGAGATGGGGGAGGAAGCCCTACCACAGAGGGGGCCAGTGGCAGCTGCAGGAGACCCAGGACTTCATACGAATCTGGGGGACCCTGGAGTACCAGTTGGAGCTCACACTCAACCAGCGGAATGAGCACATCTACCAGGACATAGTGCGGGCAATGGAGGCAGTGGGGCACCATTGCACCATGGCACAGTGCCGTTCCAACGCCAAGGAGCTGAAGAGGGGGTACAAGGCCATAAGGGACAACAATAGGCGGTCCGGACACGGAGCCAGGTCCGCCCCCTTCTACGATGCCCTGGACCAGCTAGTCCACCAGCTGGATTGTTCTGTCCAGGAACACACCCTCCACAGCCTTGTACACATCCCAGAGGATACAGGCAATGGTGCTCAGGCCTACCCCGAAGTGCTGGGAGAAGGACAGGCAGGAGTTGGGCGTAGCTACAGCCCAGACCCCTATAGCCACCCACTGGACCATGGGGATGGGGGTCCTCATGGGGGTATGCTGTTGCTCAAGCCATGACATAAGGAGTTCAGTGAGCCAGAGCAGGGTGAGCGTGTCCATCCTAAAGTGGGCCCTCCAGGCTGCCTCATCCCACTGGGCCAGTGCCCTGGCCCACCAACCCTGTGCCCGCTCAGCAACCCATATCTGCCTGTCGATGGGCATAGCGAGCAGGGCTGCCCAGCGCATGGTCTCCCTCCCCTATTGGAGGCGCTCAGCTGCCTCGCGGATCGCTGCAGGCCGGGTTCAGCCCCGGCTCACAGCCTGCTGGTCTGCCCTGGAGAGCCTCTGCACCCTGAGCCGGGCAAGGGCTCTCCTGCACCCATTGTGGGCCCTGTGGGCCCTTGCAGCTCTCCAGGCCAGGGTAACCCACAGGCAGGCACCCAGGTGCTGCTCCACGGTAAGGAGGCGCAGCTGCTCGGTGTAGCCGCGGTGTAGTTCATCCTGCACATGAAGAGCTCGATAGTCTCCCCACGGCTCATGGGGAGCGCAGTGGTCCAGGGCAGGGAACAGGCTGAGGTACCCCCTCCCCTCGCTGCCCCCCTGGTAGACACAAGCTCCAGGGCCCCGGGGGCAGGGGACAAGGGGGGATGGATGGGCCATCCCAGCCCCCCAAAAGCAAGGCGGGAAGGGACCCCAGGCCCTGGTCACCCAACCGCACACCCCTACACCAACAACCCCCCCTCTTTGCCCACAAGGCATGGAACACCCCAGCGCCAGACCCAGGTGGGTGAGCAGGCAGGTGCCAAGAAGCCCAGGCAGCAGGTGGATGAACCAGGTGAGGCACGTGGTCTGGGTGAGAGGGCCCACTGGGGTACCAAGTGGGGCGTCCCTGGACACTCGGAGGTGGTGGGAGGGGCCAGGGATGGGGGTGGGAAGGGCCCTGGTGACACGCCCGGGGGGCCCCGGGGCCCCGGTTCCATCCAACGGCTGAGGGTGGGCTCCCAGGGTGGCAGGCGACTCATTTTCCTGTACCCTACAGGGCAACCCCAATGGTCACTGTCTGCAGGGCCTGTTCCCCCAGCACAGCGCATGAGGGAGCACCGGGCACGGGTCCACCGGCGGAGGGAGGACCAGGCAGAGGATATCGTCTGGACCTCAGCGGAACAGGGGGAGAGGATGATAGCGGCCATGGACCAGATGGAGGTGGCCTTCGAGCGGTTCCTGGAGCAGACAGAGGCATGGAATATGCGGCTCCAGGCCGAGGTGCACCTGGAGCTGAGGCAGGAGTGCGGGGAGCACAGCAGTCAGTTGGAAGCGCTCGGGCAGCTGGAGCAGGCCATCACAGGCATGGTGCGGGAGCACTGCGCCAAAATGGACAGGTCCCATGATATTGGGACCTCCTTGCTCCTGCATGGGGGCACCATGTGTGCCTATGTGATGGCAGCCACCCCTCCGGGCACCCTGCCTTCCAAGGGCCCCATGCCGGGCCCCTCGGTACCCCCGCCCCATCCCCAACTGCCCCAGATGCCCCCACTCCCACAGGGGCCACGCATCTGCCTCCCGGTCCCCCCTGCCCTCTGGAGGGTGCAGTTGCTAAGGGGGGCCCCCTGGGTCCAGGGCCCTCCCCCCAACCGCCGCCCCCCTTGCCAGCCCAGGAGGCAGCCCAGGACACTGCTGGGGACACGGACAGCGGGGGGAGGGGAGCTCACAGAGTTCCTTAGCGAACACTGGGTGCTCAAGGGGGCATCCCAGGAAACATGGGGGATGGGCATGAAGGGGTGGAAGGGGGAGGGCAGTGTGAGGTGTGGGGCACTATAGGGGATGGGGCCCGGCTGGGGTGGAGGGTGAGGGGTCGGGTGCACATGTACACGTGGGTGAAATAAATTGTGGTTGCACTATATTGCCATCCGTGCCCATTATTGGGCGACAGGGTTGGGGTGGTGGGGTACTGGATCGCCTCCTGTGTAGGGGCCAGGCCAGGGAACCCCCCGGCCTGGACTGGGGTGTTGCAGCCCTCACACCTCTGCCTCCTGGCTGATATGCCTCGCTAGGGCATCCCGGATGCGCTTGGCATAACAGTACTCCCTCGGGTTCTCAGCGTTCACGTACAGGGGCACAGGGCCAGGGAACTGGTTGAGCTCAGGGTATTCCAGGGCTGTCCTCTTGGTCTCGCACATGTTGTGAAGCACACAGCAGGCACCGATCACTAGGGCCGAGGTCTCCACAGTGTAGTCTAGCCACCCAGCAAGGCTCCTCCAGTGCTGCTTGAGGGCCCCGAAGGTTTGCTCCACCACGGTCCTGCTGGAGCACAGGCAGGTATTGTATTGCACCTCCACAGGGTTGCGTGTGACTGGGTAGACCTTGATTAGCCACCGGGTGAGTGGATAGGCAGGGTCGCCCAAGATACAGGGGGGCATCGGTACCCCCTCGATCCAGTTCATTCCCATGTCAGCAAAGTCCCCCCGGAACATCCAGGCATAGAAGGGGGAGATGGTCATGATCTGGGCATCGTGACTGTGGCCAGAGTTGCCCGTAAAGATGGCTATGAACCGGCCCTGGTGATCCACAACCGCCTGCAGCTTCAGCTAGTAATACCCATGCCTGTTTACATACTCTGCAGCCTCCCATGTGGAGGGGCAGAGGATCTCAATGTGGGTGCCGTCCATGGCACCCATGCAGTTGGGGAAACCTCCAGCCATGAATCCTGCCATCACGGCCCCCTGGTCCACCAGCTGGATCATTCTGTCCAAGAGCACGCCCTCCACAGCCTTGTACACATCCCAGAGGATACAGGCAATGGTGCTCAGGCCTACCCCGAAGTGCTGGGAGATGGACAGGCTGGAGTCAGATGTAGCTATGGCCCAGACCCCTATAGCCACCCACTGGACCATGGGGATGGGGGTCCTCATGGGGTGTGCTGTCGCTCAAGCCAGGACATAAGGAGCTCATAGAGCCGGAGCAGGGTGAGCGTGTCCATCCTAAAGTGGGCCCTCCAGGCTGCCTCGTCCCACTGGGCCAGCGCCCTGGTCCACCAGCCCTGTGCCCGTTCAGCAACCCATATCCGCCTGTCGATGGGCATAGTGAGCAGGGCTGCCCAGCACATGGTCTCCCTCCCCCATTGGAGGCGCTCAGCTGCCTCGCGGATCGCTGCAGGCCGGGTTTGGCCCCGGCTCACAGCCTGCTGGACTTCCCTGGACAGCCTCTGTGCCCTGAGCTGGGCAAGGCTCTCCTGCACCCATTGTGGGCCCTGCGGGCCCTTACAGCTCTCCAGGCCAGGGTAACCCACAGGCAGGCACCCAGGTGCTGCTCCACGGTAAGGAGGCGCAGCTGCTCGGTGTAGTCGTGGTACCACTCAGCTGCGAGCGTGAGGTGCATCCAGTAGGTGACTGGCCTGTCCCGCTATATGGTGGTGGGGGCCCTGGGGGTTGGGGGACGGTTATGCTGGCCCGGTGATGGCCTGGGTGGCCCAGGGCCCCGTCCCCAGCTGGCCCCGTCCCCTGATTGGCTTAGCTCTGGGTCCCTCTGCACATGACCCAGGACTTAGCCTCCATAAGGAAACTGCAGCCTTACTGGGCATGCTCCAATGTACCACAAGTACTGTAATAGAGGCACCTTGGCTTTTAAGGGCCCTACTGCCAAGGTGCCTTGGACATATTATCTGGAATAGGGGCCCAGCCTAACTCCTGGGAAGTCACCCTATTACACCCCCCTCTTCATGCACCCCTGCCCAGGCTCTAGCCCCTCACCTTGAAGGTGATGTCATAGAACTCGCCGCTGTTGCTGAGGGGGGGTCTCCCCCGACCTCCAGCCCCCCTGCTGCTGGGCAGCACAAACCCATTGATCGGGGGCCCCTTGAGGCTGGGGCCCCTCTTGGCTCCAGGCGCTTTGCCCTTCTTCTCCCCCTTGGCCGGGGGCAGCGCGGAAGAGGGTGCAGCAGCGGAGCTGCCCCCCTTGCTCCTCTGCCTCTTCTTCTTGGACACGCTTGCTAGAACTTTCCTCTCAACATTTATTGTCTGCCCTCCCCCTGACTCCTCCCTAATTGCAACCAAGCCAAGCACATGCACCTGAGACTTCGCATCCGCTT
>QEPC01010811.1:321653-332474 GCA_003113815.1 Sphenodon punctatus
TGTGCTGTCATTCCACCGCTCAGAGAAGCAGCCACTCCAGCCCCGGCACCCACTGCCTGGGTCCTGGGGCCAAGTTACTGGCAGGGAGGACTGTGGTAAATACCTACAAGCTGCCACCCTAGCCCCGGGACCCACCATGATGGGTCTGGGGCCATCGTTCCTCGCACACTGCGCTGTCATTCCACCGCTCAGAGAAGCAGCCACTCCAGCCCTGGCACCCGCTGCCTGGGTCCTGGGGCCAAGCTACTGGCAGGGAGGTCTGTGGCCAGTACCTACAAGCTGCCACCCTAGCCCCAGGACCCACCATGATGGGTCTGGGGCCGTCATTCATCTCACACTGTGCTGTCATTCCACCTCAGTCAGAAGCAGCCACTCCATCCCCGGCACCCGCCTGGGTCCTGGGGCCAAGCAACTGGCAGGGAGGGCTGTGGCCAATACCTACAAGCTGCCACCCTAGCCCTGGGACCCACCGTGATGGATCTGGGGCCATCATTCATCTCACACTGCGCTGTCATTCCACGACTCAGAGAAGCAGCCACTCCAGCCGCGGCACCCGCCGCCTGGGTCCCGGGGCCAAGCAACTGGCAGGGAGGTCTGTGGTCAATACCTACAAGCTGCCACCCTAGCCCCAGGGCCCACCGTGATGGGTCTGGGGCCATCGTTCTTCGCACACTGCACTGTCATTCCACTGCTCAGAGAAGCAGCCACTCCAGTCCCGGCACCCACCGCCTGAGTCCTGAGACCAAGATACTGGCAGGGAGGACTGTGGCCAATACCTACAAGCTGCCACCCTAGCCCCATGACACACTGTGATGGGTCTGGGGGCCGTCATTCATCTCACAGTGTGCTGTCATTCCACCGCTCAGAGAAGCAGCCACTCCAGCCCCGGCACCCACCGCCTGGGTTCCGGGGTCAAGCTACTGGCAGGGAGGGCTGTGACCAATACCTACAAGCTGCCACCCTAGCCCCAGGACCCACCCTGATGGGTCTGGGGCCATCATTCATCTCACACTGCACTGTCATTCCACATCAATCAGGAGCAGACACGCCAGCCCTGACATCCGCTGCCCGGGGCCTGGGGCCAAGTTACAGGGAGGGCTGTGGCCAATACCTACAAGCTGCCACCCTAGCCCCGGGACCCACCATGATGGGTCTGGGGCCATCGTTCCTCTCACACTGCGCTGTCATTCCACCCCACCGAGAAGCAGCCACTTCTGCCCCAGGACTAGCCCCAGGGGCTCTGCCTGCTCCTCCCCCTCCAAAGCACTAGCCGCCAGCCGGTCCCTTCACAATCACAACGCCTGCCTAGCTCTTTGGATCAACTCTCTAAGAGATGCTTGGGCTACACGCTATTCGCAGCAAGGGTACTGTACCTTGGCCACCAATGTCTGTTTCTTCACATGCCAAAATGGCCCCCAGGCCAGACCTATATGCTGTCTGTGCCATGATGCCAATGGCATTAAGAAAGTAGCTGCTGCTGCCAGACCTATATGCTGTCTGCGCCCAGTGTTCTGTACCCCGGGTGGCCGCCAAGCTCAAAGCAATGAAAGCATGCCTCTATTACCTCAGCCCGCCTTCCTGCCTCTCATGCGAAGGTGCCTGTCTGCCCGACCAGGTTGCTGCCAAGAAAGAGAGAGAGAGAAAGTCCACCCACCCACTGCTTGAAGGAAAGACAGACACGATTCCACCCATGCTGTCACCGGCACTATATGGCCAGAGAGAGAGAGCGACAGAGAGATTCCCATTCCCAGCTAGAACTAGGGAGATGGGAGTTAGAGGGGGAGAGCTCAGCTAGGTATATCCTAGCTGCCACCAGCCGGAACCTGGAAGAACTCCCATCTGTGCTGCGCCCATTAATGCCCATCGCCCACATCCAGCACACAGCAAACCTACCGAAATGAGATGGAATAAACCCACAACATATTATATGTGCCTGCCTGCCTGCCAGTGCCTGCCTGTGTGCGTCCTTACCTGCTGCCCTGCTACCACCTAGTGCGGCGCGCCTGATCAAATGAAGTGTGCCCCATAGGCTTTAGGCTGTCATTCCACTATCCCCGATGCCCGCCCGTCCCAGGGACCATCAACAAGATTATGGGACCATCATTCCAGTCACTGGGGGCTGCATTCCATTCCATTGCATCCAGAAGCCCGGTGCCCGCATGCCAGCCTGCCCCCCTCCCCAAAAGCCTACTCCTCTGCACCCACCCGCGGATGCCCGCTGAAGCTGGCTGCTGAAACTAAAAGCCCCTCCGACCACCAGCTCCCGCCGCCTCCTGCCCGGCTGCCCGCTGCCGAGGAGCCTGTCTCTCTTTCTCTCTGTCACACCCACCCACACAAACACCAGCCCTGCACCTCCTGGGGGCTTTCTGCTAGTTGAGACCCTGCTGCTGGCACCGCACATCTTTGGGTTACTACGCTACTTGAGGTGGCATGTGCTGCTGGAAGGGATCTAGTAGCTGTATGAGATTCTGCCACCTGCCAGCCAGAACTTCAGCACACAGGGATAAAAGAGAGGACATGTAAAACGAAGCTCGTAACAATAAATTTGAAAACTTTACTTAAAACTATTTACAAAAAAAAAAAAACAACAACAACAACAGCAACAACATTTAATAAAACAAAAGCAAACATGAAAAGGAAACTTATAAACAAGCTAAGAGTGACTCAGTCTCTGCCACTGGGCCTGTCCCCCGGTATTTGGGGGAAAGGCAACAGGCCTTGGGGCGGCTTGCAGTCCGGAGGGCCAGCGGCCACCATGGAGGGGTCCACCACGCCGTTGTCCATGGCGTACTCCAACACCTCTGCCAGCTCGTTATGCCACCTGGAGACTGCCTGGTGGTAGACCTGCATGCGGCGCAGCTCGGCGGAGACATACTGTCCGTATGCCACCACCCTCTGCCGCTCCGCCTGCACCGCCTGCATCTCCGCCACCAGGCACTTCTCCAGGTCGGCAGAGGAGCGCTGGACCTCCTCCACGTGGCCCCGGGTGCAGTGATGCAACCTGGCCTGAAGGGCCTTGATCTCGGCGTCCTCCGGGATCCTGGGGGTCTCCACGTTGAGGCTTGAGGCGGGGGGAGGGGAAGGGCTTATATGCCTCCTTTTCCTGGTCGCCTTCCCCCCCTTTTGCATGCGCTGCGGCTCCACGGGCGCAGCTGCAGAGGAGTCCTCCTCACCCGCCCGCCTCACCCGCATTTCGTGGGTCCGCTCTATGTGAGTGAGAAGCCCCGATGTTGTCCCCTCCCTCTGCCGGCGGAAAACTTTATTGCAGATCTAGAAAGAGCAGAAAAAGAAAGGAACATTAGAAGTGCCATACTGTGTCAGACCAATGCTCTGTCAAGCCCTGCCTGCATTCTGTCTCCACGAGTGGGTGGACTGGGTGGCCATCCAATCTCTCTCTGCAGGGGACTTCCGTTCCTGACAGGTCAGAGGGCAATTCATTCCCTGTTGTTCCAGTCCCCATGACATACCTTGCATGTGGCGGTTCTGTCGCCCTGGATGTAAAACCGCCAGACATCCGACGACTGGCACCGAATGTCTGGGGGTGAGGCTGGCGAGCTCCGCCTAGGGGTCCGGTGATGAGTCGTCTTCCTAGGCCTGGTCCTGGAAGCAGGGCTGGGCCCGGGGCCAGAATCCGATTCCTCTCTGAAATGGGAATACATAAGAACACCAAGTAAATATCATGCATTTATGATGATGCCTCTAATCCTCCCTCCTTGGGGTGCTAGTAGGGATGGCAACTAAAAAAAACCATAAAGAAAAGCACGTGCAAATCCTGCCCTCCCAGGGGTGCTAGGGGATGCTAGATATTGCAACTAGAAAGCCCCTGGCTGGCACGTGCAAATCCTGCTGCCCTCCTTGGGGTGCTAGGGATGGTGACGCGAGATGTGACCCTGGCTGGAGGAATGAGACTGCCCTTATTTGGGGGTGCATAGGGAATGGGATGGCAACTGGAGAGTGGAGACCCTTGATAGCCTGGCACATGTTTGGGTGGGGATGCTCATGCCTGACTGCTGGAAGAGTCCCCCACACTACAGTACCCTCTCTCTCTGTGACAGACATCCGCTGCCACCCACTGTTGGCCACTGTTTGTGTCTGACTGATGCCCACCACCCACACACCCACACGCACGCCAGTGAGCTGAGCTCACTCTAACTGATACAGCCTTTCTTGTCTTAAAAGTAAAAGATTTTTTTTACAAACCTGGCAGGACTGGCAGTAGAGCCCGCCACTTCCTCCTCATCAGAAGAGGAAGCCACCGGTGCCACGGGAGGTGTAGCAGGGACAGTGGCCTCCACCGGTTCCTCCTCCTCCTCCTCCACTGGCAAATTGGCCCCCATCTGGAGGATGTGAACAACAGCCTTCTTCATTTTTCCCCCCCAAAAAACCCACACACCAACAGTCACCCACAACACACACCAACCACTGAAACACACAGCACAGCCAAACCCAACACAATCACAGCCAAAACACACGAACCAAGCAGCCACCAAATCAAACACCCCCCCACTCTCCTCACAGCTCCACACGCACACGAATTTCCTGTTTCCAGCGCGATTTCCGGCTTCCCGCGCGCTCGCGATATTTTTAGGCCGAAAGCGAACGGCCAAACCCGATCTCGGCGATCCACCCGAACGGCTGAACCCAAACACACGAACCCAAACACACGAACCAAACGCGGCCGAACCAAATGGCCGAACTTGAACACGGCGATCCACCTGAACAGCCGAACCCGAACGCACGAACCGAACACAGCCGAACCGAACGACCAAACCCAAACTGCGATCTGTTCGCCCATCCCTAATGGAACTGAAAAGCCAAGGGAGTGAAGAATATTATACACCTTTTCAGACCACCTCCCTATAATTGATTTGGCCGCAAAGGCAGCAAGGGAATCAGATGGCATTAAATTTAAATGAAGCCAGAATTTCAGTATTGTGAGCATTGCTATTATATTTACTCCTGCTTCCACCATCAGTAATACTGCTGGGGAACCCCTTGGAGCATGTAAAAAAGCCCTCAACACTTTATTTTGTTCGTATTCCAGGATCAGGGCCCCATGGCCAAGAGTGGATGTGAACCTTCGATGACCAGCAACAACAACAACAAAAATCCCTAGAGGTAGTCTTTTTCTTTCCCACACAATGACAGCAGTAGTACAGGGGATTTGAACCCAGAACCTTTTGCTTCTTAAGGAAGAGTCTTACCTTTAGGTCATCAAGCTCTCACATTTGATTTGTGTCCTCAAATCAAATAGGTATAGAAGAGTGCATTATATAAGTATAAGTTAAAGCATACAGACAGTACTTTAAGATAATAATTAAACAACTGCTAGCTATCCATTGCACAATCTATGAACAGTGGCATGCACTTTGACCATTTCCTGACTCTTATGCAAATCACATTTACTATTCATGGCAAATCAATGAGAAAACCCCATTTCTCTTGATGCTTTAGTTTTTCTCTTGACGTTTTAGTAGTTATATTCTATGTTGTTATGGCCGAATGGCTAAACAAATACATAAATAATTGAATTGAGAAAACCCAATCTACAGTGGGTTGCAAGCCAGAGGAAATTGCCTCTGGGACTCCCATTGAACTCTATGGGCCTCTCAATGAAGAAAGATAGCTCTGCCTTAACTATGGAGTCACTACTGTGGGTCCATAGTAAGGGGACATGTCAGAATTTGCAAGATAGACTGGAAGTCATTCCACGCATTCTGTGGGGCAGTAAATTGGGCTACAAAATGTTCTACCCACTGGTCAGGGGTGATGTTAGCCTCAACATTCTTATTATAATTGCCAGAGCCTCTAGAGACCAACTGCCAAAACTTCTTAGAGTTTCTACTAATGGCGGCTACCCTCAATTCTTCCCATTGCTTAATGGAATATTCCAATTTCTTTTTCTTTAACAAACTTTTATACTCTCTATGCAAACTATGGTAAGGCAGTGCTCCATTCATGGCCATGAGTGGGTGCTCCGAGGCTCATGTGAGCACACATCCAGCTGCTCTACCTTCAGACAGGCAGTTGGCTCCATGGCTCCTGGATAGCCATGCATGGTAGCATTGTGTCTGAAAACACCCACATATAAATACTGACCTAGCCAATTCTTAACCTTCTCTTTGAGAAAATAAATAAACTAAGCTGCTTATGTTTCATGTATCATTTTAATTATTTTTGGAGGCTAGTTAAAAATGCCCAGGCAACTTTGCAGCAGACAGATCAAAACCCTAAAACAGCAGTGGATAGGATCTAGCAGGTTAACTGCTTTCTACTGAACAGAAACAATCTACCTCTGTGAATCAGACACAGTTGGAACTAGAGGAGATTCTCTTTTAACTCAAGTGGTAGGACATAGTGCTTTATCACCAGGAGGGCCTGACTGCTGTTTCTGTGAAGATCTGCATAGCCAGGAGTATGAAGCTTTGTAACAGTAAAATCCAGGTATCTGTAGATTTCATAACCTCAGATTTGAACAAACAGGCCTTTATCAGTGTCAACTTCACACACCAGAACTTTTTCCTACATTCCTTTTTGTAACTTAAAACGGACATCCTCAGAGTCTTTAGCCATAATAACATTCCAACTTCAGACCTTTATACTCTAGTACAGAGGTTCTCAACCTTTTTCCAGTCATGAGCACTGAACTGATATCATTGACAACTTTGGAGCACTGCATAATTTGCAAGTTTGATTTGCCGAGATCATCTACCCTCTGCAAAGCAATCCAAAAGGACAGCTTCAAACTGCTCCTGAGCACTACTGACTGACAGCAGGCTTGGGGAGCACTTTCACTCACTGCGCCTAGCACTCTGGTGTTCTCGAGCACCAGGTTGAGAATCCCTGCTCTAGTCATAGAAATTGACATGTCACAAGAAAAAAAATGAGAATCAACAGAAGATTAACTATCAGTGGCTTAATGAACTAGTCTCTAGCTTCTTGGTTCAAATCTTACATAGTGCATAAGTAGAACCGAGTTTGCTGATCTTGAAGTCTCCCTTGATATCACAAAATCAGTATACAGCTGTCCATCTGTTCAGGAGTGACCCAAGCCTAGAAAATAGGGTGATTTCAGATGTTAGGAGATCACAGTCAACCACAGTGAACCACATTCAACCCCGCGGTGGGGCCAAAGGGCCATGAACATCTGTTTGGCGGCCGCCAGATGTTCGCCACAGACAATCCCCAGCAGGGGACAAAATTAACCACCCTTCCGGAGCTCCAGCCCGGGCCATCTCTGAAAGCGTGGTCAAAGCAATGCCCACCAGGAAACAACAAAACGTAACATCTGAATGGCAACTACCAGCTGGAATCAAGCAAAATGATTCCCAGCTGGGAACAAAGCATGCAGCATTGCTGCCAGGCAACAAGCAACAACACAGGCCGGGGAGGGAGATTTAAAGGGCACCCGGCAGCAGGGGAACATGGCGGGATGGAACGAGGTGGAAGGGAGAGGAGAGCGGAGGACGAGAGAGCAAGGGAGGAGGCGGCACAGGCGGAGGAGGTAGTTGTGCTGCACATGGAGGCAGTGGAGGGACAGAAGCAGCAGCAGCCGGGACAGGCTGCCCCAAAGCTGGCAACCAGCCGGGGACGAGGCACCCCGGAAATGGGTAAGGGGACCAAAGGGGGGGGTGAAAGGGCACTGGGGCACCAAAGGGAGGCAGGTGGGCCGGAAGGGGGGGACACAGGGAAGGTCCGTGGGGCTGAGGCAAGCCGGCAACCAACCTCCCCCCCTTATGACCCACAGACACGGAAACAGGCCCGGTAGCCCGAGCCCCCGGAAGTGGCGGGCAGCGGCCAGGTAGAGAAGGAGGACCAGGAGGGCCCATGCGGGAGACAGCCATACCACCGAGGGGGGGCAATGGGGGCACAGGGAATCCCAGGACTTCATCAGGATCTGGGGGACCCTGGAGCACCAGCTGGAGCTCGCGGTCAATCAGAGGAAGGAGCACGTCTACTTGGAAATCATGTGGGACATGGAGGCAGCGGGGCACCACAGGACCATGACCCAGTGCCAATCGAAATTCAAGGAGCTCAAGTGGGGGGTACAAGGCCATCAGGAACAACAACCGGCGGTCTGGGAACGGAGCCGAAATGCCCCCTACTATGACACCCTAGACCGCATCCTTCACATGAAGGGCTCCATTGTCGCCCCATGCCTCATGAGGAGCACCGTGGTACAGGGCAGGGAATGGGCTGAGGTACCCCCTCCCCTCACCCCCCCTAGAAGGCACCAGCTCCAGGAACCCAGCCCCCCAAGAGGAATGCCCCGGGACCTCAGGGACCAGCATGCCCCCCTCGCACACCAGCCCCAAGAGACCCCAGCCCCTGTCCAGACTGGGAGAATCCGAGGCCGGCACACTGGTCACCCTCAGCCAGTGGATGCAGGGGGACCCCAGTAACACAGAGGGACCGGCCTCGGAGGGCTCAGAGACTGACATCGAGGGTAAGCAAGTGGGTGGGAGGGGAGACGGACTGGAGGAGATGGGCTGAGGGGGGGCACACCGGTCACGAGGCCGCCCCCAGAAACCATGGGCACCCCAGACCAAGGGAAAGGAGGCCCAGGGCCTGCCAGGGGACACGGTTAGCCCACCCCCACCCAACCCCTCCCATATCCCTACAGGACATGGCACGCCCCAGTACCTGTGACAGGCAGGTGAGGAGGATGGCAGAGAGCAGCCCCGGGATCAGCCAGAGGTCCCAGATGAAGCACACCAGCAAGCGGGGTGTGAGAAGGCACCGGGGGAGGCCAGGCAGGGGACCCAGGGCACGCGGTGTGGGGGAGAGGGGGCCTGGGTGCAGGGGAACGCTGGGGGAGGGCACCGGCTGCCAACCCAAGGGGGGCCACAACCCCCCAGTCATGCCACAGGATAGGGGGTGGGCGGCTGGGGCGCCTAACCACCCCTAATGTGTACCCCAACAGGGTGACCTGACGGGTTCCAGCAAGCCGGCCCCGTGCCCCCTGCGCAACGGATGAGAGAGTGCCAGGCATGGGTATGGCACCGGAGGGAGGAGCAGGCGGAGGACATAGTCCGCTAAACCACCGAGCAGGGCGAGCGGATGATCACGGCCATCGATCGGATGGAGGTGGCCACGGAAATGGCCATGCAACAAGTGGAGGCAAGGGACTGGAGGCTTCAGGCGGAGGTGCAACTGGAACGGAGGCAGGAGCGCTGGGAGCACAGCAGGCAGGTGGAGGCATTTGGGTGGCTGGAACTGGCCATCGACAGGATGGTGAGGGAGCATTCGGCCAAGATGGACTGCTCCCACGACATCAGCACCTCGCTGCTCCTGCACGCGGGGACCATGAGTGCATACGTGATTGCAGCCGCCCCACCAGGCAACCTGCCCACCCCGGCCCCGATGCCGGGGCCCTCGGTGCCCACACCTCCCCAGTCGCTAGCATGCCTGCTTCACCCATGCATCTGCCTCCTGGTCCCTCTAGGCCTCCGGAGGGAGCAGCTGCCCAGGGGGGCCCCACCGGCCCCAGGTCTGCCCGTCCTCCAACAACACTTGCCCCTCAGGACACCGAGGCCTCCCAGGATACTGTTGGGGACATGGACAGCGGGGGGGGGGCTCCCAGAGCTCCACGGCACCCACCAGGTGACTGAGGGGGAGGCCCTGGAGACGTGGGGCATGGGAGGGAAGGGGAAGGATGGCCTGAGCAGGGGACACAGCACCAGGTTGTGGGTGGTGGTGGGGGCACCTGTAGGTGGTGGTTACAATAAATGTATGGGCACCACTGTCACCTCCGTGGTTGTGTTCATGAGCCCAAGGCTGGTGGCGGGCGGGCATCGAAGGCGCACCCAGGGTGCTGGTGGGGGCCCCGGGGTGGTGGAGACTGGAGTGTGCGCCCTCACGCCTCGGCCTCCTGGCTGATCCGCCTGGCCAGGGCAGCACGGATGCGCTTTGCGTACCGGTACTCCCGTGGGTTCTCTGCGTTCACATAGAGAGGCACAGGGCCGGGAGGGGGTCGGGGCACAGGGTAGTCAAGGGAAGCCCCATCGGTCTTGCACACGTTGTGCAGCACAGGCTCCGATCACCAGGGCCAAGGTCTCCACCGTGTAGTCCAGGTAGCCCGCGAGGGCCGCCCAGAAGGCCCTCTCGACCACGGTTCTGCTTGCACACAGGTGGGTATTGTACAGCACCTCCACAGGGTTCCTAGTGACCAGGTATGCCTTCATCAGCCACTGGGTGAGTGGATAGGCCGGGTCCCCCAGGATGCAGGGGGGCATCAGCACCCCCTCGATCCGGGTCATCCCCATGTCCGAGAAGTCCCCGCAGTACATCCAGGCAAAGAAGGGTGAGATGGTCATGATCTGGGCATCATGGCTGTGCCCTGAGTGGCCTGTGAAAATGTCTATGAACCACCCCCGGTGGTCCACTACCTCCTGCAGCTGCAGGGAGTGGTACCCGTGTCTGTTGACATATTCCGCGGCCTCTCCATCTGAGGGGTGGAGGAACTTGATGTGGGTGCCGTCCATGGCACCCATGCAGTTGGGGAACCCTCCAGCTGTGAAGCCGGCCATCATGGCCTCCTGCTCCACCAGTTGAATCGCTCAGTCCAGGAGCATGCCCTCCACTGCCTCACAGATGTCTCGCAGGATCCTGGCAGTGACAGATGAATGTCAGGTGTAGAATGACAGGTGTACGAATGATAATAGAAGTTAGAATTGTCCAGGCTGAAGATACTGCGAAGAATTGCTTGAAACAGCAAGACATGACTTAAGGCCATAGGCCCTAAACATTGCTTGAAGCCAAAAGCCCCTAAGTGAACTATGCACAGACTTTAATTTGACAGCTTGCAAGATTTTGACTGCA
>QEPC01010811.1:334058-349910 GCA_003113815.1 Sphenodon punctatus
GGCTGTGGAACTCCCTTCCGGAGGAAGCTCGCCTGGCCCCAAGCCTTTTGACATTTCGGCGGAACTGTAAGACCTGGCTGTTTGCCCAGGCCTTTGGGAGGGAGGGGGGGGGGGGTGAATTTTAATCCCCCACAAATGTATTTATTTATCTATCATTGGACCATGCCCTGTTTTATTGTATATTTTATATTTGTATTTTAAATTGTTTTAATGATTTTATTGTTGTTAGCCGCCCCGAGCTGCATAGCAGGATGGGGCGGGATAAAAATCTATAAAATAAATAAAATAAATAAATTATCAGCTCCGTGAGTCGCAGTAGGGTGCACCTGTTCATCCGAAATTGCGTTCTCCAGGTGGCCTCGTCCCACTGAGCCAGCGCCCTGGCCCACCACCCCTATGCCCACTCCATGACCCATAGCCACCTGGCATTGGGCATAGCGAGCTGGGCAGCGCAGCCCATGGTCTCCCTCCACCATTGGAACCGACTGGCCGCCTCGCGGAGCATTGCAGCCCACTGCCGGGCGTGGATGAGGGCCTGCCTGGCCATTCTGGACACCCTCTGGGCCCTGAACCGGGCCAGGGAGTGCCTGCGACCGTGGTGGGCTTGCCAGGCTCTAGAAGCACTCCAGTCCATGCTCGCCCGCAGCCGGGAGGCCAGGTGCACCTCTGCGGTTTGGATGCTCAGGAGGTCCTTGTGTGAGCGGTACCACTCAGCGCAGACTGTTAGGTGCATCCCACATGCGCCCAACTGGCCCAGCTCCATGCTGAACGGTGGCCTGGGTGGGTTGGAGCTGCACCCATTATAGGCTGGGCCATGTGTCACCACACCCCCTGTTCGCAACCTGCCTACCGGCCAGGGGGCCCCACATCACCTCTGCCCCCCCTGCAGGGCGACCGGGGCAGGGTGGCAGTGGGCGACCCATTGAGCACACCTGCGGTCCCTGCACATGGCCTGGCACATGGTCCAGGCTGTGCCCAGGCGTGTGCGGTCTGCAGCTGCATTCCTGCTGTCATCACCTCCCATCTCTCTGTGTTGGCTGCCTGTTGTCCTCACCGCCCTGATCTGTGTGTAGGCTGTCCTGTATGTGTGCTCGGTCCCAGAAGCTGAGCTGGGTCTGCACCCCATGCCTTGTTCATTAGCCGGGCAATGTTGCGGCCTGTGGCCTTATCACTTGGCCTTGGAGCTCCCCTGCTTCCCCTCCCATCCCTCCAGGGATTGTGGGACCCCTCTCACCTTACATTTAGTATCAGGCGCATGCTGGACCATTGCTGGCAGGACTTCCCTGGTGCTCGCAGGTCCCGCCACCCCCGGTGCTCCCCATAGCTGGACCTTCCACGAGACCATGGCCCTGTGTGACCTGTGGCATTCCCTGGCCGTATAATTGCTCCTGAGCTGCCCGGGAAGCCTGACAGGTGCCTATATGAGTCTGAGCTCTGGCCTGTGATACTTCGGCTATGAGGCGAGTGCCCGCAATTGCCGGCTGCACGCGGAGACACTGGGTCTGCATCCCTTTCCCAATGGGCGCATCCCGGAGATGAGGTGCGTGCATGTGGGGTGGTCGGCTGCGGAGAACATGTCTGCTCTCTCTCTGTGCAGCCTGGCCACCAACACGGCCTGTCTGATGGAGGGGGGTCCCGCCCTGGCCGTGTCCTTCTTTGGCTGTGTTCACGGGGCCCATGGGTACCAGCGGTCGCGTGGGTTGGTCTATCACCGGCTGTTGGAGCTCGGTCACCTTCCGTGGCCACCAGCTGCTGACTATGGCTTGTTGGAGCCCACCGGGGAAGAGCTGATGGCGCTGGCTGGTGTGTGGTCCCATTCTGATGTGCAGGTGGGGCTCTCCATGCAGGATCCCTTCGAGGTGTACTAACTGGTCTCCCACCACATGGCAGCACTGGGATACCATCGGGGCATGCTTCAGTGGCCCCACTTCGTGCACCTGGTGGGCCACCCGGCTCCGGGCCCCTTCGTGGCCCCCTGCAGCTGGCTGTGAGGCCCCCTGTGTCTTCTGGGCCCTGTATGAATTGCTGGCCCCGCTGTGAGCTCCTGCCTCTGCCCTGATGCCGTGAGTCACTGCCTGCTCCCTCCATGATGTCCTGGCCATGCTGCTGTGCCGCCTGCTTCCCGGGGTTCCGCTGCCCCTGCCTGTGGCTCCGGGTCCCCTCCACGGACCCCCCCTGTCTGCCTCTGCAACCGGTGTTCCCCTCCATGGCTGCCTTCTCCAGTGGCTGTGTCCTGATCTCCAAGTTGGCACCCAGTACCGCGGGATGCTGCTGACCTTCCTCGTCCGCCTGTGATCCCTCCTGTGCCTGTGGTCCCCCCTTGGGTGACTCGGTGACCACGGGGTTCTGGGGGCCCTGGACTGCACCTCCCGGCGTCCTCCTGCAGGGGTGTGTATTTGGACTGGCTGCACGGCTCTGGCTCTCCTCCATCCTCTACATCGCACCCTTGTCGGCGCTTGGGGTGCCTGTCTGCCTGCTGGACCGTTCCCGGGCTGCTCCCTGTTCCGTGTGGCCTCCCCCTGTGCCTGTGCTCTGCCCATGTGGGGTCCCCCCATTCTGGGACTGGCTGTGTAGCTGTGGGGGTGCCCATGCAGCCTGTGCTGTTGTGGGGGTTCTGGATGCCGTTCCCCATGTTCTGTCCTGCCTCTGGGCCGGTTCCTCCCCCTGCTCCCTGTTCCCAACCCCCCTTCCCCCTGTGCCCGTTATGCCATGTGTGTTGTCTGTCCTGCTGTGTCCCCCCTTCCCTTCCTTTCCCATGCAGGTGTGTATGCGCCCGTGCGTGTGTTTGTGCTGTGTGTTCCACTGTAACCTCGTTATCTCTGTGCTTGCTGTGTGTGCCACCTCAGCGGCTCTTCTCCCTCCTCCCCCTCCCTTCCCGTTTCCCTTGTGTGGGTGTGGCCTTTTGGCGCTTCTGGCTTCGTTTGCCCTCAGCCAGCCATGTCTGCCTCCCGCCCCTCCCCGGTGCCTTCTGAGTGTTTTGACCATGGCTGGGAATCGGCGTCATGTCTGTTGCACTGCGCCAGGCCATGGTCAGTCGGTCTGATTCCCTGCCATGGTCCTGGTCCCGTCACATCTGTTCGGGGCCTTCCTGGACCACGGGGGGTGGTTGTTTGGCTCACCACCGCTGGGGATCCACTGTGGTGACTCGGGACCGCATAGCATCTGAAATTACCCATAGTTGAGCAAAGAAGCTTTTACTATGGTGCTCTAGCAGAGCTACATGATATGGTGACTCAAAGGCAACAAGAATAGCAAGGGATGCTGTAGAGGGACTGAGGTGCTCAGGCAGAGCTATGTTGGAGCTTCAAGGCTGGAATAGCAGGGGATCTGGTTTCATACTGGTGTTATATAATCCGAGGAGCAAATTAAATTCAAAGGGTACTATGACCTTTAATAATAAAGTAAACATTGGGTGAAAACAGACATGACGCTAACCACCCTTTAACCACCCTTGGTGGTTATTTATGCATGTTGCAGGGCTGTATTGGTGCCCTATGCAGCCCTGAAACATGCATAAATGACCACCAAGGGTGGTTAAAGGGTGGTTAGCATCATGTCTGTTTTCACCCATAGAGCTGCATTGACTAAGTTTGATGAGGAAACTTGTATACCTCCTAACACCACTTTTTGGCCCTGTCTGCTACTATTAGCATCTTTCAAGTGCACCAAATTCAGAACAAAACATATTTTGGAAAGAATTGACAGCAGCAGCTGATTTCACAGCTGTTCCTGATTCAGTTCAGTTTTTTCCTAAGACATGTCTCCTTCTCCCTCCCACCCCTTTGTTGTTGCTGCTAAAAGATTCAGACAGACTGAGTCTTTGATCTTCCTTTTTTTTCTCCACAGGAGCCTTTAGCATGCCTGTCAGAATTCATTCTTACAAAACAAGACTAGAAAAAATATTGCAGACAAACCACTTTCTACAACAGTTTGAGCTGAACTAGAGGAAAATACATTATATCTGATCTGTCACTATCCATATGAAAATAATATTGCCTTCCTGTGTGGTTTCCATAAAGTTCTGAGTTTATGGGTGTAACAGGGTCCTTGGGCCCTGATGTAATTATTATCAGGATCCAGACCCCAACCCACACAGGATCTTTGCCCAAGTGTCTTTTATTCCCAAGTGCATAAGCATTTATCTATAGTCCATACACACACACACACACACACACACAAACAGAGTCCATCCACATGTGGTTTCTTCTTCTAGCTATGCAGTCTCTCCTAGGCAGGGCCGGCCCCAGGCATGTGCCATATGTGCGGCCACACATGGCCCCGTGGCCAGCTGGGACCCTGCACTTGCATGGCTGGGCAGCAGGCTGCAACCAGTTTCTCCCCCAATAAGTTCTTCTTCCTTCCTTCCCTGGCTCCATACCGCACCCCTCATCTGCCTCTCCCTCCTAGTAGTGCAGCAGCAGCAGCAGCAGGGACACCCGATGGGACTGGGAGATAATTCTGTTTGTTTACAAACAGCTCCAGTCCTCCCCATGCGCTGATCAGAAGGTTGTAGCCTTGTAAAGAAGGTTCTTCGAGATGGCGTCTAACATTCTCATAACTGGATTGTGCATACTCACCCTATTCAAATAATAGACCACACGATGGTCTCAAGCGCCTCTAGTATAAAAAGCACTCTCCCCCTCAGAATGACAGTTCCTTCCAACCTTTTCTAGAAATATAAGAAAAGAATTCCATGCAGGGCTGGAAGGGTGGGTGTTGTGAGAATGTTGGGACCCATCTCAAAGAATCTTGTTTGCAAGGTAGCAACCTTCTGTTCTTCTTCGAGTGGCTCCTCACAAGATATTTTTACATGGCTCCGCCGGGTGGGGGGTCCATGGATGCGCCAGTGCATGGATGGGGCATGCACACGGCTGCATACGCATCACCACTCATCCACACCCACATAGTAACCACCATTTCCCCCGGTTGCTCCTTGCATGGGGAAGAGTGGGGGGATGAGTGGGGCTATGTGTTAGGCGGGCGTGCACGTACCCCCACTCACCATGGGTGCGTGCACCGCGTTGTTCACACAGGGCTCCCCCACCCATGAACACACAGAAATCTGCGTGTTCATGGCTGGGAGGAGAGACCCATGTAAAAGGGGCCACATTCTCACAACTGTCTTATTTANTGTAAAAAGGGCCACATTCTCACAACTGTCTTACTTATACTATCTTAGGTAGGAATTTACGATGTAAAGCAATATCTATTCTGTCTTGGAAAATAAATCTGCAAATATGGTTCTGAGATTATTATGGTTGCTATTTCACTAACTCTTCTTAATGAAGTTATTGGCAACAGGAATAATGTTTTTAAACCCACACCCCATAACCAGTTCATTTGCGCCCCCCCATATAATCAATTCACACTGCCCCCTCAGGCACAAATTAAATGGTTATGGGTGGGGACAGCGTGAATTGATTATATGGGGGTGGGGCACAAATGAACTGGTTATGGGGTGGGGGCAGCATGAACTGATCGTGGGGGCACAACTGAACTGGTTATATGTCTCTTTTCATGGCATAATGCGTTTAATAAGCTAGCTGCATTTTGGGTGTCTTGTGTGTGTGATAGCAGCACCTCTGGACTGGTCACACCGCATGCGTGCACAAGGCACAGGCGGCACCGGAAGCAACAAGCAACAGGCCCTGGAGGCCAGACTGACTAAGCTCATCCCCTCCTCCAGTAAGGCAGTGGACACAGTCAGTCTCTCTGTGCCTGTCTTACTGCCTGCTTGGCTGCCCCTGCAGTGGAATCACTCCTGGGGAGTGGTGGTAGATGCTCAGCTGGGGAGGTGGGGAAGCGTTGGGAGACCGTGCTTCTCCATGGTTGCTTGGAGTGGTGGAGAATGAGAATCCAGAAGGAGTAAGTTTTATGTAAATGTATACATTTGCATAATTAGGTGGGACCTAATTATGCAAATTAGGCCCCGCACCAAGACTTCGCACATGACCTCACAAACCCTGGTGCCGGCCCTGCTCCTAGGGACAGGCACATCCCATCCATAGTCCCCTGGATACCTTCTTTCACTCAGGCCTCCCTGGCCAGGCACTATCCCTCCTGCAAACAGATAGGCAGGAGCAGAGAGAGGATATGACTCTCTGGTTGTCTCCCTGACTGAGGGCTCAGTTTAGCCTTTCTAGGCTTAGACTAGCCAAGCCAAGCCTAGCCCTATGCAGCCACTTAATTGCCAGGCTTCTCTGGGGAGGCTAGCCCAGCTAAGGCACATTAGGGCACTAGCCTGTGCTGCCTCAGCAGCTACACCTCTAAGGCTGGTGCTAATCCACTAAAGGATTGTCCTGGCTGGTCAAGGCCGGACGGGAGACATTGGGGCAGTTGCTGGCTGGGGTGGTCAATGCCTCCCTTCTGGAGGGCAGAATACCAGGCTGTCTTAAAGAGGAGGTAGTGCGGCCTCTGCTCAAGAAGCCATTGCTTGATGTTGACTCCCATGCTAGCTATCGGCCTGTCTCTAGCCTTCCCTTTTTAGGTTAGAGACAGGCCGATAGCTAGTTATTGATCTAACCGTTCAATAACCTTTTTAGGGAAGGTTATTGAAGGGGTAGTGGCTCGGCAGCTTCAGAAGCATCTGGACCGTATCTGTTTTCTTGGTCCCTTACAGTCTGGATTTCATATGGGCTACAGCACAGAGACTGCGCTTGTGGCATTGGTTGACTACGTACACCGGGAATTGGATCAGGGTTATTAGACTCTGTTGATTCTATTAAATCTGTTGGCTGCATTTGATACCGTTGACTGCAAGATGTTGGTGATGTGCCTGCGGAACCATGCAGGGGTGGGCGGAATGGTTCTTGAATGGTTCCGCCCTTTCCTGGCCAGAAGAACTCAGCGAGTGGTGCTTGGGGATCATTTTTCATCATACAGAGACCTCTCGTGTGGAATCCCACAGGGTTCTCTCGTCCTCTCTTCTGTTCAACTTATACATACAGTCACTTGGCGAGGTAGTCAGGGGGTTTGGCGTGGGGTGTCACTCGGTACTTACTCAGTGTCTGGTGGCTGCGTGGGACTGGATGAGGGCTAATCAACTGAGGCTGAATCCTGACAAGACGGAGGTGATGTTGGTGGGTAAGGTGGTAGAGATGATGTCCTCCGCTGGTCTCCCATGTGTGGATTCTGGGGGTGCTTCTTGATTCGCAACTGTACCTGGATGTTCAGGTTGAGGCTGTGGCAAGGAGTGCTTTCCACCAATTACATCTGGTGCGATGGCTTTGGCCATATGGCTAGGACTCTGACCTTGCCATGTCATTCATGCTTTCATCACCTCTAGGCTGGACTATTGTAACTCACTCTATGTGGGGCTACCCATGGTGATGGTTTGGAGACTGCAACTGGTGCAGAATGCAGAAGCTCATCTCCTAGTGAGATTGGGCCACCGGGAGCATATTACTCCGGTTTTCTGATCTCTGCACTGGCTGCCTGTAGTCTTCCGGGCCCGATTCAGGGAATTAGTGCTTGCCTATAAAGCCCTAAACAGCCTAGGCCCTACCTAGCTGCGGGACTGTCTTACTCCCTGGATTCTGGATCAGCCCCTGTGGTCATCTGGGGGCACCCTTCTTGAGGTCCCCCAAGTCTTCTGGGGGGCCACAATGGTGAGGGCATTCTTGGTGGCCACAATGCAGCTGTGGAACTCCCTTCTGGGGAAGGCCTGAGTGGCCCCGGATCTCCCCTTCTTTCAATGTAATTGTAAGTCCTGGCTGTTCCTCCAGGCATTTGGCAGCGGAGACGGGTGAAAGGGGGCAGGGAGGAAAGGGATTTTTAATTCTCCTTATTATATGCTGTTTTTATATGTTTTAAATGTTTATTCATTGTAAGCCACCCCAAGCTGCTGTATCAGGAGGGGCGAGGTATCAAGATTTTTTAATAAAAATTAATTAATTAATTAATTAATTAAATAAATGGGCCAGGCTCAGGCACCCAGCCCAACCCCACCCTACTACAATGGGTCATTTGATAAGAGCAAAATGAAATCTTGACAGTTCTCCCCCCCACCCCCCACCCCTCCAATTCACTCTGCTTCCTTACAAGTGTCTAGTAATTAGAGATGGCAGGTGGCTCTAGGCTATATTCTCAGTTCTGTCACTGAAATTATCTGTGACTCAAGGCAAGTCACTTGAACTTTCTGTATCAGATTCCCCATCAATTAATTGGATATAAACATATATCTTAAAATGAAAATAAAAATATATTTTATAAAATGCTTTAAAGTATCCAAAGGTATTCAGAATATTTCTGAGTGGATTGATTGGTTGAAGGGGTGAAATGACTGGATAATGATACTTTGGGTTCTGCTAGCTCATTTAAAGTTAGCATTCTAGGAATGGGACTCTGGGAGGATTTTCTGTTTTGGTTTTTACAGTTTCGGTTCTCCTTGATTTTTGGATCTTGTTTTGGTTTCAGTTTTTTCAGGGTTTTTGCATTTATTTTTCCACATGTTTTTTTCCTCATTGACTTCAGTGGATTTTTTTCCCATTGAAGTCAATGAGAATAAATAGGGGTGGTGGAAAAAATCAATGTAAAAAACCCAAAATGCTGGAACTGAAAAAACTGAAATTTTGGTTTATGATTTTAAAACTGAAATGGGTGTTTGGCCATTTTGGTTCTACCTGAAACAGAAATTCCCATCTCTAGTTAGTACAGACTTATTGACTTTGACAGCCTGATGCATTTTGCCATTTATTTATTTTTAAGTTACTAAACCTAGAAGTTGATAATAGGTGCATCCTGTAAGGAACCCATAAAAATAACAAGTCTTAATACGAGTCACAGCATCCTACTTTTTCTATAGAGAATTTAGTTTGCTCATCAGATTATATAATATCAGGAGGTGAGAGAGATGTTTTCCTATTTATTAGTAAGATGTATAATTCTGTGTTAGTTAAATTTAGGAACTACACGTTTCAAATAAAACAGTGGTGTTTTTTTTTAGATAGTGCAGTTTCAATGCAGGGTATCCCAAAATGCTTTACAATCACTTTTGGACAAGGGTGCAAACACAGTAGCTACATAAATTGTAACAGGGCAGAGTCCCCAGGGGCCATGGGCCCTTTAAGCAGCAGCTAGCGGCCTAGCACCAGCCAGGTGATTGACTAGTAGGGCTGCAGATGCTACCAATGCTGAGTCAAAGCTCAGTGTAGAGGAGACATTAATAGAGGCAGGAGCATTGTCTCAGGACTTAGCCAGCTAAGGCCTATAGTCCTAGGGCTAAGGACTGTAAAAGCTCAGCAGCCGGGTGTTGCCTGAGCCAACTGGGTTGTAGAGGAGTGTGCCTGGCCCAGAGAGACTGAGAAATGAGAGTACAAGCCAGAGGCTGTAGCCTGGCTTGAGAGACTGGGTATAGAGACCATGTATTGAGTAAGAGTGATTAAAATAGACTATGAACTAAATTCCCCAAGTGGTTCATTGGGCCCTGACACTGCCAGAACTTACCCTGGGCCAGCCCATCCCAGCCACACAGATGTGGAATTTAGAATGAGAAGTTCATAATGAAAACAAACATTGTTTCATCTGGTTCCAGATTTTATTGTCAAGCTGAAAGTTGGGCATAGTCTGCTAAAAATTTTATTATTATTTATTTTAAGCATTTTTAACCCACTCATCCTGCCACAGGCAGCTCTGGGTGGCGTACAATACTAAACATTAACAACATTAAAAACTTTAAAATATACAGAAAAAGAGAGGAATAAAAAAATATCCCTGACCACCCCCCACCCTAACCCATTCCCCCCACCCATCCTCCCCCTCAAAAGCCAGGCAGAACAGCCACATCTTGGAACAGTGTTGAAACGAGGGGAGGTCCAGGGCCAAACGGGCCTCCACTGGTAGGGAGTTCCACAGCTGTGGAGTGGTCACCGAGAAGGTCCTCTCCATTGTGGCCCCCCGGCAGACTCAGGGGACCTCAAGGAGAGCACACACACCCCTGATGACTGCAGGGGCTGATCCAGGACCCGGGGGTGGGTGGGTGAGGTGCTCCTGCAAATAGGTCGGGCCGAGGCGGTTTAGGGCTTTATAGGCAAGCACCAACACCTTGAATTGGGCCCAGAAGACTACAGGCAGCCAGTGCAGAGACCGAAGAAACAGTGTGATATGTTCCCGGCAGCCCAGTCCCACCAGGAGATGGACCGCTGCATTCTGCACCAGCTGCGGTCACCGAACCATCATCAGGGGTAGCCCCACGTAGAGAACGTTACAGTCATCAAGCCTAGAGGTGATGAAAGCATGGATGATGGTGGCCAGGTCAGAGTCTAAAACATATGGCCGAAGCCGACGTGCCAGATGTAATTGGCGGAAGGCACTCCTTGTCACAGACTCCACCTGAGCATCCAAGCAGAGCTGTGAGTCAAGGATCACCCCCAGACTCCACACCTGGGGAACCAGCAGAGGGCAAACCCCATCAATGATAAGGGCAGTCACCCCTGCCGCCTTTCCCACCGACATCACCTCCGTCTTGTTGGAATTCAGCCTCAGTTGCTTCAACCTCATCCAATCCCCCACAGCTGCCAGGCACCCGGTAAGCACCAAGACTGCCGGGCCTGATGAAAAGGAGAGGGAGAGCTGGGTGTCATCAGCATATTGATGACATTGTATGCCAAACCTCCTGACCACCTCGCCAAGCAGTTGCATATACACGTTGAACAGGAGAGGGGTCAAAACAGAACCCTGCAGGACTTCACACGAGAGGTCTCGGTATGATGAAAAATAATCCCCGAGCACCACTCGCTGAGTTCTGGCCAGGAAGGAGTGAAACCAGTCAAGAACCATACCGCCCACAACTGCATGGTCCGGCAGGCGCATCACCAACATCTCATGATCAATGGTATCAAATGCCGCTGACAGATCTAGTAGAATCAGCTGGGCCAAACGGCCCTGATCTAATTCTCAGCAAAGATCGACAACCAACTCCACAAGCACAGTCTCGGTGCCATAACCCGGACGAAACCCTGACTGAGAGGGATCAAGAAAACAGACACCATCCAGATGCTCCTGCAACTGCCAGGCCACCACTTGCTCAATAACCTTTAGGGAAGGTTAGAGACCAGCTGATAATTGGCAAGGGAGTCAATGTCAAGCGATGGCTTCTTGAGCAGGGGTTGCACCACCGTCTCTTTAAGGCAGCCCAGTACCCTGCCCTCCCTAAGGGAGGCAATGACCACCCCTGCCAGCAACGGCCCCATCATCTTCCAGCAGGTCTTAACCAGTCAGGATGGGGTCCAGTTCGCAACAGGTAGTCCTGACATCCCCAAGAACATCCTTCACATCGGCACGGGTCACCAACTGAAACCAATCCCACAAACAATGACAAGGTGGGGCTTTCATACCCTCCAATTGCCCCACTGCAGAAAATGTGGCGTCACAACCATGGTGAATCTGAGCGATTTTATCCACAAAATAATCCACAAACAAGTCACAGCAGGCACTAGAGGACTCCACTCCAAGGTGGAGAGAGACTGGACTGACCAGCCCCCGCACCACCCGGAACAACTCTGCTGGACAGGATTTAGCAGATGCTATGAGGGCAGCAAAGAACTCTTTCGCATAGCAACAGTATAGGCTCGTAAACTCACTCTGTGCCGCAACCTGTCGGCTTCAGCAAGTGAACGGCACCACTATTGTTCCAACCACCTTCCCTCCTGCTTCAGCACCCACAGCTCCTCCGAAAACCAGGGAGGCCTACGGTGCTGCCACCTGGTAAGTGGATGCCTCAGAGCTATCCGATCAGTGGCCTCCATCAGCAAAATGTTCCACAGCTCGACAAGGCCATCGATGGGACAGTTGTCCAGATCAGAGGGTATATCCCCCAAAGCCTACTGGAACAGATCTGGTCCGCACGGGTGCCCCCACAGCAACACAAGCAGTCTCGGAAAGGGGGGGCCAGGATCTCGGGACCAAGGCACAGTGGGGGCCCGCAATGCACAGCGAGCTGGGCGGGAACGGTCCAGGAGGCACACAGAGTCCCCACACCCGCAGAGGGGCTGATGGAGGGCAGTCAGGACAGTCGGTGCAGCGCTGCAGGTCCAAGGACGCACACATACCACTAGAGGAAGCACCAAGGGCCAGTCCGGGGGTCCCGGAACCCCCAGGTCACACAAGCACCCAAGGGGGGGGGGACGGGCAGCAGGTGGCAGCGCTGGTGGGTGGGGACAGGTAGCTGGACACAGGCGGGTCAGTGAGGCTATGCAGAGCGCCGCACCCAGGCACCAGGGAGGGAAACCATGGAGGGGAACCCCGGGTGTGCAGGAAGACCGGGGGGTGGGGCCCAGAGGGGGGCCAGGGCCAGAGGCAGGGGAAGCAGCACCCCGTGAAGCAGGCTTCACCACAGCATGGCAGAGACATCAGGGAGGGAGCAGCCAGTGGGGACCAGCCCCCCTGGACAGGGGCGGGAGCCCACATGGGGGCAGGACACCGGGGGGCTGGGAGGAACACCGGGATTCACAGGCAGCTGCTGGGGGCCACCATGGGCCCAGGGGCCGGGTGCCCCGTCCGGTGAACCAGGTGGGGCCAATGGATCAAGCCTCGGCGGTACCCCAGCACGGACATGTGGTGGGTGATCAGGTAGTAGGCCTCGAAGGGATCATGCATGGAGACACCCAGCTTGACGTCCAAACGGGACCACACCCCCAACAGGGCCGACAACTCCACCGCGGAAGGCTCTGAGACACAGCAGGCAGCAGAAGGGGGCCAAGGAAGATGTCCCATCTCCAGCAGCCGGTGGTACACCGCCGCACGGGTGCGCTGGTACCCATGCGCCCTGTGAACACAGGCAAAGTAGGACACGGCCAAGGCAGGGCCACCCTCAGCAAGGCACACCATGTCGGCACCCAGCCTGCACACACCCAGCGCAGACACGGTCTCAGCCCTGGACCAGGGCACATGAGAACACCGCTTGTCCAGGATGCATCCGTCAGGGAAGCGAACTAGCCCTAGGGTCTCCGTATGCAGCCGGCAATCACGAGCACTCGCCTCATAGCTGAAGTAGCAAGTCCGGAGCTCAAGCTCTCAAAGGCACCCGCACGGCTGGCCGGGCTGCCCAGGAGCAGCTGCATGGCTCAGGTATGCCACAGGTCGCAAAGAGACATGGTCTCGTGGAAGGTCCAGATATGGGGGGCCCCATGGGGGCTGGGAAGTGGGAGCCCGGTGGATGGACAACCAGCCATGGTCCTACAAGACAGGGAGAATAACACCACGGACGGGGGGGCACACAAACCCTCCAGGGCCGGGAGGGCCTCCAAGGGGTCCCAAGGCCAGGAAAAGCAGCCACGGACCACAACATTGTAGCACAACAGAGCGAGGTGTGGGGTGCGGACCCGGCACAGCTGCCGAACACAATAGCACTCGCATAACAGCTAATCGGGAAGCCAAAGCCACAGTGTTGCAAACAGCCATGGGTGTGGGGGGTTGATGGGTGAAGGCATGCAGCTGCACAAGGAGCACACGGAACCATGCGCCCATGCAGGTGCAAGGACCCATGCACAGCCAGCACGTGTAGCCATGGGCACACCCACAGACCCAAGCACCCCATTGGGGGCCCGGCCGGCTGGGGGCTGGCCCCCAGCACAGCCACCCAGCGGAGGGCCATAATAGGTGTCACCCAGCCCCCAGGGCCCCCACCACCATGAAGCGGGACAGGGCAGCTGCCTACTGGATGCACCTTGTACTCGCAGCCGAGTGGTACCGTGACCACACCGAGCAGCTGTGCCTCCTTGGTGCGGAGGTGCACCTGACTGCCCGGCTGCAGGTTTCCCTGGCCTGGAGAGCTGCCAAGGGCCCACAGGGCACACCATGGCCACAGGAGAGCTCTTGCCCGGCTCAGGGCACAGAGACTATCTGGGGCAGACTGGCAGGCCGTGAACTGAGGCAGGACCCAGCNGTCCTGGGGGAGCCCAACACCACCTCCGAGGCCAGCTCTGCTAGAGCGGCAAGGGATGCCGCCGGGCAGGAAGGGGCCCGGTACACCAGCAGCACCCCTAGCTTGCCCCCAGCCAAATCGAACACCACGTGCAGGACCTCTACACCCATAATCTCCCGAACTGGATACCTCCTAACAGGCCAGTCCTCCCTAAAAACAATAGCTACACCACCTCCCCGGCCGCCCATGCGGGGCTGATGCTGCACAGCGTGGTGAACATCTGGCGGCCGCCTAACACACGTTCAGGGCTCTTTGGCCCCGCCGTGGGATTGAGCATGGTACACTGTGGGTGAGAGTGATCTCGTAACATCTGAAAATACCCACAGCCTCTGAAAAACAGCGTGGATGCAGCACGTAGTAACATTGCCCAAAGTAGTTAATCTGCCCGAAGTAGGCTAAAAGGACCGCTTGCTGTGTGGCAGGGTCATGCAGTCCTGCCATGAGCTGGGGTCTGTGGATCGGGCCGGGAAGAGCACCCTCTTTCCTGCCATCTAACAGCTGATCTGGGGGATAGGAACATTGGAAAAGCACACACCCTCTTCCCAGGGTTCCCACCCCTGTGATCAGCTTTTAGGTGGATGGATATGATGGGGGAAGGAGGGGACTTGGTAGGAATGCATGCCCCCCTCCCACCTACCCAACAGCTGATCAGGGGAGGGGAACCTGGGAGGAATGTGTGAACCCCTCCCACACACCTAACAGCTGATGGGGGACGGGCCTGGGACAAGTGCACATGCTCCTCTGGCCCCTCCTCCCTCGATCAGCTGTTGGGTGAGTTGATCAGAGGAAGGGGGCCTGGGAGGAGCATGCATACCCCTCCCACCTGCCCAACAGCTGATCAGGGGTAGGCACCAATGGAGGAGCATGCATGCTTCTCTGGGCCCATCTTCCCCCTGGATCAGCTGTTAGGTGGGTGGATTGGGGGAAGGCAAGCCTTGGAGGAAAGTATGCTGTCTTTCCACTCACCCAACAGCTGATCAGGGCGAGGGGCCTGAGAGGAACACATGCACTTCTCCCAGGCCTCACTCCCCCCAATCAGCGGTTGGGCAGTGGGAGTGGCCTGTGCGCTCCCCCCAGGTGCCCTTCTCCCACCATCAGCTGTTAGGCAGGAGGAGGAATGCACATGTGGTCCTCCACCCCCAACAGCTGCCTAACAGCAGTTGGCCAGATCCTGCAGCACAGCAGGAGGCCAGGTATTGAGTTCCACGTGGCCAGCTCCTGGACGCATGGAGGGGCTAGTGATGTTGCAGGGGAGAAGACATGTGGCCAGCTCTCCCTGCCAGCCCAAAGTGTGACTGATGCACTTGCCTGCCATGGTGCGCACAGAGGATTGGGCCTGCCCCAGCTCATGTGGATGCACCCAAAGTAGCTAAGATAACATTTTTGGACTGACTTATGTTGGCAAGCTTTTCATGGTTGGAGGCCTCTTCCTCAAGTAAGAATAAAGGAAGTCAGAACTGAAACTGAATTAAATGCAGGCTAGGGCCATTTTTAGATAAGTGGGGGAATCTAGGAGGTTTAGAAATCTGCTTTTAGAAAAGTCGTACGGGGAGCGTTTAGACGCACTGGAAGTCACTTGGCTGTCATTAGAACAGCAGCTTGCACATTAGTTTAAAACCAGATTTGTCAAACCCCGATATTGAGGTTTGACAAATCTGGTTTTAGAACTAATGTACGAGTCACTGTTCTTATGGCAGCTGGGTGACTTCTAGTACATCTAAATGATGCAGTGATCATAATATAATCAAATTTGACAGACTCACAGGAGGGAAAATGCCAAATAAAACCACTGTGGTAACATAACTTTAGAAAGGGGAACTATGCGTGATTTCAGACGTAACGGGGCCCGTTGGCCCTGTACCGAAATCACCCTAGTCATTCCCCGCCGGGGTCACCCCGTCACGCCGCAACAGACATGCCGGGGGGATCCC
>QEPC01010811.1:387288-412920 GCA_003113815.1 Sphenodon punctatus
GTGCAAATCCTGCCCTCCTTGGGGTGCTGCTAGGGAGGGATGGCAAATGGAGAGACTCTGGCTGGCTGGCACGTGCAAATCCTGCCCTCCTTGGGGTGCTGCTAGGGAGGGATGGCAAATGGAGAGACTCCGGTTGGTTGGCATGTGCAAATCCTGCCCTCCTTGGGGTGCGTGGGATGGCAATGGAGAGACCCTGTCTGGCACGTGCAAATCCTGCCCTTATTTGGGTGTGTGTAGGGATGGCAACTGGAGAGTGGAGGCCCTTGCCAGGGATGGTTGGTAGGCACATGTTTGGGTGGGGGTGCTGCTCGTGCTCGTGCTTGACTTCTGGAAGAGTCCCACACACTACAGTACCCTCTCTCTCAGTGGCAGAGATCCACTGCTACCCGCTGATGCCCACCATTTGTGCCTGACTGATGCCCACCACCCACGCACCCACCCGCACGCCAGTGAGCTTGCTCTAATGGATAGAGCCTTAAGTTTCTTGTCCTCAAAGTAAAAAAAAAGTTTACAAACTTGGCAGCAGTGGCAGCAGCACCTCCTGTGCCCACCGGCTCTGGCTCCTCCTCCACTACCGAAGGTCCAGCAGCGGCCAGAGGAACCTCTTCCTCCACTACTGGCTCCACCACCTTGGTCTTCCCCCAGGCCTAACATTTAATGGTGGTCGCACTGGTCACCTTCTCCTCCATTTTAAATTTTTTTTTTTTTTTTTAAACACACCAACACTCACCAACCAGTCAAACCAAAACCAACACACACCACACAGCCAAAACATATGAATCACAATCGAACACCCAGCCAGTCACAACACACATGCTCTCATCCACACAAGCTCCACACGCACTCGAATTTCCAGTTTCCGGCATAATCACGGGCTCTCGCGATACTTTTTTCGAACGCCCGAACCGAACACGACCAAACCGCTGAACTTGAACATGGCGACCTAATCGAATGGCCAAACCTAACTGGACCGAACGACCGAACCCGAACCGCGATCTGTTCGCCCATCCCTATAGAGAAGAGAGACAGAAGGGACAGGATAGAGGTTTATAAAATTATGAGTGGTATAGAACGAGTAGAAAGGGAATGGTTATTTACCCACTCAAATAGTACTAGAACTAGGAGACACTCCATGAAACTAGCTGCCAGCAGATTTAAGACAAATAAAAGGAAGTACTTTTTCACTCAATGCATAATTAACTTACAGAATTTGTTGCCAGAGGACGTTGTCAGGGCCAGTAGTATAGCTATCAATATTGATTGATTGATTGATTAATTCATTTTTTAGGACTGGATAAGTTCTTAGCTAGCAGGTCCATTAATGGCTATAAGCCAAGTAGCTTATGGGATGAACTTCTTACTGTTGGCAGCTGGGAGTGAACAGGGAATGGATTGCCCATTGTGACTTTTGTTTCTTCTCCCATGTGATAGAGATTGGCCACTGTCAGAGGACAGGATGCTGGGCTTGATGGACCATTGGTCTGACTCAGTATGACACTACTTACTTAATTAATTAATTAATTAATTAATCAATGAATTAATCAATCAATCAATCAATCAATATTGACATTTTTATGCCACCCCCTCCTGCCTCAGGTATCTCAGGGAGGCTCACAACGTATTAAAAATGTTTTAAAACATTAAAAAACAACAATAATAATTCAATTAAAGAACAATATAAAACCTCATCCCCCTCACCCTACCCTAATCCAACCCACCCACCCCATCTCCCTCAGGAAAGGTCTGGTGAAACAGCCAGGTCTTACATTGTCTGTGGAAAGAGGGGAGATCGGCAGCCAAGAGGATCTCTGACAGGAGGGAGTTCCACAGCTGCAGCACAGCCACGGAGAATGCCCTCCTCATAGTGGACACCCAGGAAACCTCGAGGAGGGCGCCCCCAGCCGACCGCAGGGTGTGCTCCAGGACCTGGAGGGTGAGGTGGTCCTGCAGATAGGCGGGGTCCAAGCTGTTTAGGGCTTTAAAGGTCAGCACCAACACCTTGAATTGGGCCCGGAAGCCTACCAGCAGCCAGGGCAGAAAGCAAAGCACCGGTGTGATATGCTTGTGTCGGCCCATCCCCATCAAGAGACAGGCTGCTGCATTCTGCACCAGCTACAGCTTCTGAACCAACACCAAGGGTAGCCCCACGTAGAGTGTGTTGCAGTAATCCAGTCTCGAGGTAATAAAAGAATGGATGACTGTGGCCAGATCCGAGACATATGGCCTAAGCCAACGCACCAGGTGTAACTGGCAAAATGCTCCCTTCGTCACAGCTGCTACCTGGGCATCCAGGCGGAGCTGCAGGTCCAGGAGCACCCCCAGACTCCGGACCTGAGAAACCAGAGGAGGGCAGACCCCATCAATGATGGGGGCCACCACTCCCTCAGCCCTCTCCACGACCATCACCTCTGTCTTGTCAGGATTAAGCCTCAGATGGCTCGCCCTCATCCAATCCCTCACAGTGGACAAACACTGGGTAAGCACTTATGTTCCCTGCATAACTTTTCTAAAAGTGGATGTTTAAACCCACTAGATTCCCTGCTCATCTAAAAATGGTGTAGCCATTATTGTAAGCCCACCTATCCTTTTAAGTTCTCCAAATGTGATTACCTATCATGACCGTCTAAAGGGCATTGTCTTCTGGGTATTACTTTGTTTTTGTTAATCTTGTGATTTTAGTGTTTATAATTTGATTATATTTAGTTATAGCAAAATTGCTGGATACAATAAAGATATTAAAAAATAAATAAATTAAAATCTATGTAATGGCTGTCCATGCACCATACATCCACCACGGCGCACACCCATGGCCCCGCACTGCAGCCCATTTGAAAAGGGCCTAAGAGTAAACACTAGTAAGTTAACAGTTAAGTTTGCTGTAGGCTCACATAGTGAGTAATGAAGCCAAAGTTTCTATTTAGTCCGTTTTTGGGGTATTAAATAAAGTTCTGAGACCTGTCTTTTAACAGTATTGTACTGATTCTTTTTCAGAACATGGGCCAAGAGATCATAAATTTGATGGTTTTTCTAGAAGAAGTGTTTACTAACAGGAGATCTAGTATCCTTGTCCATAATCATATATCTATGGTCCTTTTCAAACAGTCACGGGTGCGGGGGGATGGGTGTGCACCACGGTGTGGGAGCAGCATGTGGAGGACGGTTATACGGGCGCATACTCATCTCCACCTATCCTCCACACATGGAGCAATTGCCATTTTCTCCGGTTGCTCCGTGCATGGGGGATAGGTGGAGATGGGTGTTATGCGGGACTGTGTATGCACCCCCACATCCCAACTGTGGCATTTACATGGGACTCCCTCACACATGCACACACAGACACCCACATGTGCATTGTGTGTGTGGTGTCTTGTGTAAAAAGGGCCTATGTAAGGCCCTTTTCACATGGGCAGTGGTGGGTGGAAGTGGGTGTACAGCTGTTCCCACAGGTGCACACCCATCTCCACGCATGGAGCAACCAGTATTGGAGCCTGTTGCTCCTTGCGTGGGTGATGGGTGGAGGTGGGTGGAGTGCAGGAGTGCGCATGCACACCCACCCACCACAGGCGCCGTTCCCATGGACACCACCCCACTGCGGGCAGTGTTTGCACGGGCACGCCCCGCACGGGGGGGGGCAGGGACTCCCGAGTGAAAAGGGCCTAAGTTCATTGGCAGTCAGAAAGATTGCTTGGCTTTGCCAAAATAGGGTTCAGTCCTCTACCATTCGTTATGACAAAACTCCCATTCACTTTAACGGTGGAGAATAAAACATTTTTTGCCCAACTCAGTACATGAGCATAGAATCTATCTTCAAGGTGATCTGGTTTCTTATCCATGGTCTCTATTTCATCAAATACTTTTTCCACTGTCTCAAGAGAAGAGCATCAGAAATTTACAGGCATACCTCATTATAGCAAACCTTGCTTATAATGAACCAATTTATGATAATCCCAACAGCAAGAACAATTTTTATCAGTTGCATAGTCCCAAACCCTATTGTAGTGAACACCTTGATATCATGAGCTTTTCCCTATGGGGAGTTATTATACTGAGCTTTTGCCACTCTTCTTATAGTGTCAAATGGTTACTCCATCGACAAATCTAATCTGATTTCAGCAGATCACAGAAACAATTTTAATAAAATTAGATTTTGTAAAAGCCTCTTATAAGAAACTCTAAATTATTCCCTTTCCTTACCTCTCTACAAACATTCTAAAGCAAAAGCATGATTCTGATATGTATTTGAAAAGTCCAAGAGCTGTTAAGTCCATGTTGGCTGAAGACCAATTAAATGAGTTCTCAAATGGATGGTAGAATAAGTGCATTATGGAGGACTCTGAAATTTTAGAAAATTCCAATAGGAATATGAATTAATTTTAAAACTCATTAAGTTTTATATATTTGGCTTCTCTGAAGATTTAAAAGGCACTGCAATCAGGTTCTCTTCAAATGACTGTATGCAGTGCAACCTGCTTGGGCCCAGCGCAGACCTGTGTGCTCTGAATTCTTTCAATATTTCTAAACATTGTGAGAACCAACAGAAGCTAGACCTGCAGAGCCAGACTATGAATATATATAGCGGAGATTCAATTTGTTTGGAGAACGATGATTAATTTATTATGGGGACTTGGGCAGGGAAGGGATTGAAAAAAACATTTTCTGGGGAGGGAATACCCTGTGTGATAGAGAATAATAATTTAAAAAGTGGTGGAGTTCAATGGGCAGGATGGCTATCAGTATTTGGAGAATAGGGAGTAAAGGAATACTGTGATAGAAGCCTCTAAGGGATTGGTGGAGAGAGGAAATGTGGAAGTTTTGGTGGGAGAGGCTGTTAGGGAATTTGGGGAAGAGAAGGGAGTTGGGGGTCAAGAGAATGAGAGAACAATGGGTGTTTGGTGGGAAGAGGCACCTATGGAAGGGACATGCTAAAACAAATAACAAGGAATGACAACTGACAACTATAGAGACAATGGGAATGTCAATTGGAAGTAATGGGTAAGAGGCCATTGGCTAGCCCCATCATACCAGTCGCACCCGGTGGCATTGTACCCATAATTCCACCCAGCCCTGTGTCATTCCAACCTCATCATTTCAGCCACTCCTGGTGGATTTGTAAACGTCACTCAAGCCAGCCTTCCATCATTCTAGTTGCACCTGATGGCCTCTTACCTGTCATTCCACCCAGCCTCCCATCATTCCAGTCACTCCCTGTGCCTTGTACTTGTCATTCCATCCAGCTCTGCATCATTTCAGCTGCTCCTGATGGCATCTTACCCATCACCCTACTCTGTTCCTCATAATTTCAACCATTCCGTGGCCTCTTGCATGTCATTCCACCCAACCTTCCATCATTCCAGCTGCTTCCAGTGGTCTTGTACTCATCACCCCCCCCCCCATCATTTTAGTCACTCCCAGTGGGCTCATATCCATCATTTAACGCAGACACCACCACCCCTGGCCCCCATCATTTCAGCTGCTCCTGATGGCCTCCTACCTGCCATTCCATCCAGCACTTTGTGATTCCAGTCGTGGCCTCATACTCATCATTCCACTCAGTTCTGTGTCATTTCAGCTGCTCCTGATGGCACCTTCCCTATCATTCCCCTCTGCTGCCCCATCATTTCAGCCATTCCCTGTGGTCTCTTTCTTATTTATTTTTTACCCCAGTCTTCCCACCAATGGCAGCTCAGGGTGGCTTACAATATCAAAATATAATATAAATGATATGTATGTGTCATTCCACCCATACCCCCCATCATTCCAGCTACTTCTGGTGGTTTTGTACTTATCATTCCATCCACCCCCAACCCCATCATTTCAGCCACTCCTGATGAGCTTGTACCCATCATTCAACCCAGCCTTCCCATCATTTCAGCTGCTCCTGATGGCCTCCTACCTGTCATTCTACCCAGACCTCTGACATTCCAGCCGCTCCCAATTGGCCTCTTACCTGTCATTCCATCCAGCCCCCCATCATTTCAGTTGCTTCCCTGTGGCTTTTTACACATCATTCCACCTAGCCCCTCATGATTCCAGTAGCTCCCGATAGCATCTTACACATCATTCCAGTTGCTCCCAGTGGCCTTAGCTGGGAGCCCATCATTCCACTCCCAAGTGTCCTTGTACCTGTCATTCTAACCTGCACCCTGTCATCAGCTGCTCGTTCTAGCCTTGTATTTATAATTCCACCCAACCCCCTGTCATTCAAGCCTATCCCCGTGGCACTTTATCATTCTACCCGGCTTCCAGTGGCCTTGTACTCTGTCATTCCACCCAGCCCCTCATCACTCTAGCCACCCGTCATGGCCTCCTACCTGTCATTCCACCCAGCTTCTTTACTTTCTGCCCCATCCTGGCCTTTTTTAGTCCCATCAACCCCCTTGTTCTTTGGCATTTCAGATCCTCCCCACACTCCCTTTGTTTCCAATAAGCATCCATTCACCATTTTATTGGTTTACTGTCCAATAAGGGCAATTTCATTCTCACATCCCCATTACTTTATTTATTTACATTTTCATTTCTACCCTCCCCCTCTCACCAAAGTATGGCGGGATGGCTCACAATGTCACAAAACAATCATCACAAAATATATAAATACAATATAAAAATAAACAATAATCTAGAACAGTACTAAAACTCTAGATATGATAAAAAGACTTCCAGTTGGCATTTCTATTGTCTTTGTTGATTCGAACTGACATTCCTTGTCGTTTGTTTTAGTACGTGGCCCTGACTTCAGGGAAAGCAAAGCGCTGTAAGGAGGCAGGCACTGAAGAATAATGAAGTGAGAAGTTCGTTTTGATAGCTCTCTCATTCTGAGGGGCTCCAGGAGCTAAGATTTTGGCTGAAGGAAAACTGTGAGATAGCGGGAGGGACTCCGGAGACTACAGGAGTAAGCGTGAAAGCTCTCTGATGCAGAGAGGAAGGGAGATAGCCTGTCCACAGCATGCCCACCATTCTACAACCTCGCGCTAGGTCAGCTCGGGAGAAGTTAAAGCGGGAAAGTACGGATCTTTCCTTACTGGATTGTCCCCTTCCTGCTTCTCCCTCGCGATTGGTGGTGGATTTTTTCTGGGGATCCCACATTGGTTCCCGCGTCTTTTCTCATCTACTGATTGGCTCCCGAGTCCGGTGCGCCTATTCTTCCCCCCGAGGATGGCGGCGGCAGGTGACAGTAGTGTTTTATTGGGCCAGGAGGCTTCTTACTTTCAGCCGTTGAGTCCCCCGCTCCCTTCGGTACCTGAAGCGCCTCAGGGTACAGGGGCCGCTTCCACACTCAGCAGCATTGGGACGTGGCAGATCAAGCGCTATGGCCGATTTGTGTCCGTGGGGGCCGCAGTTCCAGCTTCGGGTTCTTGGAAGGTGAGGTGCTGTTCTCGGGGGCGCCGCACATCCCCCCCCCCGCTTGGCCCCCAAGCACGCCCATTGACTTGAATGGTGTAGGATTGTTCTAGTATTAAGGTATAATAGCACCACCAGAAGTGTATCTGAAACTCAGTAGGTGTCGATTAGAAACAGCCCTGCCCCCAAGGGCTTACTATCTAGGGGAGACCAGGGAGAGGGGGAAATAGGGTGAGATACACGTACGAAGTTGCAGTGCATGTGCTTAACTGGGTTACACAGTTAATCTAGGAGAGACGAAGAAGGGAGTGTGTTTTTATTATTTCTGTAAAGAATTGAGCAGTGTTTGGAGGGGGGGGGGGTGTCACTTAAAAATTGGACGTTTCAGACTTGATTGGGGCAAAGGGACAGGAGGGATATAAAGCAGTGTTAAAGGTTGAAGACCGACAAGAAATTCAGTGTCTAGTGAGCCTGTGGGCAACTCCTGGGGTCTCTGCTGCAGAATGAAGGAGAATCTTTATGGATACCAGTTTTGCAGCAACTTTAAGATTTCTTCCTGAACATGCCTTCCTCTATTCCCCCCATAGCCCTTACTCAGCATGTCTTCACAGTAGGAATTTTCCAATGCCAGAATCACTGATGGGGATCTAATCCATAATAATAAATAGTAATTAAAAAAATTCCTCACCTCCTACTCACCAGGTGTCCTGTTAGTGAAAAGGTACTGTGCTGTTGCATCCGCAGACCTACATAAATTAAGTTTTAAAACCGTGGTCCTGCTGAGAAAATATGGGCAGAAATTTCAGGGCACACTGCCTTTTATATTATGTGGGAACATTTTGTAAACCCACTTACATTTGACTACCAAGTGCATATCAAGTTGTCAAAATTCTAATGTTACCTAAATGCTTTAAAACAAAAATAAGTTAGTCTTTAGCCTATCAAACCAATCAGGTGAACTGGCTAAAAGTTAGAGGAAAGGGCTTTAAAGAAGGCTTTATAAAAGAGATGTTAAGCTATAGCTCTAATTACAGAGTTGCTGCTGATGTCTACCTAGTAATTTGTAAATAGAACAAGAGCAATCTTTGAGATATTACTATATTTATAGTACCACCAACTATGTTCTGGGAACTTGTCAAACACAGAGTGTCTCTCTAAGAAGTTCATAATTAAAGATGAAAGTCAGTGGTAAATGTTTGCAGCAAGCATGTAAATTTTTTTTTTATCAGGGCCTGAAAATGTAAGATTTAAGGAGCAAAGGCTGTCTTCTGCATTTTTACACCACTGAGTTGATTATCCAGGGAAGGTTATCTCCTGGCTGCATTCAGTATGCTCACAAAAACAATTTATTTTTATACTTCAAAAATTTGAGTGTATGAGTGTTAATAGTTGCAGGACTTAGCTGAATGAAAGCAAAGGAAAATCTGAAACCACATGGTAGTACTAGGTAGCTGCAAAATAGTACTCAAGAAAAAATGAAGATCAAAAGGATGAAAACATGCAAAATTGGCTGGCCAAAATTGGGTACCTGAATAAATGTCCTGATTTTTCAGGACTGTTCAGCACTCTGAACTCCTTCGAGGATTCATCTCTGAAAAACAATCATAGAATCATAAAGTTGGAAGGGATCTTGAAGGTAATTTAGTCATCCCCTGCTTGGATGCAGGATGACTATAGCGACCACAGGTGGCTGGCTAGCCTCTTTTTGAAAACTTCGAGCGATGGGCAGCCTACAACCTCCTTAGACAATTTGTTCGTTGCCACGCAGCTCTTACTGTTAGGAAGTTTTTCCTAATATTTAACTGAAATCTTCCTTCGTGTAACTTCAGTCCACTATTTGTACTTGCCTTCTGTAGCAATGCAGAATAGTTCCTTGCCATCTTTTTGGTGGCAGTTCTTTAGAATGATATTTGAAGACTATCATGTCTTCCCTTAGTCTTTTTTTTACTAGGGTGAACACACTCCGCTCCTTCAACCTTCCCTCGTAAGACTTACTATACAGACCCTTTATTCATCTTTGACTGTTTTTACATGAATGCCCTCCTCCCACATTGGGTGTACAGGAGGGTGTTAGATGCGTGGGGGGCGTCCATGGAAATGGAGTGGCGGTGAGTGGATGGGTGTTTGTCTGTGTGAACACCACGGGCAGCGGGCAGAGGTGCGTGTGCACTGCTGACATACACCCATCTCCACTCATTACCCACCCACAGAGCCATCCGAAAAATGGAGGAGGCTCCTTGGGTGGAGATGGGTGTGTGTCTGTTGGAAAGGACACATACCCACCTCCACCCACCATGGCAGCACACTCATCCTGCCACCCACCCCCATCTGTGTCAAAATGGCCTTTGTTGCCCTCCTCTGAATCTGCTCTTAAAACGAGACACCCAGAACTGGAGGTGCCTCAGGTGAGGTCTGACCAGTGCTGAATAGAGTGGAATTATTACTTCTGTTGACGTGTGGACAAAGCTTCTGTTAATGCAGCCTAAAATTGAATTGGCCTTTTTTGCTGCTGTATCTTATTGCTGAGTTGTGTTCAGTTTCTGTAAGTGCTTAATTTCAAGCACTCAAATTTGAAAATGTTGGCCTTCGAGCATCCTCAATACTAGGGAATGTTCAGGTTTCATCTGTTCAATTTCTGCAGCTGCTGTCTTACGTTGGTGTCTCTTTTCTGAAAGGTTTATGAGTCAAATGAAGAATTGGGCTACCTTGTCCTCACGATAGTTGTATCAGGTCATTTCTTCATTTCTCAAAGACGACGAGTACTGGTACGTACCTAAATGCTTTTCAACTCAAAATTAATAGCAGTCTTGTTTTTCTCGTCCTTCCTTAATTCAGTGTTGTCCCTCTTTGAAAGAGTTTTACATGGCGCATGCTTCCAACAGTATTTTCAAAAGAACAATTTATGTATTAAATAAATGCTAATCTTTAAGTTAATAGATGAGTGGTTAGCAGAGAGATCGTGGTGTAAAAATGTGCTTTATTAAATTAAATGTGAATCTCCAGTGCACATCCCATTCACTTCAACGGCACTCATGCCACTCTTAATAGCCAGACAATTATGACTTAAGTTAGCTGATTTGAATTAGCCAATATGATTTTAAATACTATGTTTTCATATAGGTATCACTTTAAAAATATTTTATCTGGTTTATAGTAGAACTAGAAAAGGTACAGAGAAGGGCAACAAATGATCAGGGGAATGGAACAGCTGTTGTATGAGGAGAGAGCCGACAGGTTAGGGCTCTTCCACTTGGAAAAGAGACAACAGAGGGGATATGATAGAGGCTTATAAAATCATGAGTAGCATGGATTAAGTAAGTCTTTAATTAATTAATTATTTCATTACATTTCTACCCCGCACTCTCCTGCTCACAGAGCAGCTCGGGGTGTCTCCCGATTTACCCTCTCTAATGGTACTAGAACCAGGGGACACTCCATGGAAGTAACTGGCAGCAGATTTAAAACAAATAAAAGTGGTTGTTCTGTTTGTCCATTCCCAGTTAACTCGTGGAACTTTTTGCTAGATGTGGTCAGGACCAGTAGCATCGTTGGGTTTAAAAAGGATTGGATAAGTTCCTGGAGGATGGGTCTATTAACCAGATAGAGTGGGAGACGTAACCTCTGAGTGTTGGAAGTGAATGGTAGGGAATGGATAACTCTATCATGACCTGTTGAGTACTACTTCAGAACGACCAAGAGTGACTGCTGCTGCTGTTGCTGCTGCTGCTGTTGTTGTTGTTATTGTTGTTATTATTATTATTATTTTATTATAAGCATTTTTATATAGTGCCAGAAATGTACCTGGTGCTTTACAGAGAATAAAATAGATATGGTCCTTGCCCGAGAGCTTACAATCTGCTGGGCTCAGTGGACCATTGGTCTGACCCAGTATGGCGCTTATGATAGAGTTAAGGTAGCTTGCACTCTGTTAAAATCACAAAACTTCTACTCGTTATAAAATTGTGATTTATCCCCTTACTGTGAAATTTTGTAGGGTGGGTCGCTTAGGTGAGGGGCAGAAGCTGTCCAAATTCCAGAATCGGGTGAGAAATAACTGAGTTATAGGAGTTTAAAAATTGGAGGCAGAATTGTGTGTTCTGTTTTTTGTGACTAATTTCTCTTGACACAGAAATGTGCATTTAAAAAAGCAGTTACGTGTGTGCAGAAAAGCTATTTGTCAGGAGGGGTAGAGGTCTCAGAAAATTAAAGCGTGCATTGTAATGATTTCCCAAGTTTGAATTTTTAAAATCCACTATCATGTGGCTCGTTATGATATTTTATTATTATTATGAGTATTTATATAGGGCCAGTAACGTAGCTGGCGCTTTACAAAGAATAAGATAGACACGGTCCCTGCCTGAGAGCTTATAATCTAAAGACGGGGAGGGGAGACAGGGAAGGGGGAACAGAGTGAGAGACAAGGGATGCGACATTCATGAAGATGTGATTGCTCAGGTACATGTTCTTGGCTTGATTGCAGTAAGATGGGAGTTTATAGATAGCAGGTGGGGGATAATCCTGGGTGGGAATGGTTAGCAGGAGTTAGGAAGGGTGGAGGTGGAAGAGGTGGCTTTTGAGGAGGGACTTGAAGGTGTGGAGGGTGGGGGCCAGGCGGATGAGGGCAGGGAGGAAGTTCCAGGTGTGCGGGGCAGCGAGAGAGAAGGGATGAAGGCGGCTGGGGGAGCAGGGGAGGCGTGGGAGGGTGAGGGAGGGAAACTTCCTATGTTACCATATATAGAGAAAGTTATGTTTCAGAAGCCTGCGGGAATTGTGTGGGTTGCACGTAAGCAAGAGAAACCGCAGGCCGAAATACAACGTGTGAGGTTACCACGCGGTCCGTGTCAGTAGCTGGAGCCACAAATGGGCCACAGCACAGCCCCAGGCACCTGCTGTGGGTTGACCTAGCAGGGTTGTAGTTGTTGCTGGGACTAGCTAGGGTACGGCGGGAACCAAGCACCATCTGCTTCCTCTGCCTGGAGCAAAACACCGGCTGGCAGCTGCGGGAATCGATAAACTTGAGGACAGGCAGCAGTGCCCACGTAGTAGTGTCTTCTCTTACCTGTGGGGGTGGGGGAAGCTGCGCCACCTCAACAGCAGCAGGAGGAGGCAGTGAATCTCACCCTAGCCAATGAACTCACCCTAGCCAAACTCTCAGCCTCCGTTCCCCATCTGTTAAATCGGAACGTGTGCCTATGTTTCCCTGTGTGTTTGCCCCCCTGCCTCCCCCTGGTCCTTCTATAGCTTCTTTGTCCAGTTGTTCAGATGCAGGGAGTGTTCTCCCTCACGCCAGCAGGAAGCCGCACAGAATTTCAACTGGGCATGTGCAGGGAGAGTTTGCCCTCGATCCCCAGTTGAAAGTCTGCCTCCGACCGGACAGGAGTGCAGACACAATTTTCTGGGCACTAAAGCCCTTCTTAGGGGGCAACTTTAATTTTTCTTTAACTTTTCTTTACACCTTTACTTAATTTTTGTGACTGAGGGGCCTACCCTTCTCTCTCAGCGCCACTGGGCACCACCGCTACAGTGGTGCGCAGTGTCTATTAGAGCCCCCCGACTCAGACCTCAGAACACTGACTGGGGCAAGCAGGTATCAGGATTGGCCCCTCCGGGGTACACCCTATCGCAAGGGGAACCTGCAGGCATGGCCGAAATAGTCTAGAAATTGTTGGGCTGCTGCCGCCAGGCCGCATCCCGCACCACTGAAAACAAAAATGAAACCGTCGCAGAAGTGGCGGCTGCCTGAGAACTGAGCCATGAGGAGATCTGTACCCAGGCTGAGGAACGGGCCTCCCACAGCTCAAGGGAAGAAGAGGAGCAGGTCTCCAGCACCTTCCACCAAACTCTAAGCAGGACCCCTAAGAATTCCCCAGTCTAGCAAACGAGCTTACAAAAGTCAGAGGGCATCCCCTACAAAAGCTTTTAAAGGGGCATCTGAATCTGTGGGGAGAGGAAAACAACCCCCTACTCAGAAATATAAGACCACTCGGAAACCCTCAGTAAGGGATCTGATTGGCTCCTCCTCCGAAGCCGAGGATATGGAATTGGAGCTCGTGGCAGAGGATGATCTTACCCCCTAGGAAGACTGAACGCTTCCCCCTCCACCCCCCATTCTAAACGGAGAAATTTAATCAGTCCCTCTCGAAAGGTACAAGGTCATGGGGGCACCTCAATGGAGGACTCCGATCATGAGGCCCATGACAGCTCCTCGTATACATCTGGAAAGGATCCCACAGAACTGGAGGAGATCCTTACTAGAGGCCCTAAAGAATTAGGCAGAGAGCTACCTTCTGATCTGAGCCCTAAAATTGTTAAAAAAGCTGAGAGGGTCCTCTGAATTACTCCTAGATCCCAAAAGAAAGAACCCTCCAAATCCTCTTTGGAGGGTGATGATTCTGACAGGGATTATATTCCCCACTTCTTGCATCACTCTCATGGATTTACCCTGGACAGGGCCTTTGAGAAAATAATTAGAGCTCAGTGGAAAAATCCTACTAGAGCAGCTAAGCTCTCTAAAACACAACAGGCTCTCTATGAGTTTAACAGACACAGTGATGCTGTTTTCAGAGTACCTCAGGTAGATGCAGCAACCGCCTCTCTAGCATGATAATCCATATTTCCTGCTGAGGATGATCTGTTCCCCAAGGATGCAACTGATAAGGGGGTGGAGATTGGTGTAAGGAAGGGCTATGAGGCTTTGACTAACATCCTACATATGGCTACAGCAATCTCTTCTGTGTCTCGAGCAATCATGAAATGCTTTAAGTTAGGCCGGGAGCATTACCTATCTGAGCCTATGTCCTGCAAAATTGCCACAAATGCCACATTGGCCACGCATTCCTAGTTGATTCTTCTATGGATGCTATTACCTGGGCAGCCAGGGGCATGGCTGCCAATGTAACTGTCAGGCCCAGACTCTGGCTTTGCTCCTGGTGGCCAGATACACATGCTTAAAATCTATTGGTAAATGGTCCTTTTAAAGGAGGTAAACTCTTTGGCTCCTCTCTTGACAAGGCTCTAGCTGAGGCCTATAGTAAGGAGAAGTACTCCTTGACTCAGGTTCAGTCTGCTAAAACCTTTTTTCACCCCCTTCAGCACTTCTCATACAACTCTAGGAGGAACCAAATTCAGAGTGGCTCGTGGTCACACCAAACATGTACCGAGACAGGGGATCCAGATCAGGTCGGTACTCGAACCTCATGAAAACAGGAATCCTGAGTTTTCCGATGGCTGTTCCCCGCCTTCTATTCTTCTCAGGGGCCGACTGCAACACTTTGCAAACAGGTGGGCTCAGACAACCACAGACAAATGGGTGATAGACACTGTGACCAGGGGTTACTCAATAGAACTCAAATACACCAACTGAGTTCTTTCAAGTATCCCCATTCTCTCACAATTCGGACAAATCCTTAGCCATGTCCCAGGAAATTCAGAGGCTCCCAGAGATTGGAGTTATAGAGCAGGTTCCCAGCTCAGAGGAAGGAAGAGGAATTTATTCTCTCCTCTTCCTGGTTCTGAAAAAAAATGGGACGTGGAGGGCTGTCTTAGATTTGAAACGTTTAAATAGAACTGTAAAGTATCAAAAGTTCAAATGGAGACACTGTCATCCATTTGCCTCTCCCTCTCTCCACATGATTGGCTAGCATTCTTAGACCTGAAGGATGCCTACCTCCATGCTCCCATCCTTCAGACACAAAAAGTGGCTTCTCTTCTCTTACGCAGACCGCCACTGGCAGTATTGAGCCCTTCCATTCGGTCTAGCGTCATCACCCAGAATGTTTACCAAGGTACTTATGCCTCTGATTGCAAAATTCCACCTGGAAGGCATTGCAGTTTCTCCATATCTAGACGATCTTGTCTGTGCACCATTCAAGCAGTTGGTATTGGTACATGTACAATGAACCATCTTTTTCCAGAGTTCTACAGCTTTCTCATCCACAAGGACAAGAGTCCCCTACTCAACGTCTGGAACATCTGGGGGTAGTGATCAACACTTCTCAAGACTGATTGTTCATCCCCCTCATGCGCCAGATCAAGATTAGGAATCTCATATCTGCCATTCGCTCTCAACCTCGTCATCCTGTACGGACACTGGCATCTCTCCAGGACCTGATGGTATCCTGCTTCCAACACCTCCAGGCTCGACAACACTCATGTCCACTTCAACGACTGCTCCGCCCGTGGTGGGCACACATCTTAACCAAGTCACGGATGAGCATCAACATAGATCAGAGGACTCTGGAATCCCTCTCGTAGTGGGAAGAACCTCACCGATTCATATCGGGAGTCTCTGATGGAACCCAACAGGCCAGTGATCACCACAAACACCAGTCCCCGCAGCTGGGGGACCCAGCTTGACACAGGTGTGGTGCAGAGCACCTGGTCTGCATCCGTTCTGACCCATAGCATCAACTAGCTGGAACTGAAAGCAATCCACCTCACATTACAGCACTTTAAACCTCTAATAATCGGGCGGCATGTCATGGTGTTCACGGACAACCCGGCCATTTTGACCTACGTGAACAATCAAGGGACTCAAGACCAAAGCCCTACAAGCGGAAACATCTTGTCTGTTTGTTTGGGCGGAAATTCACGTCCTATCACTGGTGACTCTTCATCTCAAGGACGTGGACAATGTGCAGGCGGACTGGTTGAACTGAGAGTCAGTGAACCCAGAGGAATGGTCCCTTAGCAGGTCCACGTTTCTTTTGATTGTGCAACGGTTTGGTCACCCGATAATGAACCTTTTTTTGCCTCTTCATCAAACCAAGACAAATCACTTAATGTCTCAGGTACGCCATTTCCACACTGAGGCGTGCAATGCACTCAGTCATCCGTGGCCCGGCGGTCTCGTTTACACCTTTTCCCCATGCCCACTTCTAAGCCAAATAATGTGCAAGTGCAAACTAGAACGGGCCACAGTAATCCTAGTAGCCCCGTTCTGGTTCATTGATCTGGTGAGCCTGTTAGCTGGCAATTGAATTTGAACTTATGCCAACACCAGAACTTCTTTCTCAGGGGCCTATGGTCTACAAACAACTGGAATTTCTGAAACTGACTGCTTGGCTCTCAAAACCGAGACCCTCCGCAGTCTAGGATACTCGGAAACGATTAAGACCCTGCTTGCTTCTAAGTGCAAATCTCCTAGACGAATCTATCGGTGCACCTCGTTGTTTTTTTTGTCAAATGATGCCTGGACAAGGAAGTCCCGACCTGCTCCCCTTCCATTGGTCAGACCTTTCAATTTTTGTAGGAAGGGTTGGACAAGGGTCTGCGTCCCAATACTCTTTCCCGACAGCTTGCTGCGTTGGGTAGTATACTGGGGTCAAAAGATGGGGTTCGGCTGTCCTCACATCCCCCTATTCCTACAAACGCTCGTTAGCTTTCCCTTCCAGTGGTTCATAGATTCCCCTCCTGGAACCTTAACATAGTCCTTAGGGCACTTACCGTGACTCCCTTTGAACCCCTCAGGAATGTCTCTTTATATTTCCTCTCCATTTAAGGTAGCCTTTCTCATTGTCATTACCTCAGCTAGGAGAGTGTCGGAAATAGGAGCTTTGTCTATGGATCTGGACTTTTGTTCTTTTCGTAAGGAATTGGTCGTCCTGCGACTGATCCCTTCCTTTGTTCCTAAAGTTACTTCTGGCTTCCACTTAGTGCAGGAGGTAATTCTCCCCTCCTTTTGCCCTTGCCCCAACACCGTTTGGATAGAGTGTGGCATACCTTAGACCTCTGTTGAGCGATTACAATTTACCTGGCTCGCACGAATCATTTAGATAAACATCCAGCCTTTAGTTAGTTCTCATCCCCGTTTGAAGGGGAAGAAGGCTTAGAAATCTGTCGTTTCTGAGTGGATTTCTTCATGCTTTGGGAATGCTTATCGGGCCAGCGGCCTTTTGCCTCCGACGAGGGTCGTAGCTCACTCCATAAGGGGAGCTGCAGCAAATTGGGTTTTTAGGGCGAGGGCTCCGTCTGGTGATATTTGTAGGACGGCCACATGGAAGAGCCCGCACGCTTTCGTCAAACATTACTAGATTGACCTTTTGGACTCTGCCGAGGCTGCTTTTGGCAGGCAGGTGCTCCAGAGGGTTCTGGGTTAATTGAGTTCTAAACAGTGCAGGTCTCTTTGCCATCCGCACTATGCCTGCCCTGTGCTTTTTTTGAGGGTACTGCTTTGGTACCTTCCTGCATCCGAATAACTGGATGAAGGAGCTATAGAAAGGACAATTGGGTCACTTACCTTGGGAGTTGTCCTTCTGTAGCTCTTGAGGGAGGTTGTTGGGCCCTCCAGTGGGTGTTTGTGGCGGGTTGGCAACCTTGCTAGTCCTGGTCTCCCACAGGACCTTTTCTGTTTCCTTTTCCCCCATGTTTGGGAGGGTTTTCCCTTGCTGGGCCCCTAGTTGGGTGGGGGGCAGGGTGTCAATTCTTTGTTGGCTTTTTAGATATCCTTGATCTTTGGGCTGTTTACGACTGGGGATTGAAGGTGTGCTCTCCCTGTACGTGCCCATTCGAAAGTCAGTGCCGTCTCTTGCTGGTGTGAGGGAGAACACTCTCTTTGTCCAAATAACCTCCCTCAGGAGCTACAGAAGGACAATTTCCAAGGTAAGGGATCCAATTGTCCTTTCTTAGATGTTAAGCCCACTGGGCAGGGACTTGTTTCCATAAATCTGTGACTGTAAAGCGCTGAGTATGCCTAATAGCGCTATAGAAATGATGATTTAGTAGTGTGTGGTTGGGCTGTGCGGAGTCCTTCTTGCATCCTCTTCTGAGACCCAGCAGTGGGAATCAGGAAAGATCGGGGTGATGCTGGCAGACGGCACAGCTCTGCCATTCCTCAGGTATGAGGGGATGATAGTGCTGCTGTTGTTACTGGAGTCCGCTAGTCCATCGGTGCTTGTTGGCTATAGTATTGCATGCATAATGTGTGTGGGTTTCATGGCGTGCATGCACAGTGCAGCAAGGGTGGCAAAATTTGTTTGTGCTAGCTCTTTCTGGCAGGAGCGGGAGGATGCTACTAGGTCTGGTGGGAGGAGTCCTGTGGGAGAGGGAGCAAGTGAGGGGTTCGTGGGGTGCCTTGGGGGCCTGTGGCAGTCAGATTGGCATAGATGAGGGGCTCTGGGATAGACAGCTTGAGGTGGGTGTGCTCAGGATGAGGAGAGTTCCGATCACGGATCTTTGACATGGGTCCATCCCCTTTTTTTGTGTACATGTCCCCATCTCTGCTTCCTTACCCTCTGAGGGAGCAGGTTGGGGAGGGCAACACCTGTTGTACGTTTTCTTCTCTTTGTATTTTGGAGTGTAGTTTGTGTCTCCAGATGTCACCTTTATCATTTCTGTTCACCGATGCTATACTTGACGAGTCTGCCTATGCTTTGCACACTTTACTATGGTGTGGTAGTCTGCTGTCATGTTCAATTACATGCTGTGCTGGTTGGTGGAGAGGTTCTCTTTAGTAGCAATAACTGCACAGTATGTAGCTGATGGTCTTGTAATATGTTCCTTGCATAATTCCAGCTCCCTTTTTCCTGCAACAAACCCCTCCTGCCCACAATTTGAATGGGCGTATTAATGGATCACAGCAACTGAGGGCAAGATAATGGAAGGTGGCTTCAGTAGCTGCTACCGAGCATGCTCAATATTTCTGTGCATGTTTAGTAGTAGTAAAGTACTAATTTCTCATGCATACCAGTTTATCATATCACACTATACAAGTGTGCTGCACCCTGAGGAGAACATGTGTACTGGGCTGGAGCATCTCCCACACTGGGCTGGGACTTGCAGCTCCCATGCTCTCCTGGAGCAACAGCCATGGGGAAGGGGGCCCACAACCCTGGGCTGAGTAGCACAGCCTGTAGGCCTGGGTTCTCTGAGAGAGGAGTGCAGGCTAGTGGGTTAGAGTGGAGGCGGGGGGTGGGAGCCAGGAATCCTGGGTGTTCTCAGAGGAGAGTGGAGGCTTGTGGGTTAGAGGAGAGTGGGGGGCGGATGGGAGCTAGGACTCCTAGGTTCTTTGTAAGGGGATTGGGAGCTAGTGGGTTAAAGAAGAGGGGACTGGGAGCCAGGACTCCTAGGTTCTCTGGGTGTTATGAGCTAGTGGGTTATAGTAGGGGGAGCTGGGAGGTGGTAGTGTGTTAGCAGGGGGAATCTAGTGTATTTTCCTTTCAAAAACAGTAAATGATACTTTGATTCTAGTATCAAATCAAAAGACCTTTGGTTTAATAGAGGAGTTAAGGCTCTTAAGTTAATTCACTTGTGCTCCAAAAAGCATGGAGATTGTAAGTTCAGGATCCCTCCTTAACTTGCAAGCCATGTAAGCAGTAAAGATGTTGGACAGTCTTACATTGTGCTTGCTTTCAATTGAGGCTCCACGCATAGGGTTAAGACACAAGCAAGTGTTCCCATTCTGCAAGGAACTACTGACCTTTCGGGAGCACATTCGAGTGTTCATTGGTACCTTGTCAGTCTCCAACGATTCCATGCATCTGCCATTGTCAATATTGGCACCTGTGATTTTCCCATCATTTCCTGTCACTTGACAACAATTTTACAGCACTTAACTGTCACTTTTGCATCTCCATAGCCCCTGGGGGTGCCCATGGGACTTGGGATCAGCCCCATAGCAGCTCTGTTTAACTTACGAAAAAGAACGACAAATGGCTAAAACAGTGGTAAGTTTCCACGTCACGCAAATTACCTGTTTCCAACGGAAACAGCATTTGCTGCGATTTGTCGTTTCAGGCCTACCCATGCACCCACGCTTTGTCTTGGTCTTTCAGCCCCAATCCTCTTCCTCTGCAGGTTGAGGGCAACACTGAAGCTGGGGACAGCAGTGGGTTGGGGGCAGTTTGCTGACACCCTGCATTCACTATATGCTTTCATTTTGGTTGGTGAGAATGGCACTGCTTAGTACTGGGTGGCTGTATATCGGGGGGAACAAGGCTGATGGCTGCGGGCTGTGTACAGGGAGGCAAGACTGGGGGCAACTCTGCAGTGGGCAAACTGTCTGTATTGTGAGGGGGCAGTCGGGTGCTGGGGGAGTGTTTATGTGGGACAAGCCTGAGAAATGTGTGGTGTGTATGCACAGAAGAGGCTGGGGACAGCCAAGGATGGGGGCGAAGCAAATGTATGTTTTTCATATGTGCTTTCAGTTGTGATAGGGACAACGGGATATCCAAGTACTGGGGGGATGTGTATGAGAGGGAACAAGGTTGATGACTACGGGATGGGTAGCTTGATCTTATGCAGGAAATGTACCTGACAGGAAAGAAGATGACAATGAATTCTCAATCAGGAACCACAGCCCACAGACAGTAAAATCTTTTCAACACCAGTATAGTACTCAAATGCATCATATTGGATGCATTTGAGGATGCAGGTGGAGGCTGTGACAAGGAGTGCCTTCCGCCAATTACATATGGTGCGTCGGCTTCGGCCGTATGTCTCGGACTCGGGCCTGGCCGCCATCATCCATGCCTTCATCACCTCTAAGATTGACTACTGTAACGTGCTCTATGTGGGGCTACCTTTGATGACATTACGGAGACTGCAGCTGGTGCAGAACACGGTGGCCAGTCTCCTGGTGGGATTGGGCCACCAGGAACATATTACACTGGTTCTTTGGTCTCTGCACTGGCTGCCTGTCGTCTTCCGGGCCCGATTCAGGGTGTTGGTGCTCACCTATAAAGCCCTAAATGGCTTCGGCCCAACCTATTTGCGGGACCGCCTCACCCCCCCGGTTCTGGATCGATCTCTGCAGTCATCAGGGGGTGCTCTCCTGGAGGTCCCCCAAGTCGGCTGGGGGGACCATGGTGGAGAGGGCCTTCTCGGTGGCCACCCCACGGCTGTGGAACTCCCTTTTGACGGAGGCCTGTTTTGGCCCTGGATCTCCCCTTGTTTTAACACTTGTAAGACATGACTGTTCCGCCTGACTTTAGTGGAGGAGAGGATGGGTAGGGTGCGGGGAATGGGTTAGGGTGGTGGGTGGTTAGGGATTTGTATTCCTCCCTTTGTCTTTTATTTTAAAGTTGTTTTCATGCTTTTAATATTTGATGTTGTGCACTGCCCAGAGCTGCTTGTGGCAGGAAGAGCAGGTTAGAAATGTGTGAAATAAATAAATAATAAATATTATATTTGTATAATATATTTTATATTTATTTATTTTAAAGGGGTCAGGGGCATAGCTCAAGTGGCAAGAGCACATGCCTTGCATGTATAAGGTCCCAGGTTCAATCCCCGGCATCTCCACCTCTTGGTAGCACGCCTGGGGGAGGCCTCTGCTGGGGGCTTGGAGGGGTCTCAGGTAGCACACCAGGATGGCCTCTGCCAGAGACCCTGGAAGAGCTGGATTTGGACCCAAATTTGAAACCCCTGCTGCCGTGTCAGGTTGTGACAATACTGGGCTAAGATGGACCATTGGTCTGATTCAGTTAGGCAGTTTAGTTTAAGTTTAATATTAGGACAAATATTTGCTTGTCCTTAATGACCTGTGTAGTAAGCAGATACAGTGGAGCTACTGCCTGAGAGAGGAGCTATAAATGAAAGAGAAATTGTGGCTATAGTGGAGACAGGGATCAAGTCCATAATACCGGGTTGGGGATGGGCTTGCTAACCCCAGCTTCAGGGTTGCCCACAACCCACAGAGGAAGAGGAGTGGGGCTGAAAGACCAAAGCAGAGTGGGGGTGCATAGATCCTAAAATGTAAGTGAGCACAATATGTGATTGTCCAACATCTTTTAAATTTTGTCCTAGCCAGAGCAGAGGGTCTATTTTATTTATTAGCATTTTTATCCTGCCCTTTCCCAAAGGCTCAGCAGTTAAGCACCAAGACTACAGGACCTGGGTCAGATGAAAGAAAGAGGTAGAGCTAGGTATCATCAGCATGTTGATGACTCTTCACTCCAAACCTCCAAATGACCTTGCCTAGTGGCCTCATGTACATGTTGAACAAGAGGGGAGACAGATGGAACCCTGCGGGACCCCACAGGGGAGATCACGAGGGGACAACAAACAGTTGTCCATCACCACCCGCCGAGACCTCCTCAACAGGCACAAATGGAACCACCGAAGAGCAGTCCCATGCACCCCTGCCAGATCCCACAGATGTGTCAAGAACACCTCGTGATCAACTGTATCAAAGGCCGCTGAAAGATCCAATAGGATCAACAGGGTACAATTCCCCTTATCGATCTCCAGGTGTAGATCTTCGACCAAGGCCACAAGCACAGACTCCATACTATACCCAGGATGAAAGCCTGACTGACATGGGTCCAGGAATTCGATAGCCTCAAGATGAGCCTGGAGCTGGCGGTAATCACCAGTTCAATAACTTCCCTAAAAAGATATAAGGTCTAGTGGAAGGAGTAATAGTGAGAGCCACTTGCTAATAGTGATCACAATATAATTAGATTCAACATGTTAATAGGAGAGGGATTACCTAATAAGTCTGTCACAAGGATGTTTAACTGAAAGAATGGGAATTATGCAAAGATGAGAAAGTTAGTTAATGGGAAACTAAAAGGGGAAGTCATCGGGGTCAAAGGCCTGCAAGTGGCATGGAGACTATGAAAACTACTATCTTAGATGCTGAGATTCAATGTTTACCACAAATAAAGAAAGGGTAGGAAAAGAACCACACAAATGCCTACACAGCTGAATGGTAACATTACGGAGGCTATCAAAGCCAAAACATTGTCCTTCAAAAATGGAAAAGTATTCCGAATGAGCATAGACATTGGCAGAGAAAGTGTAAAACCATTATAGGGAATGTCAAGAGGGAATTTGAGGAACAACTTGGTAAGAATATAAAATGCAATAACAAAATTGTTTTTCCAGTACATCAGAGCCAGGGAATCTTCTAGGGAGGCAGTTGGTCTGCGGAGGATGTTAGAGAGAGACCTGCACCAGAACCATTTTTTTATTGGTGATGAATCTGAGGAGTATCTGAAATTAGGGTCGCACCAGAAGACAACTTGTTGCATATCAATAATTTAAACAGTACAAGGCACCTGGGCCAGATGATATTCATCCAACGGTATTGAAAGAACTCAAATCTGAAATTGCTGAAATATTTAACTTATTGCTAAAATCTTCTGTGCCAGAAGATTGGAGGTTCGCTAACGTTACACCAGTTTTTAAGGACTCTACAGGTGACCCTGGAAACTACAGACCAGTAGAAAACAGAATTACTAGGCATATTGACAAGCATGATTTGATGATTAAAATCCAGCATGGCTTTAGCAAAGAGAACTTAGTCATGTCTTATTAATCTGTTAGAATTTTATGAGAACATCAACAAGCAAGTGGATAGGGGTGTTCCAGTTGATATAGTATATTTGGATTCTTTAAAAGCATTTGACAGGGTTCTCACCTGAGACTACTGAGCAACCTAAGTAGTCATGGGATAAGTGGAAGACTGCTGTCATGGATTGGTAGCTGGTTAAAAGATGGGAGACAAAGGGGGTAGGATTTGGGGCTGTGATACAGGGCTGAAGTGGGTAAAATGGCTAAGGATCTGGATCTGAATTGTATTTGTCCTCGTTTTATGGTGTTTTTAATAGTTTGTTATGTTCTATGATGTTGGATGTGTATGTTCTCTTTATCAAGGCATATTGGTTGTTTATTAACTAACCAAGGGAGTAGGAATAAATGGTAATTTTTTTCAAGTTGAAGAGACTTAGATAGTAGGGTGTCTCAGGGGTCAGTACTGAGACCAATACTGTTCAACATATTCATTAATGATCTGGAAAAAGAAGTAAAAAGTGAAGTGGCTAACATAACTAGCTTCAGATGGAAACTAGATAAATTCTTAGAGGATATAGCTATTGACACCTACTAGCTGGGGCTTAAACCTCTGGCTACCGGTAGCTGAGAGTGGTTAGCAGGCGATGGGTTACACCGCCATGACCTGTATATATGCTTCTCTTGAGCTACTGCTGAAGCTGGCCACTATCGGAGACTGATGCTGAGCTAGATGGACTGCTGGTCCGATGGGATATGGCATTTCTAGTGTTATGTCTTTACCGCTTACATGGTGCGTGCGCAAGGTAAGGTGGGAGTTCTAAATTACAACTTCCATGCTTTTTGGAGCATGAGTGAATTTGTAAGAGCCTCAACTCCTTTATTAAACTCCTCTATTAAACATTCTAGGATTTTTTTATACTAGAATGTTCTTATGGTTGGACTTTAGTTTGTTACGCTATAACCAGTTAGAGTGATGTCACTGAAGAGCAGCAAGAATCTTGTGCTTTACAACTTAGACAGATATTTCAAAGTATGGGCCCAGAACCAACCCCTGTGGGATGCCTCTTGATATATTCTCAAATTGGGAGAGGGTATCATTATTAATTACCAGCACATAAAATTAACGTAGTATACTTTTTGAGCTTTGTTTACTAAGTAGAAGTCAAACATGCTAAATCAAATCCCAATTGATTTAGAGCATTGGAATAATTTTCAGAAAATTTGCATCGGAAACTTTTCCAATACAAAATTTCCCAGAAAACCCACATCACTAAAAATAAGACATAAGGGGCCCAACTTGTTGCGGATGCAAATAGGGACACCTTTAAAGCCCATGGTGTTGCATCAATACGTGCCAAGAGAGGATTTGGTTAAGGACAACAAGGGTATGCATAGTCAGGCAGGAACTAGGAAAGTAGTTCAGTTGGGCACAGTAGGGACTACCTCGTCTGCTTAAGTTAAATTTTTGCAAGGTTAGGCCCTTAAGACCCCAATCTTGTAATTGATTATTCTGCCCAGCTCTGTGTCAGCATGAATGGAGCTAAATCTGTATCTTTCCCTGAGACATATTTTCATAGTACACTGAAGGGAAGAGACAACATTTTGAAACCATTGCTCTGGAGGATGGGAGTTTTGTGATACTGGGGCAACAGCTGAAAATGCAAAGGCTCCGGGGCACCCTTGTTGTCTGGATAAGATTGGCAGGAGGTACCAATGTCGCATTGCGTTACTCTTTTATAAAAGGAAAGAAGGCTAAGTTTTCCAGCTGAACTAATCCTACTGGATTGGGCCTTTTTCTCCTAATTGTATAAAATGAGTTTTACACTTTACTTTGAGGCCAAGCTAGCAAAACAAGTATTGTAAAATGACAATATATTTATAAATAAATGGAACATGAGACTTTAGAATATAAAAATATATGCATAGCTTACTTAAATATAAATAGAAAATATCAGTAGCTTACATAGAATGGTATTGATAGCCAATCAAAGTTACATGATCTTAAAACATTTCTATTTTAAGAAAAAGCTTCTAAAAGCTTAACATATGCACAATTCATTG
>QEPC01010811.1:413212-423549 GCA_003113815.1 Sphenodon punctatus
GTTTGAACAAACCTCATATTTCAATCAAAGATAATTGTCAGATTACAGAGAGACTCGATCATAGCGTCAAGGTTGTTTTAACTATTAATTAAATAGATATGTTAGCTAGAAAAAACTAACTTAAAGACTCATTCTCAGTTTGGAGATGTGTATGGCCTGATCATTCGTCATTTAGACACATAAACTGATAAGGTTCCAGACACCTTGACTGGCAAGAGGCTTTTGATCTGCCCTCTTAACTCCTAGCCATTTGACTCTGTTTCCTTGGATACGGTGAAAGTTCATTTGGGAAGTTTAGAAAAAAGCTCATTGGAATGTAGCTAAAGAAGCTTCAGCCTGAAGATTTTAGAAATCAATACTGTAAAACACAAATCCAATACATTGAAATAGAAAGTTAACATATAGAAACTCAAAATTAATACATTAGGAACACAGATGGCCAAAAATATATGCCTATAATAGGAAATACATGACACCAGCAGGCGGGTGGGAGAGGCGGTTTTTCATATATGTGGGACCCAAGTGGTTTAGGGCTTTAAAGATCAAAATTAGCACTTTAAATTGTGCCTGGAAAGCTATAGGAAGCTAGTGCAGGCTATAGAGCACAGGTTTAATGTGCTCACAGTGACTCACCCCTAAAAGGAGCTGGGCCAGTGTGGCTTGTTGGGTGTTCTTAAATGAGTGCTGCAGAGGGTTGGGGGAGTGGGGTGTCTGTGACTGCTGAGTGGCACGGCTGTGGGGCACCCACGCATGCAATGTGTATGGGGAGCACTTCAGACGAGCATCACCCAGCATGTCTGGCCTGTCCATGGAAGCAGCCACCATGGCCCACACAGGGTACTCCGTTTTTTTCAGGAGTGCTCTGCGCGTGGCTATGAGTGGCCGCTGCTTGAGTCATGGGAGCGTGCCACCCCACTGACTGTCTCCTGCTTCTGCCATTTGCTTTCCTCTTAGGCTGCATTCCCATCTGTGGTGGCGGTAGAGAGAGCGGCGAGGGAAGACAAGGCAACGGGGAGGAGCCAGGTGACAGGAAAAGAGCCGGTGTGAACGGGGATCTGTCGTGACTTCTCTCGCGCATGTAAGGGTGCAAAATCCTGTTCTGACATGCGTGAAAGAAGCCGTGGCAGATCCCTGTTCGCATCGGCTCTTTTCCTGTCATCTGACTCCTCCCCGTTGTCGCGTCTTCCCTCGCTGCTCTCCCTGCCACCACCACCGCTGCAGATGGGCATGCAGCCATACACCCAGGTCATACCTTCGCTCCTCAGCACTTCCTCCTCCTTGTTGCTGACACAACAATTCTTGCCTCATCTAGGAACTCCTCATCTTTCCTAATGAGTCACAGCATAGAGACTCATTCCTCCAGCTGGGCCATCAGGTTGAACTTGCTGCAGGTGTAGGCTCTTCTGTCTTCATGCAGGAAGACTGACATGGCACACATCTTGCAGGTCACCATGACAGATCCCTTGCTGTCCATGTTTCTCCTTCACAGTCAAACAGAAGTCCCTCCTAACTACCTTCTCAGGCATGCTTTTGCTTGTTCCTCTATCTTTTTATTGCCTCGGCAACTGTTTAATAATTAGTAATGTTTATATGGTGCCAAATGGCACTTGGGCCATTTCACAAGATTAAGAGGTTGTTATTCGTTGGCCACAGTAATTATGAGAGAATTGGATTTGGTGTGCTTTTTTCCATGAAAGACAAAACAGTAAGGGAACTGTCAGAAAGGCCTCTTCACGTGTTCCATTGAATTGTATGCTGCAAGGTAAGAAAATTCTCGGTAGAAATTCAAGTTTACTCATTGGTCATGTCAGCTGTACAATTTTTTTTTTTTTTAAATGATGATGTTATACATGCTATTTAATACATAATGCTGCAGGAAAGTTACAGAGCAATAGTAGAAAGAAGAATTGTGTTATAGTCATGAGTGACATTCAACTTTCAACTTTTACTTTATTGCTTAGCCAAATCAGGCCATTGCACATGTATACATGATTATAATAATTTGAATACTAATCAAACTTAAAAACAATCAGACAAAATCACATACAAAATTTTACATATTACTTATACAATTTTTATAAATTAAAACTTCCACCTGTATGAGTGACATTAATGGCAATGGACATTTCAAATGCATCCTCCCATCATTAACTGAACGGGAACCCTGTCTGTGTGCAGAGATATTTGAAGTCACAATACAGCTATTACAAGAAACCTTTAGTACAAAAAAACTATCTTTGAGCGTTAAGCTAGAAATATTTGAAGCTATGGTACAAAATAATACACAAAACACAACAGCTTGATGTAGTGGAATACATGCATCCCCTAATGACATTTCACATGAGAAATGAGAGGAGAGACTGGCCTCCCTTTAAAAAAAGGATTGATCTTATGTTTCAGTTCAGTTTAATTTATTGTACTTAGCACAACGCCATCTTAAAAACTTATTACATGTAGCTTACAATATGTAAGAATAAAATCAAAATTAGCATACAGACATATAATTGAATGTATCCAAAAATAAAATAAATAATACTACTAAATGTAATCGACTTTAAAAATCCACCAGTCCAAACTGGTGGCTTCAAACCTACAGTATAATCTCTCTTCATATCAATAATTAAGTCTGCAAAATAATTATGAAAGTATGTCCCAGCTATCTACATTACAGGTCCACTTTCATTACATAGTCTTCCCCTGATATTTCATTATACAGCATAACCATAATTAGTACTACTCTACTGATGTTGTTAGATCCAAGTCTGCATCGATTGGTTTGAAATCCAAAAATGTATCTGTTATAGCAAATGCAGCCTTAAGAAATCTAGCCACGGCCCTAGTCACCTTTATGTTTGAGTCCTCAAGAAGTATGTGCACTAACGCATGATTTGTTTTTGATGAAATCGAATCAGATGAAAAATCAAATAGTGGGCACGAGGTTTGTCCTACATTTTTGCATTCTAGTAAGATGTGTTCTACAGTTTCTGGCGCCAAGGTATGAAAAGGACATAGTTGTTGGGCATATGCCATTTTTAGTATCCTACCATCCAATATCTTAGAGGGCAGAGTTCAAATGGGCACAAAAAAATAAATATCTCGACCTGAAAATCTGGAGTTCCATTAAATATGAGGCCATCTGATCTGGAGGTGGTATAAGCGGCAAATAGTCCCTTAGGAATGGGGTTTCCCTAATACGTGCAACCTCATTTTGGCTTTCTAAGTCCCGTAATCATTGAAATAACTCTGCTCTAACCTGAAGTCTACCCTTTGCCAGAAGACTTTCCTTAGAGTAGCCCACCCTGGCCAAGTAAGTTGTTATTTCTTTGTCCCATGATCTTACAAAAGAATACTTCAGTATAAGTCCTATCGGGAGTTTGGCAGATAATAAATCTTAAGCCATAAATCTATCGCTTCTCTTCTTGCCATCATCTCCCAGCTGAATCGGCCAGTCTCCAGTGTGAGTGCCTCGGTGGGTATACCACGAGGAGTTCTTAACAAAAGGGAGAAGACGTTGTTTTGAGGCAGATTAAAGCCTCTGGGAGGTGGATTTGCCCACAGTCCAGCACCATATAGAAACTTGGCCCTTATTTCAGAATTATATACTCTAATGGCCCATTTCAAATCAGTCTTCCCTAGGTGTCCAAATAACCTGGCTATAGCTAGGGGGTGCCCCCAATATCTTGTTTGGCCTGCTGGTGATGTTTAGACCACGGCAAATTGTATTGGAAGTTTATACCCAAATATTTAAAACCTTTACTTGTTGCATCGATTTGCCCTCTATAGACCATGTATATGTTTTCTTTTCATTGGAGAAGACCATAATTTTTGATTTCCCATAATTGATTTCCAGTTTATTTTGGTGGCAGTACTTGGCAAAAATTGTTAGCTGACGTTTAAGACCGACTTGCTTCTGGGACATAATTTCCAGATCATCGGCGTATAACAAGCAGCCCACAGGCCTTGCTGCCAATTTTGGAGGATGTAATATAGAGTCTGCCAATAATGGGACCACGTCGTTAATATATATATTAAAAAGCGACAGGGCTAGCTGACAGCCTTGTCTAACTCCCTTATGGAGCGGTACTTCATTTGAAAGATGACTCTGAGGGTCCAGTCTAATTACCATCCTTGCATGACGATGCATAGCTTGGATTAGGAAAAGCAATCGTGGATCTATGGCCAGGGCTGTAAGCTTTTCCCATAATATCTCCCTGTTTATAGAGTCAAACGCGGCACGGCAATCCATAAAAGCCAGAAAGAATCTGCCATTTTTACTATTGTACTTACTTGCAAGATGGTATAGTATTGCACATTGCTCTATGGTAGATTTGGCTTTCTGGAACCCGACCTGTTCCAAGTGGATGATATTTTCAATAACCAACCATAAGGTAAGTCTTGAGAGCAAAGTTTTGCCATAAAGTTTGCTGATTATCCTTAAAAGGCTAATTGGCCAATAACTTGAGGGATCAGCACGCTGCCCTTTTTTGAAGATTGGAGTAACCACTGCCTGGCCCCATCCCTTCGGAAAAATCCCAGTGGCATTGATTATAGTAAACAAGGCTGCTAAATAAGGAAGCCACCAATCCTTAAACTGTTTTATAAAGTCAATTCTAATATTATCCGCACCGGGAGCCTTGTTATTATGGGCAGAGTCTATAGCTTCCATAATCTCCTCCTGAGTAATTGGAGGCCACGGATTTAGGTCCTCAATTAAAGATACTTCAGAGGGAATACCGGTTTGTTCAGCAGCAAATAAATCCTTGAAATACGTCTCCCAAGTCTGAGCTGGAATTGGGAAAAAACTAACCATTACACCTTGTTTAAGTGTGTCAATTACTATTTGCCAAAAATGTCTTGAATCATTGTCTTTTCTGGCAGTATATAGAGCATGCCAAACCTGAGTAATATATTCTGCCTCGTTATTTTTAATTAAGAGTCGATATTGTTTTTTAAGTGCAAAATACTGGAGTGGAAGTTTTTCTATCCAATTATTGCGATACGTATGATAAATAGATGTGAAGGCTTGTCTGGCCAAGCGACATTCTGTGTCAAACCAAGGTTTGTTTGATGTATAGTGAATGCAAGGTGCCCTTGCTTCCTTAGTTAAATATGGGAACAATGTCTGGACCAAGGTTTCATAATCATCAATCGCCACTTGGCCCGATAATTCTACCATAGTTCTAGCTCTTATTAGTTGGATGGGTTCGGTTTCCAGGCAGGCTGCCAATTGCAGTATTAGTTGTGAAACCCATTTTTTAGGTAGATATCGATCCAGCTCAATAGACTGTGCATGCAGGGTAGAGGGAGAACCCTCGTTTTTACTGTTATCTTGCTTATCCACCAGGCACAGTTCCACTGGGAGATGGAATGGGATTTCCCAATACTAAAATCTTCTACATATGAAAGGACAAGTGTGTTGATTATAATATAGTCAACTACACTACTTCCTTGAGTACCAAGGATTGTAAATTAACCCTGGTTATCCATGGCACGAGCCCCATTAAGTATGGCCAAATTTAGGGAGGCCACCAGGTCTACTAGTTTAATAGGTGAGTGGGACCAGCTGGGAGAGGAGGGGCTAGGAGCAGGAGCTACTGCAGGGGAAACAACTGCTGGAGCCCTCCCACCTATTCATTGGCTCTTTCCCATCAACCCAGGTATATTATCCAGAGGCTGGGGCCCTTGGGCGTGAGTGGGACCAGCTGGGAGAGGAAGGGCTAGGAGCAGGAGTTACTGCAGGTGAAACAACTGCTGGAGCCCTCCCACTTATTCATTGGCTCTTTCCCATCAACCCAGTTATATTATTTAGAAGCTGGAGCCCTTGGGCGTCAACCCTTGGGCGAAGGGCTACACCTAAGGGTGTCGGCCATTGTCAGGGCCATTTGCGGGCCTGCGGTGGCGGTGGCCCCTCTTGATGGAAGGACTGTGAGTTTGGGCAGATCGTCACCCTGCTGACCCTCAAACTACAATACAGTGCACTCCTTGCTGCCTGCACCTTCAACGAGAGCCGCTGCTGGGGGGGGTCCTCGCATCCCTGCCGCTATTGCCATCTCCGCGGCGCGTTGTCATCAGCTCCCGACCACCTGTGGGAGAAAAGGAAGGGGGACCGAGTGAGTGCGGGGGTTGTGGGGCTACCTGAACTGAAACCCTTCCCCTACCCCGACTCACCTGTTGCCGGAAGTAACAGGACGCCATTTAAGGGATCCACCTGCGGCCTCGCCGTAGGCGCGAGCCAGCGACCGCGAGCTTAAGGGCCGCAGCCAAAGGGTGCGGCCCTTTGAGGCCCTTCGGGGCCTGGCGGGACCAGGGGTTATCGATATTGTAAACAGATGGAAGTGGTGCGGGACCCGCTGGTTAGGGCTGTTTTTGTGGTTACACTTGCTTTTTTTTACTTCGCCTAGTATTATTGGTCCCTGAGGCTCTTCCCCTTGAGATTTATCAGATGAAACTGAACATGGGTAGAAGAAAGGGGAAGGAGGGGATGCTTACCCAAGCCCAGATTAGAGCTCGGCAATCGTCCTTAACAGAGTATTTGCGAACTCCAAATATAAGATCATCGCTGAATGGAGTCAATTGTAGATCTAGCCCCGAGGAAACTTTGGATTTGGACCATTCACAGGGGGGAAAGGCAGGGTTCCCCATATAATTCATCTTTCCGCACCAGGGGAGCGATTCCAGCAGACCCCTCCCAGACCCCTATGGGTTTCTCCCCCCCTCACCCCCGTTGATATTAACCAGGGAGATGGTCCTTTGGATCAGTTGGCAAACCAAAGCTTTGCCATAGGCGATTTGGTTTCTAAATTATATGCTCAGATAGAGAATGTAAATATGCAGCTTGAGCTACAGCGATGTCAATTAGGGATTCTAACAGATAAATTTAATCTATTCTGTGCCACTAAGTCCCTGAATACTTCCCATCTCAGAATTTCAGTAGGAACCCAAGTGATGGCCAGTGACATTTGTGAGCAGACGCCATCCCCTGGGGTCAGTGTGGGTGGGATATTCAATACTAGGATGCATCCGCCTATACAGTTGGATCCTAGGGGGTTGGCTCTTGAAGTTACCCCTTTACCCTCAGGCTATTTGCCACACTGGCTATCCAAGGCCAGCATTAGTTATCATCTGACCGCTATAACAGGTCTACCAATTGGGGCAGATTCCATACATTATTACTATACACTTCCCTCTGCATGTCATTCCTATCGTCTGGTGATTTATTTTTTCTCACCAGTATTAGTTAGTCATTTATTTCGCTATGCCTCTTTATTTGTTACTCGTGGGATTCAGCTCTCAAGACTTTACCAGAATCCTGTTAAAATTCCTTTATTTCCACCTATGGGAGCATCCGCTCCTCCTGTTCCATCATCATTTAGCAGGACCACTACCCAACTTAGCCAGAATGACGGCCCCAGCCCTAGTCAGGCTACCCAGCATCTACTTAATCCTTCGGTGGTTACACAGGAGGGTTTTGCCTGTCAGGAGTTGCAATGTGAGGCTCCCACTTTTAATAAATCCCTGAATGGAGGGGTGGCTCCCCAGCCAGGGGCTGAAGAAAGGTTAAGGCCATCTGCCTCTCCTCCTCCTGGGGAGAAATTAATCTAACCCAGAGATTTGCTAAATTGGGGCATATTGAGTTAAAGCCATCTATTGCTTTGCCCCGACGGGTTTTTGCTATTATGGACGATGATGCTACTAGCATTGACAACAATATTTCCCCCTTGGAGGAGGGCCCTATGCCTATAAAGGCAAACTTTCCGATAAATGCATCTGGGTTCTCTTCGGGAATAGATAAGCTACCCCAGCCCCAGGAGAGGGCATTATCTCAAATTGTGGAGGATGGTGCCATCGGTATTGACAACAATTTCATTCCCTCGGAAGAGGGACCTATGTCTGCTAAGGCCAATTTTCCAACAAATGACCTTGGGTTCCCCCCGAGTATAGATAATCTACTCCAGCCACAGGAGAGGGCACTACCTCAGATTATCGAGGATGCTGCCATCCCCGTTTTGGGCAGTATTGAGCTTGCCTCTTCCTCTTCCTGACTAGACCCAGCTTTTACAACAGGGGGGTGGGGGGGGGGCTGAATGTATGTTCTTGGAATCTGGCAGGATGGGATAGGCATAGAAGGGATCATGATTTCTTGGAATACATAGGGCAATTTCATATAGTTGGCATTCAAGAAACCTGGGCAACATCTGCACTGGAACTTGAAGGCTTTAAGGCATATGATCTCCCAGCCTGCAGATTTAACGACAGGGGCCATCCGTGCAGTGGCATTGGATTATTTGTTTCTAACACCTTAGCATTCCAGGAACTAGAGGTGATAAAAGCCCATGCCCTGGCTTTGGCCTTGTTTTTTTCCATTAATAAGGTTGTTTGGGTTCTTATAGCCGTTTACATTCCACCGAGTAAGGCAGGTTCCTTTAGAAGCAATAGCTGGAATAAGCTGGAGGACCTCGTGGATTCCCTCCAGAATAAATACCTGGGTGGATTACTAATAGTTATAGGGGACTTCAACGCTAGGATGGGGGCAAATGATCAGGAACTCTTACCATACTGCGATCCTCTGCCGCAGGACCCATATGGGAGACTTTCACCTAGAACTTCCAAAGATGCCAGAATAACTTCATCTGGCATTAGATTAGCCAAGTTTGCCTTAGCTAGTAACCTTCGTGTCCTTAACAGGACAGGTTTTGGTGACGCCAGGGGGGAATTTACTTACCTGGGGCATCATGGGTCCAGCGTTGTGGATTTTGCTCTGGTCTCTTCTTCCGTGATCCCCCATTTACTGGATTTTTCAGTGGGGTCAGTTTTGACTATTTCACTAGAGGTAACTTCTACCCCCATTCCTCCATATACCCCAAGAAACGATAAGGCTGAGTTGAACATGATGGATTATCATTGTTCTATCAAGGGGGAGAGGATACATATAGGTTCCCTAGATTCTATTACATCAGATTCCAATTGTCAGCAATTACGGAATGCTCTTCTTGCCTCGGCAAGGGACAAATGTACCATAGAATTATATAATCAGTTAATTGGGAGCAGTGGTCAGATACTTAAAACTTTATGACCAAGTCCTAGTAGCTTACCCAGCCAGTCCACTGGATCACACAATAAGGGCTGGTTCGACAAAGAGTGTAGGATAGCCGAGGGGAAATTGGTCATAGTATACAAGGAATACAGGAAGTCCTCGGCGGTTAAGCTTCTAGCCCTTTACCAGGCTTTAAAACAGGACTACAGGAACTTTTTAAAAGAGAAAAAAAGCAAATTTGACCAAGAGTGCTGGAATAGACTCCGGATGGCAGCCGAGCAGAATAACAATAAGGAATTTTGGAAAATAATGAATACCAGTATCACATGTAAATCTGTGGCTACACTCTCACCCATCTCACCAGGAGCCTGGAAGGACCACTTCCAGGGTCTATTTAACTTCACCATGGGTAATGAAGGGCGGGAGCCTTTTTTGGACAACAGTAGTCTGGGGCCGTACTGGACCCCAATAACCAAAGAGGAAGTAGAACTGCTGGTAGATTCCTTTAAGGATGGGAAGGCTGTAGGTTGTGATTTAATTCACCTGGAGTTTCTTAAGACACACAGGGACTGGTGGTTTCCTGTATTGGCCGTATCGTTCACAGCTATTAACAACACAGGGGAAATTCCAGCAGATAGGGGAAGAGCCATCATTGTCCCCATCTTTTAAAAAAGGCCCCAGCAGTGATCTGGCCAACTACAGACCCATCAGTCTCCTGTGCGTAATTGCAAAAATCTATGGTAAGCTTCTGTTGCGCAGATTTACGGACTGGCTGGAGGGAGAAAAGATCATTGCCATTGGACAGGCTGGGTTCCAGCGGGGTCGCTCTACCATTGAGTTAGGCCTAGTGCTCCACCATGTTGTTTGCAAGTATAAGGCTCGAAATGGGTCATTTTTCACGGTCTTTTTGGACTTAAAGTCTGCGTTTGACTCAATTGGGGTGGTATTGGACGCAGACCTGCGTCTGGAGCGGCAGGTGGAGGCAGTCGCTAAGGCTGCCTTCCGCCAGCTTTACCTGGTGCGTAGGCTGCGTCCTTACGTCTCTGGCCCGGACCTGGCCTCCCTCATCCATGCCTACCTCGAGGCTCGACTACTGCAACGCGCTCTACGTGGGGCTTCCCTTGTTCTTGGCCCGGAGGCTGCAGCTGGTGCAGAATGCGGCGGCTCGTCTTCTTACGGGGACGGGTCGCCGGGAGCATATTACACCGGTGCTCCGAACTCTGCACTGGCTGCCGATAGTGTGCCGGGCCAAGTTCAAGGTCCTAGTGATGATCTATAAAGCCCTATACGGTCTTGGCCCCTC
>QEPC01010811.1:425108-441792 GCA_003113815.1 Sphenodon punctatus
TTGCTGGATAGCTCTGACCAAATTATAATTCAAAATACGGCCATTTTTATGACACAAATGGTCCTGGCTAGGGAAAACTTCCTGGCATTTAAGAGCAACTTGAGCTGATCTACGCCAGGCAACATTCTGTCATGCTGCTCTAGTTAATTTAGTTGTTGGGGGATTATTATATTTGCCATTCCTGCTGTAACCTGCTGTATCGATGCTTAAAGAGAGGGACCTAATTTGTATAAGGCTATTGCCATAATAATGGCTCTTGTACTTATATCTGTTATTTGTTCATGTGTAAACTGTATGAGCTATTAATACTCACAGTGAGATCCTGAGAGTGGTGGGGGAAATACCTTAGTTTTGTTCACCCTTAGATTTATTACTTGATCTTTAATTTGGACCCCCTTGGACAATTCTTTTGTCAGCTTTGATAATTGTAAATTGTAAATGACTCATAGAGTCGAATGTTAGGTTTAAAATTTTATGGTTTGTAAAGTCACTGGCACTATTGCTTTAGCTATTTTTATTTGTATACTTAATTTTATTTGAGTATGTATAGGGCCAAATTCTTTTATAAGAGGTCCTTTTATTTCCATCCCTTTTAGTTTTTGATTTGTCCTTTTGTTGATTCCTTTTGTTTGTCTGTTGTTTGTATACTTATGTTTGTTTTTTAAGCAATGACCTTTGGTCACGCTATAATAAATTTACTTACTACTAGTTTAATACCTGAATTATTTATCGTGTTGTCCTTTGAAATCCTATCTTGAAAGCCCTCGAGGACAGGAATAACAAAAGGGCGATCAGAGGGGAGGTAATTCGCTATAGCGATGTTATCCCTCCCTATTCTAGCATTATAATCCTCTCCCATAATAATCATTGTTTCAGTAAATGCCAGAGATAACTCTTCTAAATAGGTTTGAAGACAATTCCATAAGTTTCCATAATAGGAAATAGTGTTCAAAGGTGGAATATAAATGGGAAGAATAATCAGCTGTACAAATCCTAATTCCAGTATTATCCCACAGCCTATAGGTGGAAGATACAATTCTTTCACTAATTTATAGTTAAAAAAAGCAGCAACAAGGCAGGTAATTCCTCCGCTAGGTCTCTCCCTTTTGCTATTAAATACTGCCTGTACTGAGTAAGAATCATAGCCTTCCACCATAATCTGGGACATAGACCAGGTTTCCTGCAATAATACTATATCAAAGCCCTTGATATAATTGATAAATGTGGGGTCATCCTTACGTCCCCGCCAACCTGCAATATTCCATGAGCAGATCGAGAGGGGTCTCAAACTGGGAAATTGACATAGTCATGCAGGTAAAAATTGATGATCAGGCACTCGTGAGACCTTTCTAATAGGGCTTGCTCCCACCTGTATTAATCTTCCAGTAGAATGTGGAGTTAGGGGTGATCATCGAGAATGCCAGCATCACTTTGAATAGGGGAGGCCAATGGGCCTGATGTAATAGTACCCCGGGATTGATTTGCCTCTTGCGAGTTTGGAGGCCTATGTAATATCGTAGTCTCCAGCTGAGAGGAAGTGAAACAAGATCCAGAGTCTTGTACCACATCCTCTGCTAGAAACTTCTCATATACGGGGAGTTCGGAATCCCGCTCATGGGTTTCCGATTCTGTAGACTCGAAGCACCCTGTCCTGTCTAGTACAAGCCAGTCCTGCGTATTGAGTTAGAGATCTACCCAGCCTAAAAAGGAATCCTTAACTCTATTGAGAAGAAATCCCTGCTTAAAGGCAATGGCTCTACCCAGGGTATTTTCAACTCGTTGCAAATATATGCCTGTCCATTTAAGTCAGGCCCTGTGTTTCCAAAGCCTATCTCACAAATCGCCTGAATTAAGCAGAAGCTCCCAACGTCTGAAACACCCCCTATCTAGTAGCTCGGTTACCCTTATAACCTCAGAGATTGATATATCTATATCTATCTTAACTTGGAGATATTCTATAAACTCACAAACATCCAGATCACCCTCTTTAAGGAACTTAAATTGCCTCTTTTGGTTAAGATGACACAAAATAGTTGGTGCCCATTTCTTCTTTGTGCCTTGTGGCCACACCTTAGGGGATAATAATTTCTGTGCCTGGTTTCCTACTGTATTGATACTTGAAGTATAAGTAGGAGATGGTACTACTTCTGTATCCTTGGGGGTACCTATTACCTGCAAACTTAGAGTATCTGTAATGAGGGGAGCTCTATTAAGCCTACTGTTGGCATGGGTCTGCTTAGGTTCCTCCTGTCCCTGGGTATACTCCCTGCGGTATTCATGGTGTCAGATCTCCCCCCAACGTTTAAGGTTTGGGTGGCCACTTCTCTTTTCCCCAAGATGTTTGCATCCCTTAAATTATTTTTTTCTGTCCATTTGGTAAATTCCAGCCATAGGCCACCGACTAAAACTTTCATTGAAAACAGCAAATTATTCGACTGATTTATCTTGTCCTCCAACTCTTTAAATCTCGTGTCTGTATCTATTTCTAGTTGAACATTCAAATCGTCAAATTTCCGATTCAAGGCCTTAAGATGCTGCTCTAGACCAGAAGGAATAGATACAACATCTGACAAAACAGGTGGTTCTAGATGAACAGAAGAGAAAAATAAGGGAATCTGCATAGCCTCACTCCTTTCAAGTCTCTTCAGCAACTTAGTTTCCACATGAGGGGAAAAAAAGCATGTCAGCTTTGGTTGAGTAAGGGAGGAGACTTTTGGTGGAATACAGTCTCTCTCTGCCTGCTCAATTTCCTCTGCCAACGATAGTGGTGTGGAATTACGCAGGGTCCGAGATCTAACAGAGGAAGGGGATTATGGGAACTCCCCTACACTGGAGGTAAATACATTCCTCTATAAACAGTCAGAAGAATGAATAGCGCATTGATTAAGGTATATCAGACTTCTACTTAGGCAATGTAAAGCTAAAATTGACAACAATCTTAAAAAAAAAAATTCCAATTCCATTGCCACAGCAAAAAAAACGCTTGGCAGAAGAATAAACGCAGGTACCTGAAAAAAGTTCTGCTATTCAGGCTGAGTCATGAACTGAGTCCTGTCTATAATCGAATGTAGTGTTTGGAGAGCAATCCTAGGGGCACGTTAGGCTTGCGCCTGAAGGCTCGCGACCTTCTGCTACAGCTCCTTTTCTCCCGCTCTCCTCTACTCCACGCCGAGACCCCCTTGTTGACTCAGGCTCTACTCCACGCTCACACGCTTCTGCTACGTCTCCTCTCCCCGCAGGTCTCAAGGTTCCTCCCCTGACTCGCCAGGTCCCAGGGCTGCTGCGCTACGGGTGAGTCAGTTAACGAGGCTGCAGCTCTGCAAAGCGTCCCGCTCTCCTCTACTCCACGCCGAGACCCCCTTATTGAAATCGCAATAACCAGAAAAGCGTAAAAACTTGTCGGTTTCAGCTGCAGGTCAGATGGAGATTCCCAGCGGCTGCATCTCCGCGTGCATGGTGGGCACGTGGAACCGGTCTATCTCCTCCATCATTGGGTATTTTCAGACGTTACGAGATCACGCTCAACCACAGTCAATACCCTGTGGTGGGGAATGGTCCCGCAACGTCTCTTGGTGAACCGGAAGTTCCCCCCCAGATGTTTGCCATGCTCAATCCCCGCTGGGAATCACATTCACCACGCTATTGGCTGAATCTGTGGGGCCGGCGCCGATCGCGTGGTGAAGGAGATTCTCGGCGGGGATGAAGGGGCCCATCACGTCTGGACGGCGATCACGGCCCAGAATCCCCGCCGGGATTCCGGCCCATGGCCATTTTGGGCGGGCGCTGCAGCCGCATTGGCCGTGGCGCCCGCCCATCTCCCCAGAGGCCGGGCGGCGAGGGAGCCGTGTGACCCCAACCCGATTCCCCGCTGGGATCCCCCAGCACGTCTGTTGACCATGCCGGAGTGATCCCGGCGGGGAATCTGAGAGTTTCTGTGACGGAGCGAAGCTGCCCCGTCACAGCTGAAAACACCCATGGTGCCAGTTGAGAGGGGGGGATGGCCGCGCGGGCCGCCTCAGTCTCGCAGGGGCTCCTCCTGAGGCTGCTCCCGCTGTCTCATCCCAGCGTCGTTCGCTCTCCGCTGCTGAGGTGACTCAGCCGTTTCTGGGTCCGGGAGGAGCTGCAGCTGCTGCCCTTCTCTGTTGCTGATGTCTGACAACTGGAGCCGTGGAGAGGGTAGAGTGGGTGCAGCTGTGCAATTTGAAAATGCACTTTTGACATGTATTGATTGTTTGTGAAGGAAAATATTTTAATGGTTACAAGAATATTATAATAATGCTTTGAACTAGGGTTGCTTTTGCAACCTTTTGGAAACCCTTCATCTATATGCTTTTTTCTGTAACGGCCAAGTATGAAGAGTAGTTGCCATGTTTTTAGTCAAAATTTTGCAGTGAAGACAGCTGACAGACCTGTGATTATAATTATACTTAGTGTTGCAGGCACATGAGTTTGCTGTGGCTTCTCACGGAACATGGTGGGCATCTTATTTTCTGTCTTTGTGAGGTTTTTGACTTGTGGTCTCTCCCTTTGCCAGTTAATCTAATCTTTTGGATTTTAATGAGTCTGAGGACTCTCTTGTAAGTATTCACAAAACAGTACAAAACACTTAAATGAATCTAGTGAAACCTATACATTTATCTACTTCAGCCTCTCCCTCATACCGGGGTGTGGTTGCTGCATGTAAATAAGCTAAACAAGCTACCAGCAGGGTAGCCCTTCCCTGGCAAGGTTGTCTTTCTTTGAATGAGGAATGAAGACGTGTGAAGTGAGGTTTAGAATGCTAGATCCCACCCAGGACCTCAGATCTTGTTGGAATGAATATTTCTCAGGTGCCTTCTCCCTCAAGTTCCTCTTGTACAAACCTATGGTTTGTATCCATGTAAGGGTGTTAAGAAATCAAAAGTGCATTGGTAGAATTTACAGTCCTTAATCTCTCAAAGTTATCTGTTGTATGTGTTCTGATGTGCGGTGTGCATGTGTGCTGGGAAAAATAAATAGCAAGTGATAATATAAACTGGATTTTTTCTATTGTAACTATTTACACTTAATGTAACATTTTTTAACCACTTTGCTTTACAAGGGTTCTATTATTCTGTCACAGGTAAGGTACTCAAGATGGAGAAAACTAAACAAAGTAGTAAAGTACAACCCAGAACTAGATTAGTGTTCTGCTCAGAGATAGAATTGCATAGGTTATCATTAACTCTTTCATAGCCAGTACAAGTCCATTCCCTACCATATGAATGCCGGGTAAAACTGATCCAATCAAGTTCATAAAATGAAGACTCGTATCAAGAACACAGAATGGCAGACAGAGCTGTCTGCATCACTTAACTTCCCTATTGTGCTTTTCATCTTAAAAAACTTACAACATTCTTGTTAAGGACATAAGTATTCATTTTGTAGATAGGAAAACTGAGGCATAGATGTTAGGTACCTCATAAGAACATTCCTATTGTCTTCAGGGGCAGCCCCATATAGAGAGCATTGCAGTAGTCTAGCCTTGAGGTTATGTAAGCATGGATGATGGTGGTCAGGAATGATTTCCACCAACTCCATTTGATGAGGAAGCCGAAACCTTTCAGTCATAATATTGTTAGATATTGCTGCATATATTGCTAGAATACGGCCCTGCCTTACTGTTGCCAACCCAAAAACTATAGTCCTTGTTCTAGACATCTCTTGCCTTGACTACTGCAACTTTAAAATCTTGAATGAGAAAGCAAAAAAAAAAAAAAAAAAAAGTGCATAATGTCACACCAAAAACGCTAACCCCCTTTTTGGGTTTAGCACATAAATTAAGGCGTCGGTTACAAATCCCACCAAGCAATATCCTATCCAAAAACCGTTTGAGGGAGAATACTTTAGGGAAGCACAAGCCAAAAAACCCTTTTGGAATTCATGTCACTTATTTACAATTCCCATCAAGTAGTAACAGGCATGGAAATTGTAAGTTAAGGCAGAAATGAAGGCACAACAGTCTCCCTACTATCTCTATACCACACTCTACTATCTCCTACTCTAGGAATCTCTCTACTGATTTCCTAGGTATCCCATGTGCCTTAACCCCCACCCCCCAATAACACTTCATACTATGGTCATGGGTGAATTTCCTGAAAGAACCTGGTGGACAGGCTGACTAGTGGCCCCTCCCCCCCCACCTTTTAGTTTTATTTTTCTCATGCATTAGTGACTCATGATGGTAGCTGCTGTTTAGTACACCAGATGTGTGACGGTCTTCCAGGCACCCCCAAAAAGGCAGACACACACATTCCCTGCAAACCCCCTTCTCACTCGGGCACCTCCAAGCAGGCAGACACACACACACACACAGAGACATATTCCCCGCAACCCCACCTCTCCCTCACATGTTTTCATACATACTCATTCAAACACACACACACTCATTCTCTTTCACCAGGGGAGGCAGGCGGTCCTTAGTTGGGTTTAGCTCATTCTCTCCAATCAGAGGCAGGATCAGGCTTTTGGCTTACACCCTGAGGCCATGGGAGGAGTCTAGATCTGTTCTTGCCTTCAGCAGAGCAGCAGGATAGTTTTCTTCTCCCTCAAGAGAAGAAATTAGGCTTTCTTTTGACTTCTTTCCTTTAGCTCCTTTTTAGAGTTGGGGGGTGGGGGTGGGTAGCAGCCTGCTCTTTATTTACTCTCCAGAGTGAATTTCTTGTGGTCCGTGGAGCAACTCCATTGCTTCAACCCCCCTTTTTTTTTTTTTTTTTTTTTTTTAGGGAGGGCAGCACAGGGTTAGTAGGTTGAGCACTTTCCAGTGCTGGTATCTTCTCCTCGAGGAATGTAGAAAGTGGGGAAGGTGAAGGGCTTTCTAAGCCCTCAGGATCCCAGCCGCAGGCGAGGTAGTGGCGTTGGGACGAGGCAACTAGCTCCTCCCTCCCCTTGGGCAAGGATCCTGCTCGCATCTCCTCCGTGGATATTGCTGAGCCCCCAGCACTACGGCCTATTCCCATGCTTTCTGGGAGTGGCTGCCATCTTGAAATTACCTCAGCTGGCTCCATGAGTACTCGAGGACTCTCATAGGCATTGCAACCTTTTGGAACGATGCCCGACTCACCAAGACTGGTCTCAAAGTCGGTCGGTCTGCCTCCAGTTCCTCCTCCTTGGAGGACAGAGGGGGGCATGGCAGCAGGGCCTGGAGTTCCTGCATGCACCGCTCTAGGCAGTCTTGCTGCACCTCCAGCACTAGCAGGCAAAGGGCCCACAGGCGCAGATGGTAGGAGTGCTTCCTCCTTTGCCTCTTCAGGCTGCTATAGACACGGCAAGAGGCAACGCAGAAGTATCATTCTCCCTCCCACTCCCATTGCCCTTGTTCCAGCTGGGACCCCTGTATGTGTCCTATACAGGCTGGTGTCCATAGGGAGGGAGAGGTTTTGGGACAGGTTGGTACCTGTAAGGAGGAGAGGGGCCTTTGGGCCAGGGTCCTTCTGGCCCCCCTGAGGTCTTGTAATGGCTTGGTCAGGAGCTGGTCCTTAGAAGGCCTCAGGGGCTTGCTCACTTGTGGGGCCAACATCATGCAGGGTTTAGTTCTGCACCCTCTTTAAGGGTCCACAGTGAGGAGACGTCCAGAGGTCCCGCCCCCTGGTTCATAAGCCTGCTACCCCAGTCACCAGAGAAAGCGCCAATGACATAGGTGCCTCTCGGAGAGCAATCTCAAGCTGACAGAGTCAATTGCTGATAATGAGGAGAAAGGAGAATTGCCAGATAAGGGACCCTGTCTAGAGCACGGGTGAGAATTTTTCAGTCAGACATTTGAGTCTACTGTAACCAGAGTGGCAGGCAGGATAGGACACACTTTACCCCTGCCTCAGGTGGAGGAGCACCTGGCAGAGGACTCTGGGCTGGTGTTGCCCAGAGATGTGCCAGATGCCTCCCTCCTTCCCTTACCCCCTTTGTATTTAAAACTTCTAAACTGAGTGGCAGTAGCCTACAAAGACCAGGGGCATTCACTCTTTGACTAAAAAGTTCTACTTCCTTCCAGAATCCCAGTCAGGCAGCTTTGTCTTTTCTAAGGTAGATGCTGGAGCTTCTGACCTGGCAAAGACTTTTATGATTCCAGCAGACAGAGAGGGATCTCACAGAGACCCGCTAGACCAGAAGGTAGAGACGTTTTTACGCTGTGACTTTGAGGCTGCATCCAATGGGTGCACCTTTGCTCAAGCCATCGTGCTGTGGGCAAAAGATTTATCTGCCATTACTGAATCAAGAGTTAAAGGATGGCCTAAAACAGATTTAATCAGCGACCTCTTTTACAGCAGATGCAGCTTTAGATTCTGCACAGCTGGGAGCAAGGGCTGTTGGCAACAGTGTGGCCACCTGAAGAGTGATTTGGCGTTGACCTTGGAAAGTTGACTTACAGGCCAAGATAGTCCTTGCATCAGCCCCCTTCACAGGCGGTAAACTGTTCGGCGAGCCCATAGGTAACGCCATGACAGAAGAGCCAGAAAAAAAAGAAGGTATTTCCGATCAACCTGTCAAAGAAGGACGTGAGAGAGAGGTCCCAACCCAGGCAAAATTTTCATTTTTGCCAGTCTTATCAGAGAGGGGGCTACTGTTCCTACAGATAACGTGGGCATAGAGGTGGCTGAGCAGCCGGATCTTTCACCAGACATCCAGCCAGAGGTGACAGATCTGCCCCAACCACAGCATGACTCAGTGCACGAGTGTCCCACCTGATGCCACCGTTTGAATAGGGGCAAGACTCTAAAAATTTCTATGATCAGGGGGAGCTAGCGGGCATGCGCACCAGCTAGAGGGGGCTGGAGCTCCCACTGGGCCTAAAAACTAAAACACAACAAAACAAACCGAGGAACAGCGCTGATGCACCCTAAGGGTCTGAGAACTCCCCAGGCTCCTAAATAAACAAAAAAAGGCACTATACAGAGTTTCTACCTCCTGATAATCGGGAGACCCTGCAGTGAGGAAGGGACTGACAAAGAAGACAACATGGCGGCATAGGGACCTGCCTTGCAGCAGGAGGATCCCGTGGCACATCAGTGCCTGGGTAGATGAGATGATGGAACCCATAAGTGATCTAGAAATGAATTGGATGTGGAAGGTAATGTCCAAAAGTTCCTCCTCACTCCTAGTAAAAGAAATACAAATAAAATTATGTTATAGATGGTACCGTACCCCTACCTTTCTTAAAAGAGCTAATATAATAGACTAATCTATGTTGGAGAGGTTGTGTGACAGAGGGAATGACACTTCACTGTTGGTGGGATTGTTCTGAATTAATCTCTCTATGGAGGGAGGTGTGGTTGTGGATGGAAGGTATTGTAGGGGGAGTCATTCTGTTCAAACTGAAAACAGCATTACTGGGTATATTCCCTAAGGAACCATATATTGAGGAGTGTGTACGAGCATGCCACCAGATCCGACTGGCAACGCTACACTCCATCGCTAAAAGTGGAAATCACTTGCTCCCCCTACCATACGGGATGTAAAACAGAGACTGTGGTTCATGAATACTATGGAAAGAATATCAGCAGAGGTAAATGATAAACTACAGGACTTCTATGCAGTCTGGTCTAAAGGCTGGAATATAATCAAGGCAGACATCCCAAAGAACCTTACAATAGACAAAATGTTGCTGGAGGACGTTTAAAAAAGAGACTAAACTCACCATGTACAGTGGAGTTTCCCAACGCAAGTCTTTGCACCTCTGGGACATATCGCATAATGACATGAACTAAACAGAGTAAGAGTACAAAAATAGAATTAACAATTAGAACAATACTAAACAATGTGGTGGTCAATTTACTTTCTTTATGTTCGTACATTTCCTTTCCTTATATTTTAATTTTGAAACTTTATAAGTTTATTGAAAAGTGAAAAATAGTATTCAGTTCGTGGTTAATATTGTAAGCACAAGTAAATGAGAAAAGTGACTAAAACATATGTATAAATGACAAATGTACCAAAGAACTGAAAACAATAAAAACTTTTTTAATATAAAAAAAATAAAAATTCTATGATCAGCGGTGACGAATCACCACTGGGTAGATAAGGGAGACCATTCAATGCGGTTACTCGATCGAGTTTGAGATCTGGCCAAAGGGAATTTCTTATTGAGATCCCTCAATCCAGGGAAGAACAGAAGCACCAGCGATTGCTTCAAGTCATCAATCATTTCCTCAATATAGGAGCTATAGAACCTGTTCCATTGGCACAAAGGCATTGTGGTGTTTACTCAGTTTTCATCACAGTTCCCAAGAAAACAGATTCCAGGGCCATTCTGGATCTCAAATGGCTGAACAAGCACCTCAGAGTCAGATGATTCACGATGGAGACCCTGAGATCCATTCTCCAAGCACTACAGCCAACGACTTCCTGGCATCTACTTCCTGGCAACGACTTCCTGGCATACCTCCATGTGCCAATCAGGTTGTCTCACAGGTGCTTTAAGACTTGCGAACCACGGGGAGCACTGCCAATGCAGAGTGCTTCCTTTTGGGGTTGCAACAGCTCCCAGGGTGTTTACCAAGATCCTCGTAGCCCTGGTAGCTTCCCTCCGTCTGGAAGCAATCTCTGTGTTTCCTTACCTGGACGACCTACTGGTGAAAGCATACCCCATGGCAGCGGCCAGCAAGGCAGTAGATCGTACCATTTGCTGCCTTCAGACTCCTGGATTTGTAGTGAACTGGGAGAAGAGTTCCCTACTACTAGCTCAATGCCTGCTCCACCTGGACAGGATTCTGGATACCAGGGTGGACAAGGTGTTCCTCTCCATGGAGAGGGAATTTACTATTTGGAGTCTGTTTTCCAGTCTCGGAAGGCTAGGAAGTTCGGACCTTCTCACATTGGCTCGCTGTGTGGGTCTCATGGTATCGTGTATAGACACAGTAGTGTGGGCCAGATTCCATTTCAGGCCGCTTCAGGACTTCCTCCTCACTATGCAATCTCAGCTGGCCATGCGTCAGAAAATAGTCTTGGTCCCCCCGCAGTCGACTCTCGCGTCACTGGACTGGTGTCTGCAGGAGGGTCGGTTTTCAGAGGGCCTGCCAATACTGAATCCTACCAAAGTGACTTTGTCGACTGACGCAAATCTCCTCTGATGGGGAGCACACTGCAAGGGGCTCCCAGAGCAGGGGATGTGGTCTATGAAAGAGACAACATTTCACATCAACAGGTTAGAGCTTGGGGCCATTTGTTTGGCCCTCTGTCACTTTCACCAATGACTGAAGAACATCATGTGGTAGTGTACACAGACAGTATGACAGCGATGGCGTATGTCAACAGGCAGGGAGGCATGAAGTCAGCCATGCTAAGACTAGAAGCAGATCAGTTATTCAAAAGGGCAGACTTTACTTCTTTCCCTGTCTTGCACTTCTCGTCAAGGGGATTCTCAACACACAGGCTGACTGGCTGAGCAGACACACTGTTCATCTGGGCGAATGGTCCATACTTCACGAAGTCTTCCATCACAACAATGTGGGATCTCATGATCATCGACCTGTTCACTTCAGCTCTCACTCACCAAGGTACTTTGTACATCATCATGAACAGGAAGTGGAGGACGTCGACACTCTCCGCTTACCGTGGCCCCCCGGGTCTCCATTACACATTCCCTCCAATATCTCTTCTTCCAAAGGTGCTCAGAGCTATCAGGGTCTGGGAAGCCAAAGTAATTCTTATAGCCCCAGAGTGGCCACAGAGACAGTGGTTCTCAGCAATCAAGAGCCTTCAGATGGACCTGGGAATGAGGTTACCCCTCCGCAAGGACCTGCTACATCAGGGCCCCATCCTCTACCAGGGCCTGGAAAAGCTAAAGTTGACTGCTTGGTTATTGAAAGGGGAGCAATTAAAGAAGTTTGGATAGACTCACACGGTGCTACACACCCTTCTAGCAGCTTGTAGGCCTTCTACCAGCCGTATATATAACACCATTTGATTGGCTTTCCAGAGATGGTCTGATGAGAACATAGTTCCTATTGCTGCAGAGATCCCAGAGGTTTTGGCTTTTCTCCAGGAGAGCCTGGAAAAAAGGGCTGGGGGTTAATACCCTTCATCGACAGGTCTCCACTCTTTCTTCTGTCCTCACAGCTCAAAGAGGGGAAGCGCTGTTGTCCCGTTCCAATGAGAGAAGCTTTCTCAAGGCTATGGCCTCTGCCTATCAAACGTAGATTTCCCACATGGAGGTTGAATGTCGTTCTAGACTCCTTTACGGAGTCCTCTGTTTGAGCTGCTTATGAAAGTTCTGCTATACATCATGTCCTTTAAGGTTTCTTCCTTGGTGGCCATTACCTCCGCGAGACGGGTCTCAGAGCTTGGGGCTATGTCAGCTGATCCTCCATCTATGCAAGTTCGACAATGACAAGGTCTCCTTCTAGCTTCCTCCTGCTTTTCTCACAAAAGTAAATACGTCCTTCCACTGACACCAGGTCATCAAATGAACTTCTTTTTGCCTAAACTCTCAACACCCTTGTGAGGTGTTATGGCATAAGCTCGATGTTTGGACAGCCCTAAAGGTTTACCTTGAAATGACAAAGAATTTTGGGGTAGATGCGGTTCTATTCATAGCTTTCAGACAAGGGGCCAGAGGTAAAAAAGTTTCTTTGCCCACCATTGCTAGATGGCTAAGGGGTTACATCTCCTTAGTATACAAGTCTAAAGGGTTTCAGGTTCCTCCAGGCATTACCGCTCGCTTTGTGTAGTGCTTCCACCAACGCAGCCCTTCTTCAAGGGGCCTCGTTGGCGGAAAATGTAGGGCGGCGTAGTGTTTTTCAGTACATACCTTTTTACTCACCACTACAGCCTGCATGCTTGGGTCTCTCTCTGCCAAAGTAGCTTTTGGCAGGAGGGTACTGCAAAGAGTCCTTCCTTAATTTGCTCTTCATTGAGTTCCACTGGGGCATTGTTGGGATTTTCACTCCCACTTGTTTGGGAGAAGGAATTGCTGCTTGGGTATTTCCCAACTAAGGACCGCCTGCCTCCCCTGGTGAGAGAGAGAGGAAAATTTGAGTTATTCACCTCTGTGAATTTTCCTTCTCTCCTAGGGAGGTAGGCAGTTTGACCTGTCCAAGAGAAAACTTTGTTTTCTTGGGGAATTCTTTTCTCTTTGCTTTTTGCAGTCCCTTTCTGGCCCTGTAGGTTACTCTCTCTTTTGTTTCAGGTAACTAGGGGGTGCATAGACTGTTGTGGGAGGGGAAAATATTGTCTCAGATTTCCTCCCTCTGTCTTTTCCCCTGTTCGGTCTTTCTCCCGCCGCCTGGCGGTTAACAGACAAATTGTGGACTCCTATGTTTCTTCTTTAAAAGTATATGTTAGCTGTTAATCAGTTCGTTTTCTAGTTTCTTCGCTTCAGTAGTCACAGATTTGGGGTCTGAGACCGGGGTTAGCTCCTCCTTGGGGCTGTCAGTCAAAAGCCTGATCCTGCCTCTGATTGGATAGAAGGAGCTAAACCCAACTAAGGACCACCTGCTGGGAGAGAAGAAGGAAAACTCAGAGGTAAGTGACCCAAATTTTCCTTTCTCTCTTTTACCCCCCCTTCATTCATTCTCACACACTCACTCACTCGCATGCATTCACTCATTCATTTTCCCACACTCACGCATTCAGTTAATCACTCACACGTTCTCTCTCTCCCCCCCCCCCCCCAGAGATCCGTCCACACAGCAAGGGGACAGCTGCTCCAGCCTGCCTTGTTGGCTCCCTGGAGAATGGGGACAATCCCCAGGGTTGGAGGAATGTCGCTGCCATCAGCGCAGACCATTAAAGCGTGCTAAAATACACACATTAAACAACAAGGGCAGCTCGAAATTACTCAGTTAAATGATTTCTCATAACTTAAGTTTAATTAGAAATGGAATACCAGTTTGGAGCTTTTTTGTTTTGTTTTAAAGGAACAGGAAAGTCTCTTATACCTGCAAAATCCTGTTTAGAGATACAGACAGAAAAGGGAATGCACCATCATTTCTTTGAAATAAGAGCTAATTAATTGTATGTGAAGGTACGAGTTTCAGAAAACACAAATAGTCAGTAGAAGAGAAACAACTGGTTTACATGTTAGAAAAGAGGACTTGCATTCAACCTCAGGGTCTACATTTATTTATTTATTTCATTTCATTTGTTAGCCGCCCCCTCATGCCTACGGCATCTCAAGGCGGTGTACAATATTATAAAACCCAATATAACAGTAAATCAACCCCCAGCAATTTAAAAACCTCACTAAAAACAACCCCCGCCCCCCTAACCCACCCTCCCTTCCAAAGGCCTGGGCGAACAGCCAAGTCTTACAGACATGTCGAAAGGCCAACAGGCCCGGGGCCAGGTGAGCCTCCTCCGGGAGGGAATTCCATAACCGTGGCCTGGCCACCGAGAACGCCCTCTCCATTGTGGCCCCCTGTCTTACACGGGGGACCTCCAGAAAGCGTCCCCGGTGGACCGAAGGGATCGCTGTGAGGCGCGGAGGGCGAGGTGGTCCCCGAGATATGAGGGGTCCAGACCATGCAGGGCTTTGTAAATCAGTACTAACACCTTGAATCTGGCTCGGTACGCTATAGGCAGCCAGTGCAGAGCGCGGAGCACCGGTGTTATGTGCTCCTGCCGCCCTGTCCCCGTCAGGAGACGGGCTGCCGCATTCTGCACTAGCTGCAGCCTCCGAACCAGAAACAAGGGAAGCCCCACGTAGAGCGCGTTGCAGTAGTCTAGCCTCGAGGTGATGAAGGCATGGACGAGAGTGGCCAGATCGGGCCCGGAGAGGTAAGGTCGAAGCCCCCGTACCAGATACAGCTGGCGAAAGGCGGCTTTAGCCACCGCCTCCACCTGCCGATCCAGACGGAGGCCCGAATCCAAAACCACCCCCAGACTCCGAACCTGAAGAGCAACAGGTGGGCGAACCCCCCCTATCAGGGGGGCCAGCACCTCCCCCGCCCTTCCCACCACCATCACCTCCGTCTTATCGGGATTGAGCTTCAGTCTGCTCTGCCGCATCCAATCCGCCACGGCCTCCAAACATTGGGAGAGTAACGAGACAGCAGGACCTGGGTCAGTTGAAAACGAGAGGAACAGCTGAGTATCATCAGCATATTGGTGACATCACACCCCGAACCCTCTCACGATCTCCCCCAGGGACTGCATATACACATTGAACAACAGTGGAGACAGAATGGAACCCTGTGGAACGCTGCAGGTCAAGGCCCAGGGGCTAGATGTTTCAGCCCCCAGCACCACCCGCTGGCTTCTACCTGAGAGGAATGAGCGGAACCATCCAAGGACAGTTCCGTCCAGACCCCCCAAGTCTCGCAGCCGTCTCAACAGCAGCCCATGGTCCACGGTATCAAAAGCGGCCGAGAGATCTAGCAGGATCAAAAAAGTCGAACATCCTGCGTCCATCTCCTAGCGGAGATCTTCCACCAAGGCCACTAACGCCATCTCAGTACCAGTAACTAGTAACCAATAAATCCAGAAACTGTTGCACTCTCTTTGTGTCTAAATCATACTGTTCATCCAAAAGGGTGGCAATACCCTCTCAATCCTAGTTCAGTTAACATACAGCCATGCAATCCAGAGAAGATACAATAGTTCCCAAAGGATGTGTATCCCTCAGTCCTTGAGGCCCAGCAGCAACACCTCCACCATCAGGGTGAGCTGGGTTTCCTTGAAGTTGCCCTTCTCATTGACAGCCGGATTGTCCTGATGACTCTCCTCCTCGTTGGTGGTGGTGGTGCAGGAGGCTGGATCCAGGAAGTCATGGCACCAGCCGGCCAACATGGGAATGAATCTGGGTACTGGGATGGGGCCATTCGGGGATGGGGGAGGAAAGGAGTGACCAGGTCTCCCTATCCATGTTGGGGTTGCAAATGAGGGTCAAGCAGTGGTGGGGGGAGGCAAGGAGGAGCAGCCAACCAGCACCATGTTTTCGGTGGCGGTGGTGGGGGAGGTGAGAGTTCCCAAGATGTCTCACTAGACAACATGGTGCCAGCCCCACAATGCGAATGGACGCCATGTACTGCCCCACCATGTTGTAAAGTTGGAGTGCTGACGACAGCCAGGCAAGCAGGCCAGCAGCTGGCTTTCAAAAATGCAGCAGTCAGAAACAAGGACAGGAACAACAGGCGCGTGGGTAGTGGTGGTAATTCCTCCTCCCGCCCCCACCAGCAAAGCCGCTGCTGAAGGGGAACTTGTCAGGGGGTATAGTGCAAGTCCCTTGTGGCTTTAGCTTCCTGGGGCCCCCACCAGGAATTCTGACACCCCACCCCTTCTCCCTGTATTTGCAGCACAATCGGCACACACTGTGCATGTGCAGCGTTATGTCCCGCGCCATTGACAAAAACACCATCTTCGGTCCCATATATTTTAGATTGGAAACCATGTTGACAATCCCAAGATGCACCAGTGGGAAGTAGACACTTGGACCAAATGTTCCCGAATGGTCAGCCTTGCAGGCATCCTCTAGCAAATAATGGAGAGTCAGCAACAAAACCTAGTTGCCAGCCTGGAAGTGAAGGGGCTGAAGAATCCAAAGCAATGGGAGGCTTTGCATTGGAACTCCTACGTGTCTTAACTTAGGGTATTTTCAGACGATACGGGGCCCTTTGGCCCCGTACCGGGACCACCGGCTTCATTCCCTGCCGGGGTCACCCCGTAACGGCACAACAGACGTGCCGGGGGGATCCCGGCGGGGAAAGTGGGAGGGGCCGGGGCCACGCGGCGCAAC